>LR738710.1:342905344-342935864 GCA_902687465.1 Secale cereale | reverse complement strand
TCATGGGCCAAGGGGAGGGGGAAAACCAGCCCACTAAGGGGTTGTGCGCCCCCTCACCCCTTCCCACGTTGCCAGAGGAGGTGGGGGCGCCACCCCTAGTGTTCCCACCCCTTTGCCTTGAGGGCCAAGTCTCCTAGGGGGAAAAACCATCTAGGGTCTCCCTCTTGTGGCCGCTGGCCCTAGATGGGATCTACTAAGGGCGCCCCCTCTCCCCCTTCCTCCTATATATAAAGAGGTAGAGAGAGGGTAACCACACCCTTACACGCCTTGGCGCTGCTCCTCCTTTCCCGTAGCTCTTCTCCTCATACGCGTAGTGCTTAGCGAAGCTCTACCGCAATTTCTCCACCACCGCCGCCACCACGCCGTCGTGCTGCCGGAGAACTCGAGCTACTACTTCACCTTCGCTCGCTGGATCGAGGAGGTGAAGGCGTCATCAAGCGGTACGTGTGTTGAACGCGGAGGTGCCGTCCGTTCGGCACTAGATCGGAGTTCGCGGGACGGTTCGTGATTGGATCGCGAAGACATACCACTACATCAACCACGTTCTTGAACGCTTCCGCTTAGCGTTCTACAAGGGTATGTGGGTCCAACTCTCCTCTCGTAGATGTGCATCTCCTAGATTGATCTTGGATGTTCGTAGGAAATTTTTTGTTTCCCATGCAACGTTCCCCAATAGCCACGTGGCGTAACAACCCTACCGCCATTTGTTACGGCGGTAGGCTAGCTAAGGCTACCGCTGCGGACCCTAGCGGTAGGGTCGCAGCACACGCCTTAGGTATTGTGACGGGAAATGCATGCTCCCTGGCGGTAGCCATACCCTACCGCCAGGGGGTTTGGTGGTAGGCTGTTTGTACCTACCGCCATGCTTCTCGGCGGTATGATATCTGCCACTTATTTCCTACACAACTTCTTTGGTCATTTCATGAAAATACAAACAACACAACAATTAGATAGCAAATATAATGGTACACACATTGTAGATAGCATATCATGATAGTCTCACACATTGTAGATAGCAAGAAGTAGCAAAAAACATCGCCAACAAAGTGTGAAGGTACAAAATAGACATCACTAACATAGCATACAAGTTTTTGCTCACAACTAGTTGCACTAAATGACATCACCAAGACGACCTATCACTTTCCCTTCCCCTCTTAGCAGTACGTTCCTCGTTTCTCCTCCAGCGACCTTCATTTAGCTTCATCGCGCAACGACGACGAGGAACCGCTTTCTGAAACGGGGATGGGCTCAAAACATCTTGGTGTGGATGAGATACCCTCTTCTCCTGGGTTGGCTGAGTCGGTGGAGGCCCTTCATCATCGACGTACTCCTCCTCCTCCTCTTGCTGTTCCTCCTTCATTTCTTCTTCATGTTCCTCATAATTTTCTTCATCTTAGTGGTCAACAACACGAGATGACGAGGCTTCGCCGGCGTGGCTCGATGAAGCGATGGCACGCATCGACCCTCCATGAGCAGGATCATGGATGTTGGCCGTGCGAGCACACCCAAGCATACCCACTATCTTACGACAATGGGTCATGAATTTCTGCAATAGTAAACAAGAAAAAACATAATAAGTATTAACTCAAGCGTGCCCAGGGTTCCTGGCGGCATGCTTGTGCAATATTATAACATGGCTAAGGAAGTTCGATGTTACCTTCATCGTTTCCCTCATCTTGGTGTTGTATTGCACGGTTCCGGCTTCATACGAAAGCGCGTTTGAGCCTTCAATAATACGTCCGTTGAGCTGCGAAGCCTGCACATGTAAGCATTATGTTAAATGCCAAGTTTTCAACCAACCACTCATAGCTCAAATTAAATGAGCACACCACTTACCACTCTGCTCATCGGAGGCGCATACTCCCTGAAATCACCTTCGAGATCTCTGAGCCCGCCACGGTAGGCTTCGTCCTCGATGTCATTCTCCTCCAATTTAGCGATATTGTCTTCCGTCCACTTCGGCCTCAGGCGTATACGGTACTTGACACCATCGTCATACCACCTCAGGTGGTCTTCGCATATGTCTCCAATGTATCTATATTTTATTATTATTCCATGCTACTATATTAACTGCTTTAGATGCTCTCTATGCATTAATATGTTATTTTATATTATTTTTGGGACTAACCTATTAACCCAGAGCCCAGTGCCAGTTCCTGTTTTTTCCTTGTTTTTAAGTTTCGCAGAAAAGGAATATCAAACGGAGTCCAAACACGACGAAACTTTACAAGGATTTTTCTTGGACCAGAAGACATCCAAAGGACTTGGAGTACACGCCAGGGGAGCTTTGAGGCAGCCACAAGGGTGGAGGGCGCACCCTGGGTGGTAGGGCGCGCCCCCTACTTTGTGGGCCCCTCGTGACCCCCTTGACCTACTTCTTCCGCATATAAATTCGAATATATTCCAGAAACATCAGAACATCCATTGAAACCACTTTTCCGCCATCGTAACCTTCTATTTCTATGATATCCCATCTGGAGGCCTTTTCCAGTACTCTGCCGGAGGGGGATTTGACCATGGAGGGCATCTACATCAACCCTATCACCCCTCCGATGAAGTATGAGTAGTTTACCATAGACCTACGGGCCCATAGCTAGTAGCTAGATGACTTCTCTCTTTGATCCTCAATACCATGTTCTCCTCAATGTTTTTGGAGATCTATCTGAAGTAATATTCTTTTGCGGTGTGTTTGCGAAGATCCCATGAATTGTGGATTTATGATCAGATTATCTATGAATATTATTTGAGTCCTTTCTAAATTCTTATATGCATGATTTGATATCTTAGTAATTCCCTTTGAATTATCAGTTTGGTTGTAACATCCCAAATTTTCAATTTGGAGTGTTACACATAGATCATAATGCATATCATGTTTTATTGAATTTGTGTGTGCGATCCTCGAAAATTGTAAGCAACTCAAGGACCCACGGAGAGAGTTGGGGATTTTATCGTTTTCGTATTTGAGTTCTCTCAAATACCGGTATGGGGATCACTTTGGTTTTAATTGTTTTTCTCTCCTAAAAATATTTCTTAATAAAATATATGAGCGGCGATAATATAACTTCTCCAAAATAACAGAAATATTGGAGGAAAAATATTAAAATCACTTTTGGTATTTTATTCGGATTTATTTGTGATTTTATTTGCATAGGAAAAATGTGTGTTTTTCAAAATTGCATTTAGGTTCGGGAAAAATGTTCACTTTGTCGTAAATATTATTAGAGGACGGTGAAAATTTATTTCGGAATTTTTCGAGTCCGTTTAGTATTCTTTTTTGCCCGTTTTGCTACGTCAGGACTAAAAAAATGCACCGACCTACCTGGGCCGAGTCCGACCTGGACTCCGCCCCGGCCGGCCTATATGAGCCGCCAACCCCCCTTCAGCCCACGAGTCCACCCCGCGCAAAACGCTAGCCGCGCCGGCCCCACCGCCTCAAGTCGCCGCCGCCGCTGCTAGTCGCCGCCCCGCGCCGCCGCCGCCGGAGTCCGCCGCCCGCCGGAGTCCCGCCGCCGACGAGATAGCCGCCGCCGCCGAACTTGCCACCGCCGTCGGTTTTTCTCAAAAACCGATCGTTTTTTTAAGAAACCCTAAATCTGTTTTTTTATATAGATCGGTTGGTTTTTTACGGTTTAGTTAAATAGCGGACGTTCGTCAGTACGTTCGTCTTAACGAACGTTGTTCGCCCGTTAGTCACAGACAACGAACGTTCGTTCGTTAGCCTGTTCGTCCATTTTTCTTTTTCAGGGTTTTTCCGTGATTATTTTCGATCGTGATTTCTGCCCTGATTTTCTTTTTAGTTTTTTTTTTCGCTGGTAAGTCGGAATCAGGCGATTCAAGCGCCCAGATCTTCGTCTCGAAGCACTCTTTCCGTTTAACCAACTTGAACAAGGTTTTGCTACTGTAAAATTTGACTTTAGTTCAATCTAGTAAACAGATCTCGTTTTTTTCGCAGTTTGAGTTTCGTTGCTCCGTTCGATTTGATTCTTTTTGCAAACCGGAGTTCTTAAGTTGAACTTTCTGGTTAGATCTTCTTATTTGGAGTTCTCTCAAATACCGGTAAGGGGATCACTTTGGTTTTAATTGTTTTACTCTCCTAAAAATATTTCTTAATAAAATATTTGAGCGGAGATAATATGACTTCTCCAAAATAACAGAAATATTGGAGGAAAAATATTAAAATCACTTTTGGTAATTTATTCGGATTTATTTGTGATTTTATTTGCATAAGAAAAATGCGCGTTTTTCAAAATTGCATTTAGGTCCGGGAAAATGTTCACTTTGTCCTAAATATTATTAGAGGACGCTGAAAATTTATTTCAAAATTTTTCAAGTCCGTTTAGTATTTCTTTTGTCCCGTTTTGCTACGTTAGGACTAAAAAGAAAAGTGCACCGACCTACCTGGGATGTGTCTGACCTAGACTCCGCCACGACCGGCCTTTATACGCCGCTAGTCCCCCTTCAGCCCCCAGCCCACCCGCCCCTAACCCTAGCCACGCCGGCACCGCCGCCTCAAGCCGCCGCCGCCATCCCGCGCGTCAGCCACCCGCGCGCCGCCTTCGCCGCCCCGCGCCGCCGCCGTCGGAGTCCGCCGCCCGCCGGAGTCCCACCGTCGACGAGGTAGCCACCGCCGCCGAACTCGCCGCCGACGTCGTTTTTTTAGAAACCCCAGATCTTTTTTTATATAGATCGGTTTGGTTTTTTTCGATTTAGTTAAATAGCGGACGTTCGTTCGTACGTTCTCTTAACAAACATTATTCGCTCGTTAGTCACAGACAACGAACGTTCGTTCGTTAGCCTGTTCGTCCGTTTTTCTTTTTCAGGGTTTTCCGCGATTATTTTCGATCGTGATTTCTGCCCTGATCTTCTTTTTAGTTTTTATTTTCGCTCGTAAGTCGGAATCAGGCGATTCAAGCGCCCAGATCTTCGTCTCGATGCCCTCTTTCTGTTTAACCAACTGGAACAAGGTTTTGCTACTGTAAAATTTGACTTTAGTTCAATCTAGTAAATGAATCTCATTTTTTTCGCAGTTTGAGTTTCGTCGCTCCGTTCGATTTGATTCTTTTTGCAAACCGGAGTTCTTAAGTTGAACTTTCTAGTTAGATCTTCTTATTTGAAGTTTTATCTGTGCATCTTTGCCCTATTGCTTATGTATGCTACTGTTTGCTTGCGATAGAATTTCCGGAGTGCGAAGCGTGCTACTACGAGTCCCTAGGTTTTGCGAATCATCAGCAAGGCAAGTAACACTTTGATCATACCCTTTATTACCCAGTTTTTATGCATTAAATCACACCCTCACACATTGCATGAGTACGATCTCTTAACTTGTGGGTCAGGGAATTAGATTGAGGTAGAACCTATTACCTACATTATTTTCAAACCCTTGGGTGTTACTTCTACGTTATGCTTAGGTTGCCATGCTATGCTCGTAGACGTGGTTTGGGATGAGAGAATCCATGACAGATGTGAGTTGTTAATTAATGGTTCAACTTAAGGTGGCTACTTTAATACACATCTGGGTGGATTGGTTGCAGGGCACCTGGAGAATCCAGTGTTGTCCTAGGAAATCCCGGAGGAAACGTGTGATTATCCTATGGTATGCCACCCAGACTCAAAGGGATCATAAAACTATTCATGCTAGAAACTTCCGTGTGCAACCACAATGCCATTATGGGCTCTGACATAGTATGAGTAAGTTGTGTGAGCTCTTTCAGTGGTGGACTTGCAGATGTAGGGGGAAGTAGGTGTACCGGTCCACCCGGGGTAAAGAGTAAAAGCTTCTGAAAGACTGTGTCTCGATCATCCGTTTCTCAAACACCATGCAGTGCGAGAAATCCAACGGAGGAGATCGAGTCTTGTGGGGAAAAGTGCGCAAACCTCTGCAGAGTGTACAAACTAATCATGATTAGCCGTGTCCCCGATTATGGACATCTTGAGTCTGGTACTTGAATTATTGGTTGATCTCATCACTCTAAAATTAATTTGTTGGGTTAATGATAATTACTTTAATTGGGATTGAGTTGGAGGAACCTTCTCAATGATGTTTCAACTACCATGATAGTAAAATAAAATGTATTCCTTTGTTGTAGGGAAAAATTGGCTTTATGCAAAAACTTTAATCTTAGAGCCTCCACCAGCCAAATATGCATATAGTGTTAGCCTTTATTCTGTTACTTGCTCTACTGTGTTATCTTGCCAGCATATTCCATGTGCTGACCCGTTTCGGGCTGCAACATGTTACGTTGCAGACTTTTCAGAAGAAGAGTAAGGTGCACTAGGTCGTTTGTCATGCACTCAGCTATGCCATTGGAGTTGATGGACTCACTTATCTTCCAAGCCTTCCGCTGTTATTTTGTTAGATGGCCTTATGCCATATACTTTTGTAATAAGTTCTCTTTTGAGACATTCGATGTAATAAGTGTGTGATTGCCACTCTGTTATAAATCCTTCAAGTACTGGGTGTGTCAGCATTACCGATCCAGGGATGACACAGAACACAGAGACTTCGTTCCATTCGGATTGTGGTCGCTACTAGATGGTATCAGAGCACACACTGAATGTAGGACACTGATACATCTCCAACGTATCTATAATTTTTTATTGTTCCATGCTATTATTTATGAAGTCTTGGATGCTTAATGGGCTTTATCATTCACTTTTATATCATTTTTGGGACTAACCTACTAACCCAAAGGCCCAGTCCAGATTGCTGTTTTTTGCCTATTTCAGGGTTTTGCAGAAAAGGAATATCAAACGGAGTCCAAACGGAATGAAACCTTCGCAAGAGATATTTTTGGAGAAAATCACCCACGGAAAGCGTCATGACCAAGCCAGGGGACAGCTGGGCCGCCCTCGAGGGTGGGGGGCGCGCCCCCCTTCCCAGGGCACGCCCCCTGCCTCGAGGCTGGCCCACATGGCCCCCGGTTCCCTCCTTCTTCCTATATATACCTACGTACCCCAGAAACTCCATACGCAGAGAGAAAAACCTAATTCCACCGCCGTAGCTTCTGTTCTCGTGGAGATCCCATCTTGGAGCCTGTTCCGGGAGGGGGATCCATCATGGAGGCCTTCATCATCATCATCATCGCTCTCACCATGAGTTGTGAGTAGTTTACCACAGACCTTCGGGTCCATAGCTAGTATCTAGATGGCTTCTTCTCTCTCTCTGGATCTCAATACAAAGTTATCCTCGGTCTTCGAGGATATCTATTCGATGTAATCTCTTTTTGCGGTGTGTTTGTCGAGATCCGATGAATTGTGAGTTTATGATCAAGGTTATCTATGAAAATTATTTGGTTCTTCTCTGAACTATTTATGTGTGCTCATAATATCCTTGCAAGTCTCTTCGAATTATTAGTTTGGTTTGGCCTACTAGATCTATAGTTCTTGCAATGGGAGAAGTGCTTGGCTTTGGGTTCAATCTTGCGGTGTCCTTTCCCAGTGACAGTAGGGGCAACAAGGCACATATTGTATTGTTGCCATTGAGGATAAAAAGATGGGGTTTTCATCATATGGCTTGAGTTTATCCCTCTACATCATGTCATCTTGCTTAAGGCGTTACTCTGTTCGTATGAACTTAATACACTAGATGCATGCTGGATAGCGGTCGATGTGTGGAGTAATAGTAGTAGATGCAGGCAGGAGTCGGTCTACTTGTCTCGGACATGATGCCTATATACAATGATCATGCCTAGATAGTCTCATAATTATTCGCTTTTCTATCAATTGCTCGACAGTAATTTGTTTACCCGCCGTAGAATACCGCTATCATGAGAGAAGCCACTAGAGAAAACTATGGCCCCCGGGTCTATTCTCAACATATCAATCTACATCTACTTTACTTTTCTTGCTTTTATTTGTTGTTTTATTAAACCAAAAATACCAAAAATATAACTATCATCTCTATCAGATCTCACTCTCGTAAGTGACCGTAAAGGGATTGACAACCCCTTATCGCGTTGGCTGCGAAGTTCTTATTTGTTTGTGCAGGTGCGAGGGACTCGCGGGTGGTCTCCTATAGGATTGATACCTTGGTTCTCAAAAACTGAGGGAAATACTTGCGCTACTGTGCTGCATCTCCCTTTCCTCTTCGAGGGAATACAACGCAAGCTCAAGAGGTAGCAAGAAGAATTTCTGGCGCCGTTACCGGGGAGGCTTATGCAAAAGTCATATACCAAGTACCTATAACAAACCCTTATCCTTCGCATTAAATTTATTTGCCTCTTGTTTTCCTCTCCCCCACTTCACCCTTGCCATTTTATTTGCCCTTCTTCCGCCGTGTGTTTACCGTCCGCTTGCCTCTTGTTTGCTTGTGTGCTATGTGCGCTCTATTAGCTTGCATCTTCGCTTGCTAAATTATGGATCCTCATCCACTTGCTAATCTCTTTAAGAGATCCAATTATGTGGAACCTATTCCTAGTGAGCTGCGTGCACTAGATTATCTTTATGGGGTTTTGCTTGAAATTTATGAATCTGAAAATTGTGAGGAATTGTTAAAAGAAAAACTGATTCATGATAGCTTGTTAAATAAAAAGCATGATTGCAATGATGTTATTGTAAATTCTATTGACGGCAATTGTGCTAATGATATGCAAAACCCTAAGCTTGGGGATGCTTATTTTGCTATGCCCACTACTTGTTGCAATGATCATGATTGGGGTGATGATTCTTACGATCTTGAAAATTTATTTAAACCCCTCATGAATATGAGATTGATAATAATGTTTGCCATAATATTGAAAGTGGGTTTAAAAGAATGTCAACTTTTGATCCCACTACTTTAGATATTGATCAATCTTATGAAATTTTTGATAAAAGTGGGTTTGGAGAGGTCATGACTTTAGTTAATGTTGATCCCACTATTTTGGAAGAGTGCCAACTTCGTATGCATGTGGATCATATTGAGAATATGTTTTGTGATAGCTATATTGTTGAATTTGCTTACGATCCTACATGCAATTATTATGAGAGAGGAACATATGGTCGTAGAAATCTTCATGTTACTAGATTACCTCTCGTTATGTTGAGATTGCTATTGTTTCTTGCTTCTTCCTTGCATATGCTAGATCTTGCTTGCCTTGCTAATTTGTTTGCTTATAATATGCCTATGCATAGGAAGTATGTTAGACTTAGATGTGTTTTTCACATGCTACGTGATGCTCTCTTCGTGTTTCAATTGTTATCCTTCATGTGAGCATCTTCGAAATTATCGTGCCTAGCTAGGGGCGTAAAATGATAGCGCTTGTTGGGAGGCAACCCAATTTTATGTTTTTTTGCTTTTATTGCTGTTAGGGAATAAATATTGCATCTAGCCTCTAATTAGATGTGGTTTCATGTTTTGTTTAGTGTTTGTGCCAAGTAGAACCTTTGGTAAGACTTGTGTGAAGTTTATATGATCTTGCTGTAAAAAACAGAATCGTTAGTGCTCGCTAAAGTTGTCTTCAGATTTTACTGGAGCGTGCATTTTAGTTGATTATTTTTGCTGCTGATTGGTAGAAAAATTGTGCAAATGTACAAGTCAAAATGATCCACTCCCAATGATCCCCAGACCGTCAGCCAGGTACAAGTCAAAATGATCCACTCCCTTTCGATATTTTGAGCACTCATGCAATGGATGAGCGTAAGCAAGAAAGTCGACACTTAGGATGGCAAAGAGAGAAAAATAATAGAGGGGGAAAACAAAAAGGGTGTGAAAGGCTCACATCAATGAGGACAATCATCGGCGAGAGAAAGCCAAATGATAGATATGATGTGAGGAGTAGGGATTGCCATGCAACGGATGCACATATGAGCTAAGGTAAGCTCTCCAATGGAACTAGTGGGGGTGCATCCAACTTGCTTGCTCAAGAAGACCTAGAGATCTTTTGAGGAGGCTCATCATTGGAATATACAAGCCAAGTTCTATAGTGTGAAGGTCCCCACATAGCTATATGCATGAATGATAATCTCTATGGAGCACAAGGTATAAGATGGAGTACGAGTGTGGATCTCTCAAAAGAAATAGTAGTGTGCCCCTTCTCTCTTTTTATTTCTTTTTCTCTTTTTTCTCTTTTTTAATTTTTTTGTGGCCTCAATGGCTCTTTCTATTTATCTCTCATTTGTCCTCTTTGGGATCTTTTCATTTGTCCTCTTTGGGATCTTTTCCTCACTTTAGGGGCAACACTCTATGTATTACAAGAAGTATAGAAGATCTTTCACACTTTACAAAAGTACTCAACATAAAGAAAATGAAACTATCATGATGTATGCAAATGTATGCCTCTGCCAGTGTAGCAGGATATGCAATGATACTAGCGCATCATGTAGCAATGATTAGGGCAAGGCCCAACTAGCATGCGGCTCATCGATCAAGCAAAAAGCATGTATGACATGAAGATCAAGTCATGAGAAGATGGATGTTGCATGGCAATGTATCTCGGAAAGGCTATGGAAATGCCTTAATAGGTAGGTATGGTGGCTGTTTTGAGGAAGGATATAATGAGTCTTATGATGACAGAGCGTATCGTGCCAAGGATTTGGATGCACCGGCGAAGTATGCGCCAACTCTCGAGGTGAGAAAGGGCAATGCTCGGTACCGAAGAGGCTAGAAAAATATGGTTAGGTGGAAGTGTCAACTTTTGAATACTCACATTAGTCCGAAGAACTCATGCACTTATTATCGGTAACTCTCAATCTAATTAGGAGGTTCACAAAGAGACAAGTACCCCGAGGAGGAGTGTATGGGGGTTTGGTTATCCTTGCGCATCCTCGACTCATGGTACGTGAGTGTACTCTAATATTCGATCCCTCCAAAGATTAGTGATCCATTTAGTAGCTAAAGTTCTCAACTATTTTGTAGGTTTTTGAAAATAAACACGGATTGCCCAAAATACGACATCTATCACTAATAGGCTAAAGCTCTTGACACCAAAAGTTCAGACATTACTCATGGCAATACCTAAAAACTATTGTAAGTTACTACTAAAATTAAATAACAACCTCAATTACCTACTTTAAGTTAAGACACACAACTCAGTGCAACAGGCAAAACTCTCCTAACAAGGTAAACATGAAAACTCAAGAGAGTTCAACAACCAACTAAACAAAAGCTCTTTAAAAAGAAAAGCATGAAAACTAAGAGCTAAGCATGACATCAGCTATGAAAAGATAAAGAACACACACAAGAAGATACGCATGCAAGCCTATGTTGTGTTCTACAGTGGGGTGGAGCGTGTTTCTCTCCCAAACATTGAAGGCTAGGATCCAACTTGTTATGAACAGCAAGCAAAGCTAAAGAAAACTAAAAAGGAAACTAAGAGCAAGACGCTCCAAGCATAGCACATAACGCATGAAGTGATTAAAATATAGTGGAACGAAAGACGAACTGATAATTGTTGATGGAGAAGGGGATGCACGGGGGCATCCCCAAGCTTAGATGCTTGAGTCTTCTTGAATATTTCTTGGGGGTGCACGGGGGCATCCCCAAGCTTGAGCGTTTGACCCTCCTGAATCTTCTTTTATCATCTTCCCTCGCACACTTGAAAACTCCCTTCATACATAACTCATCATAATCTGATTAGCGAGGTTAGTACCCATAATAAAATAATTTTTCCGTACTGGAAATAAGGATAATCTTGAAGAGCTACTGTTTCTCAAGATTGCCAAAAGGTTTTTGCAAAGAAAAAGCAAGCTCAAGGTTTGCAAAACGAAGAAAAGGCAAAACAGGACAGAATCTGTGAAAAACAGACCAGCAGATAGTAAATAATTTTTTTGGGGCACTTCTGCAACTCAAATCAAAAAACTCAGAACAGACGCCCGAAAGCCAATTGTATAGAGCACGCTGTCAAAAAAATTCAGATCAAAAAGATGATCTGGTGATTTTATACGATTTTTTCGGTCCAAGGACAGAATCTGTTTTCTGGACTGCACGTCACAACTTTTGAACTTTCTTGCAATCGGAGGCTAAACTTGGCACAAAGCTGAAAAGAAAAGATACAATGATGTTGCTACAGTAGTAACAAACATCAATACCACTAAAAACTGAAAGAACAAACTGAAAGCAAAGATAACAAGGGTTGTCTCCCTAGAGCTCTTTCTTTATAGCCATAAAGATAGGCTTAAGACTTTAATGATGCTCTCGTAGGAATAAGAGTTGAAGAACAAAAGAGAGCATCAAGAAGCAAATACCAAACACATTTAAGCCTAACATGCTTCCTATGCATAAGAATATTGCAATAGAATAATTCATTGAAGCACAAAGCAACTAGCATAGGAAGGCAAAACAAGCATAACTTCAAAATATTCACCATAAAGAGAGGAAACTTCTTATTATTAAGATATTTAGAACCATGTCTCCCTCTCTCATTATAAATTTCAGTGGCATCATGGATGAACTCAACAATATAACTATCACATAAGGCATTATTTCCATGATCCAAAAGCATAAAAGTGTCATTACTCTTCATATAAGCAAAATCTTTCTTATTAGGAATAGTGAGAGTAAGACTATCATAACCATCATGGTAATCATCGTATTTAGGAGGCATATCATAATCATAATAAATTTTATCCTCAATAGTAGGTGGACTGAAAATATCATATTCATCATTGTAATCATCATATATAGGAGGCATAGTATCATCAAAGTAAATTTTCTCCTCAAAAGTTGGGGGACTAAAAATATCATGTTCATCAAACGTGTCATCCCCAAGCTTAGAGCTTTCCATGCCATTAGCAATATTGATATTCAAAGAAATCATACTAATAACATCACCACCATCATGATTGTTATGCAAATAATAAAGTTCCAAAGGTATTTTAATTTTCTCTTCAAACACATCATGTCCCAAAGCAAGGTAGAGCTTATAAATCTCTCTCATATTTTTGTTGTTTTCCATTAAGCAAAAATAGTGAAATAAAAACAAGAAACAAAAAGATTTAATTGCAAGATCTAGAGAAGGTACCTTCACTTACCTCACTTCCCCGGCAACGGCGCCAGAAATAGCTTGATGTCTACTACACGCTTCTATTCCGGTAGACAGTGTTGGGCCTCCAAGAGCAGAGGTTTGTAGGACAGCAACAAATTTCCCTTAAGTGAGTAACCCAAGGTTTATCGAACTCAGGGAAGTGGAGGTTGAATGTACCCCTTTCAAGCAACCCTGCAATCAAGATACAAGAAGTCTCTTGTGTCCCCAACAAACCTAATACACTTGTCAGATGTATAGGTGCACTAGTTCGGCGAAGAGATGTTAAATGGCAAGTGATATGGCTGGCAAAAGATGTATTTGTAAATCTGAAATAAAAATGGCAGCAAGCAAATATGTGGTAAACGTGAGCACAAATGGTATTGCGATGGTGGAAACAAGGCCTAGGCTTCATACTTTCACTAGTGGCAACTCCCAACAACATTAACATAATCGAATCACATGATATTTCCCATAAAACATGCAATGGAGACACACCCGGAGGTCATTCCTTTGTGGTCAAGAGAGGACGAGAATTATGTAGGGCTACAAAAGCACACCTCAAAGTTCGTAGTTCTCAATCTATGGATTTCCCAATGTCACCGCGGCCATCCAAAGAGAGTACCACAATCACCACAACATATCTCAAGGATAGTCAAAGACAAGCACCAAGAGACTCTCAATCTTCAATCAACACACAAAAGAGGAAATCACTCATGAAAATATTCTTCTAATCCATGTCCAATAGACCGCTGTCACCTTGGTCTCGGAGATTATACTAGATAAAGACAAGTGAGTACATCAATCCAATACATAGAGGAAGGGGAAATATCATGGGATCACCCCAACGAAGATCACATCATGGGAGAGAGAATTGACCGCATAGCTACTGGTAGAAACCTCAGCCCCGAGGAGGAACTACTTCCGCATCATGGAGGGAGGAAGCAACGTCGATGGAGATGAATCCGGGGGCACTTCCCTGTCCCGGCAGGATGCCGGCACAGGAATTCTGGTCCCCCGAAACTTGGTGGCGATGGCGGCGGAGATCGGAATTGCTTCTGGAGAAAAGGGTTCTGGAATCAGGGTTTCCGCGACGGGAGGTAAATATATGCCAAAGGGGGTCACCAGAAGCAGAGAGGGGGGCCCAGGCGCCCTCCCTAGGCGGCCAGGGGTGGGCCGCCTGGGCTGCCCCTGGCTCCCCTCTGGCCCCACTTCTGGCGCGTGGAAGCTTCTGGAGCGCTGTTTTTTTATATATTTTTCCCGGAATTTTTCTGGCAATTTAAGTAATGGGAAAACCTGAAATACAAAAATAGCAGAAAACAGAAACTGGCACTGGGGTGCACTGAGTTAATAGATTAGTCCAAATATGATCAAAAGTGTATGGAAGTGCATAAATATCATAGCAATATCACACAAAAGAAGCACGGAGCAAGCAAAAATTATAGATACATTTTGGACGTATCAGGGATCCATCACGGAGGCCTTCATCATCATCATCATCACCCTCACCATGAGTTGTGAGTAGTTTACCACAGACCTTCGGGTCCATAGCTAGTTTCTAGATGGCTTCTTCTCTCTCTCTGGATCTCAATACAAAGTTCTCCTCGGTCTTCGAGGAAATCTATTCGATGTAATCTCTTTTTGCGGTGTGTTTGTCGAGATCCGATGAATTGCGAGTTTATGATCAAGGTTATCTATGAAAGATATTTGGTTCTTCTCTAAACTTTTTATGTGTGCTCATAATATCCTTGCAAGTCTCTTCGAATTATTGGTTTTGTTTGGCCTACTAGATCTATAGTTCTTGCAATGGGAGAAGTGCTTGGCTTTGGGTTCAATCTTGCGGTGTCCTTTCCCAGTGATAGTAGGGGCAACAAGGCACGTATTGTATTGTTGCCATCGAGGATAAAAAGATGGGGTTTTCATCATATTGCTTGAGTTTATCCCTCTACATCATGTCATCTTGCTTAAGGCGTTACCCTGTTCGTATGAACTCAATACACTAGATGCATGCTGGATAGCGGTCGATGTGTGGAGTAATAGTAGTAGATGCAGGCAGGAGTCGATCTACTTGTCTCGGACGTGATGCCTATATACAATGATCATGCCTAGATAGTCTCATAATTATTCACTTTTCTATCAATTGCTCGACAGTAATTTGTTTACCCGCCGTAGAATACCGCTATCATGAGAGAAGCCACTAGAGAAAACTATGGCCCGCGGGTCTATTCTCAACATATCAATCTACATCTACTTTACTTTTCTTGCTTTTATTTGTTGTTTTATTAAACCAAAAATACCAAAAATATAACTATCATCTCTATCAGATCTCACTCTCGTAAGTGACCGTAAAGGGATTGACAACCCCTTATCACGTTGGCTACGAAGTTCTTTTTTGTTTGTGCAGGTGTGAGGGACTCGCACGTGGTCTCCTACTGGATTGATACCTTGGTTATCAAAAATTGAGGGAAATACTTATGCTATTGTGCTGCATCTCCCTTTCCTCTTCAAGGGAATACAACGCAAGCTCAAGAGGTAGCAGACACGACCACTAAGATAAACCCTAGGTCACTCTTCTCTACTCATTTCTGACTCCTGTCCATTTTCTACTCTTTAGGATGGTGGACCAAAGGAACAAGTTCACCCAACCGGATGAAGACACACCTTTTGGATGGCACTTGAAGGGAGTCACTAGGTACCTGAACATCGGAATACCAAGCTTCACCGGGACCTAGACCGCCACTTTACCAGAAGAGGAGCGATGGAATATTCAAGTTCAAATTCCCGCGAGGACATTCGCACCATCCACTGAGCCCATAGAGTTTTCTTTTGATGCACCAATCTGGAGCCTAGTGAAGAGTATGGCAGCCCACATTACCATGGGACGTATTGGAGAAGTCTACAAGCAGGACCTGAAGGACACTATCTATCAGATATGTGGACGCCGAGATGAGCAATGGGATATGATCAGCACCCGGAAGGACAGGTCCATTGCAGCATTCATCCAGGAGTTAAACCAACACATTCGACGACAGGAGCACCATATGTGCGCAGGGATGATAGATTTGAAGAAGGCGTTAACTAGGAACTTGGAGCTAGAAGAGGAACTCAAGTCTACACGCGACGGATACGAGGAGGAGATGACAATACTTGTGGAGAAGAATGATGACTTGACAAGGAAGCTAGGAGTATTCATGGGAGATCCAGCAGCAGGAGGAGGAGAAGAAGAAGAACCTAAGGAGATTCGTTTTGAGGACTACATCATCATCGACGACACCGACTCGTACCCCGATGATAGTGATGATGACTATGAAGATGAAGCTGGAGCAGATATCATGGAAACTTACGCCGATCAAAATTTCTAGATGACCACCCTATGACTAGTAGTTTTCCCCCATAAAGTAGAATTTAGAGCACTTTTGTAATGTTAGTTAGACCTCTGTATGCCCTTGTTTGAAATTTATTGGTGTGATATGATTGTGTTTGTCTCATGTGCATATGGGCAGTGAATTTTCCCTTAGACCTCATTTCTATTCTAATCTCTTCCCTCTACACCCATCAGTGGTCTCCGAGACGTGAGCCGGATTTCAGTTTCCCCCTGAGCTCACTCAGTTGATCCAGCAGCTGAACACTTTGATGCAATTTCTTGTCCAGAACAATCAGAACAACAACAACAACCCTCAACCACCACCACCCGTGGACAACCTGACACGTTTCCTAAGGTTGCAACCATCGGTGTTTTCAAGTAGCACTGAACCAATAGTTGCTGATGACTGGCTGTGCAAGATAGGAAGGGAGTTGACCACTGCAAATTGCACGGATGCTGAGAAGGTGCATTTTGCCGCACATCAATTGGCTGGACCACCAGCAGCGTGGGAGAATTACACAGCCACTTTCCATGTAGCCAATGTCACTTGGGATCAGTTTCAGCAAGCTTTTCGCACTATCCATGTCTCAACTGGATCCATGAGCATGAAGAAGCGAGAGTTTCGCAACTTGCGCCAAGGAAATCGTATTGTGGCTCAGTACGTAGATGATTTTAGTACTCTATCTCGTTATGCCCCTGATGATGTGGCCACGGATGCCGCGAAGCAGGAGAAGTTTATGGAGGGCTGAATGATGAGATGAGCATACAGTTGATGGTGGCAACCTTCAACAACTACCAGGAGTTGGTAGATGAAGCTCTTATGATTGAAGGGAAGCAGCAGCAGATTGAAAGCCGCAAGAGGAAGTATGGACAAGGCAGGAATAATTTTGGAGCCCAGCAGAAGCCCCGTTTCACCCCGAACTCGGGAGGATACACCCATAACCATGGAGGCCACACCCATAATGGAGGGAGTTCTCATAACCACAATGGCTCCAAGAACGAGAATGGGAATGGAGCAAGCAATAATCAGAACCGCTCCACTCCATCCACACCCGCCAAGAGGGATTTAGGTCACATTACCTGTTTTAAGTGCGGGAAGAATGGACACTACGCCACGGAGTGCCCCGAAGCTAAGAATGGTAACAACAATGGAAGCGCCGGGAAGAAGCCCAATCCTTTCACCAAAGGACAAGTGAACCACGTGACCGTGGAGGAAGTTGAAGAGTAGCCTGATGCAGTTGTTGGTAAATTTTTGGTTAAGTCATTTACCGTAGTAGTTCTTTTCGATACTGGTGCATCACATTCATACATTTCAAGGGGAGTCGTGAATAGATATAAGTTGCCCACCCAAGTCCTTCAGACCCCCATGTTAGTAAGTTTCCCAGGAGCAGAGTATATGGCACATCAAGGATGTTTTCAACTACCATTGACCATTGGACGCCATGTTTTCCCCTCAGACCTGATAGTTTTGGAGTCACAAGGATTGGATGTGATAATAGGTATGGATTGGCTATCGATGTATGGAGGGAACATCGACTGTGCCAGTAAGTCTATCTTACTTACCACCCCGGAGGGAAAAAGGATCAAGTATGTATCTAGGCATTCGCCTAGAAGGACATTCTCTCTCGGGAGTTGTTCAGGAGGAAGTGCCCGTGGTAAGGGATTATCCGGATGTATTTCCAGAGGAGCTACCAGGCATGCCGCCGGATAGGGATATTGAGTTTTTGATTGAGCTATTGCCTGGCGCCGGACCAATATCGAAGAGACTGTATCGGATGCCCGCAAATGATCTGAAGGAGATCAAGAAGCAGATTAAGGAGTTATTGGAGAAAGGATTTATTCGACGAAGTTCATCACCTTGGGGAGCCCGAGTGCTTTTGGTCGAGAAGAAGGATGGATCTTTAGAACTTGTCATTGATTATCGAGCACTGAATGAAGTGACGATTAAGAACAAGTACCCACTGCCAATGATCAATGATTTGTTCGACCAACTTCAAGGAGCTAAAGTATTCTCCAAGATTGATCTACGATCAGGATACCACCAGTTGAAGATCCGAGAGAAGGATATACCTAAGACAACCTTCACCACAAGGTATGGGCTATATGAGTATACGATTATGTCATTTGGATTGAGTAACGCCCTTGCCTATTTCATGAGTATGATGAATAAGGTGTTCATGGAGTTCTTGGATAAGTTTGTCGTGGTATTCATTGATGATATCTTGGTGTACTCGAAGAACGAAGAGGAACACGAGGATCATTTGCGTTCGGTTCTGGAGAAGCTCAGAGAACATCAGTTGTATGCCAAGTTTAGCAAATGTGAGTTTTGGTTGAAGGAAGTTGGATTCTTAGGACATGTTATATAAGGAGAAGGTATAGCAGTGGATCCTGTCAAGGTGCAGGCAGTCACTGAGTGGTTGGCACCCACCTCAGTTGGAGAAATCCGCAGTTTTCTTGGACTCGTGGGATATTACCGGAGATTCATAGAGAATTTCTCCAAGATTGCAAAGCCTATGACAACATTGTTGAAGAAGGACACCAGTTCCATTGGACCGAAGAGTGCAAAGAAAGTTTCCAGGACTTGAAGAAACATTTGACGACAGCCCCAGTGCTGATCTTGCTAGATATACGCAAAGATTTCCAAGTGTATTGCGACACTTCATGCTTAGGACTTGGAGGAGTACTCATACATGACGGAAGAGTTGTTTGTTATGCATCTCGTCAACTTCGACCGCACGAGTTGAATTATGCTACTCACGATTTGGAGTTAGCAGCAGTAGTGCATGCGCTCAAAACCTGGAGACATTTCCTCATTGGAAATCGCTGTGATGTGTACACGGATCACAAGAGTTTGAAGTACATTTTCACTCAGAAGGAGTTGAACCTTAGACAGAGGAGATGGTTGGAACTCATAAAGGATTACGACATGAAGCTGCACTATCATCCAGGCAAGGCCAATGTCGTTGCAGACGCCTTGAGCCAGAAGAGTTATGCCAATACCCTAGTAAAAGGAGGATTGCCAAAGGAGTTAGCAGAAGATCTCCGGGAGCTTCGTTTGGAGATAGTTCCTAGAGGTTTCGTTGCAACATTGGAGGTTCATTCAACATTGTTGGGAAAGATACGAGAAGCCCCAAAGGATGACAAAGAGATTTCCGAGATAAAGGAGAAGATGAGTGAAGGAAAAGCCAAGGGTTTTCGTGAGGACGAACATGACACCTTGTGGTTTGAGGACCGAATCTATGTGCCCAACAACGCCGAGATCAGAAATTGATACTTTAGGAAGCACATGATTCACCATACTTGATACACCCCGGAAACACTAAGATGTATTTGGATTGGAAGGAACATTTCTGGTGGACGGGAATAAAGAAGGACATTGCAGAGTATGTAGCCGTATGTGATGTATGCCAGAGAGTGAAAGCAGAACATCAGAAGCCAGCAGGATTACTACAGCCTATGCCAATACCCGAATGGAAGTGGGATAAGCTTGGCATGGACTTTATCATCGGATTACCCACGACCAGATCAGGATATGACTCAATCTGGGTAGTAGTGGATCGCTTGACCAAAGTAGCCCACTTTATCCCTGTGAAAACCACGTATACCAGTGCGAAGTTGGCCAAGATATACATGACCATGATCGTATGTCTGCACGGAGTTCCAAGGACCATCGTATCAGATAGAGGAACATAGTTCACCTCAAAGTTTTGCCATCAGCTACACCAGACTTTGAGAACTAGGCTAGAATTCAGTACAACTTTCCACCCGTATACCGATGGACAGACCGAGTCAGTCAATCAGATTCTAGAGGACATGTTGAGAGCTTGTGCACTAGATTATGGATCCAGTTGGGATGACAACTTGCCTTATGCGGAGTTCTCATACAACAACAGTTACCAGGCCAGTTTGGAGATGGCACCATTTGAAGCATTGTACGGGAGGAGATGCCGAACGCCGTTAATGTGGGATGAAGTCGGAGACCGCCAGTTATTCGGACTAGAACTGATCAAAGATTCCGAAGAGAAGGTTAAGCTAATTCAAGATAGACTGAAGGTAGCTTAGTCTAGGCAGAAGAGTTATGCAGAATCGAAGCGCAATGAAGTAGTCTATGAAACCGGAGACATAGCAGACCTGAGAGTGTCACCTCTGCGAGGAGTTAAACGTTTCGGAGTTAAAGAAAAGTTAGCCCCAAGATTTGTGGGACCGTACCATGTTTTGGAACGCATGGGAGAGGTTGCCTACAAGTTGGAGTTACCCGAAGGATTGTCAGGAGTTCATGACGTGTTTCATGTTTCCCAGCTTAAGAATTTCCATGCGGACATGGCCGATATTCCTGTAAGAGACATAGTGCCCCTGGAAGCAATTAATTTGGATAGTGATCTAACGTACGAGGAGAAACCCGTCAAGATCCTCGAGTTTGCGAGCAGAGTTACCCGTAGCAAGGTTATCAAGTTTTGCACAGTTCAGTGGAGTCACCATACCGAAGATGAAGCCACCTGGGAACGAGAGGATGATCTACGCAAGGATCACCCACCTATTCTCTAGCCAAACCGAATCTCGAGGGCGAGATTCATTCTAAGGGGGGTAGGTTTGTAACATCCCAAATTTTCATTTTTGAATGTTATACATAGATGATAGTGCATAACATGTTTTATTGCATTTGTGTGTGCGATCCTCTAAATTTCTAATCAACTCAAGGACCCACGGAGAGAGTTGGGGATTTTACCGTTTTCGTATTTGAGTTCTCTCAAATACCGGTACGGGGATCACTTTGGTTTTAATTGTTTTTCTCTCCTAAAAATATTTCTTAATAAAATATTTGAGAGGAGATAATATGACTTCTCCAAAATAACAGAAATATTGGAGGAAAAATATTAAAATTACTTTTGGTATTTTTATTCGGATTTATTTGTGATTTTATTTGCATAGGAAAAATGCGCGTTTTTCAAAATTGCACCTAGGTCCGGAACAAATGTTCACTTTGTCCTAAATATTATTAGAGGACGGTGAAAATTTATTTCGGAAATTTTCGAGTCCATTTAGTATTTTTTCGCCCGTTTTGCTACGTCAGGACTAAAAAAAAAGTGCACCGACCTACTTGGGCCGTGTCCGACCTGGACTCCGCCCCGGCCGGCCTTTATAAGCCGCCAGCCCCCCCTTCAGCTCGCCAGCCCAACCCACCCCAAACCCTAGCGGCGCCGGCCCCGCCGCCTCAATCCGCCGTCGTCGCCGCTGTCAGCCGCCGCCGCCGCCCCGCGCCGCCGCCACCCGCGCGCTGCCCCCGCCTGCGCTGCCGCCGCCGGAGCCGCCCGCCGCCGGAGCTGCCCGCCGCGAGAGTCCCGCCGCCGACGAGGTAGCCGCCGCCGCCGAACTCTCTGCCGCTGTCGGGTTTTCTCAAAAACCGATCATTTTTTTAGAAACCCTAGATCTGTTTTTTATATAGATCGGTTCGGTTTTTTCGGTTTAGTTAAATAGAGGATGTTCGTCCGTAAATTCATCTTAACAAACATTGTTCGCCCGTTAGTCACAGACAACGAACGTTCGTTCGTTAGCCTGTTCGTCCGTTTTTCTTTTTCAGGTTTTTTCCGCGATTATTTTCTTTCGCGATTTCTACCTTGATCTTCTTTTTAGTTTTTCTTTTCGCTCGTAAGTCGGAATCAGGCGATTCAAGCGCCCAGATCTTTGTCTCGAAGCCCTCTTTCCGTTTAACCAACTTGAAAAAGGTTTTGCTACTATAAAATTTGACTTTAGTTCAATCTAGTAAATGGATCTCGTTTTTCTTTTTGTAGTTTGAGTTTCGTTGCTCCGTTCGATTTGATTCTTTTTGAAAACCGGAGTTCTTAACTTGAACTTTCTGGTTAGATATTCTTATTTGGAGTTTTATCTATGCATATTTGTTTGATTGCTTATGTATGCTACTATTTGCTTGCAATAGAATTCCCGGAGTGCGAAGCGTGCTACTACGAGTCCCTAGGTTTTACGAATCATCAACAAGGCAAGTAACACTTTGATTATACCCTTTATTACCCAGTTTTTATGCATTAGATCAAGCCCTCACACATTGCATGAGTAGGATTTCTTAACTTGTGAGTCTGGGAAGTAGATTGAGGTAGAACCTATTACCTGCATTATTTTCAAACCCCTGGGAGTTACTTCTACGTTATGCTTAGGTTGCCATGCTATGCTCGTAGACGTGGTTTGGGATGAGAGAATCCATGACAGATGTGAGTTGTTAATTAATGGTTCAAATTAAGGTGGCAACTTTAATACACATCTGGGTGGATTGGTTGCAGGGCACCTGGAGACTCCAGTGTTGTCCTAGGAAATCCCGGAGGAACCGTGTGATTATCCTATGGAATGCCACCCAGGCTCAAAAGGATTATAAAACTATTCATGCTAGAAACTTCCGTGTGCAGCCACAATGCCATTATGGGCTCTGGCATAGTATGAGTAAGTTGTGTGAGCTCTTTCAGTGGTGGACTAGCAGATGTGGGGGAAAGTGGGTGTACCGGTCCACCCGGGGTAGAGAGTAAATGCTTCTGAAAGACTGTGTCTCGGTCATTCGTTTGTCAAACACCATGCAATGCGAGAAATCCAACGGAGGAGATCGAGTCTTGTGGGGAAAAGTGCACAAACCTCTGTAGAGTGTACAAACTAATCATGATTAGCCGTGTCCCCGGTTATGGACATCTTGAGTATCTGGTACTTGAATTATTGGTTGATCTCATCACTCTAAAATTAATTTGTTGGGTTAATGATGATTACTTTAATTGGGATTGAGTTGGAGGAACCTTCTCAATGATGTTTCAACTACCATAATAGTAAAATAAAATGCATTCCTTTGTTGTAGGGAAAAATTGGCTTTATGCAAAAACTTTCACTTTAGAGCCTCCACCAGCCAAATATGCATATAGTGTTAGCCTTTATTCTGTTACTTGCTCTACTGTGTTATCTTGCCAGCATATTCCATGTGTTGACCCGTTTTGGGCTGCAACATGTTACGTTGCAGACTTTTCAGATGAAGAGTAAGGTGCGCTAGGTCGTTTGTCATGCACTCAGCTATGCCGTTGGAGTTGATGGACTCACTTATCTTCCAAGCCTTCCGATGTTATTTTGTTAGATGGCCTTATGCCATATACTTTTGTAATAAGTTCTCTTTTGAGACATCCAATGTAATAAGTGTGTGATTGCCACTGTGTTATAAATCCTTCTAGTATTGTGTGTGTCAGCATTACTGATCCAGGGATGACAGAGAACACAGAGACTTCGGTCCATTCGGATCGTGGTAGCTACATTGGTTTGGCCAACTAGATTGGTATTTCTTGCAATGGGAGAAGTGCTTTGCTTTGTGTTAAATCTTGCGGTGCTCAATCTCAGTGACAGAAAGGGACATGGCACGTATTGTATTGTTGCCATAGAGGATATCAAGATGGGGTTTTCATCATATTGCTTGAGTTAATTTTGCTACATCATGTCATCTTACGTAATGCGTTACTCTATTCTTATGAACTTAATACTCTAGATGCAGAATCGTTTCGGTCGATGTGTGGAGTAATAGTAGTAGATGCAGTCAGGAGTCAGTCTACTTGACATGGACGTAATGCCTATATTCATGATCGTTGCCTTAGATATTGTCATAATTATGCGCTCTTCTATCAATTTCTTGGCAGTAATTTGTTCACCCATCGTAATATTTGCTATCATGTGAGAAGCCTCTAGTGAAACCTATGGCCCCCGGGTCTATTTTCCATCTTATAAGTTTTAGTTCTACTATTTTGCAATCTTTTACTTTCCAATCTATAAACCAAAAATACCAAAAATATTTACTTTATAAGTTATCTATTTCTATCGGATCTCACTTTTGCAAATAACCGTGAAAGGATTGACAACCCCTTTTTGCGTTGGGTGCGAGTTGTTTGATTGTTTGTGCGGGTATTTGGCGATTTGTGCCTAGTATCCTACTGGATTGATACCTTGGTTCTCAAATCGAGGGAAATACTTACTCTACTTTGTTGCATCACCCTTTCCTCTTCAAGGGAAAAACCAACGCAAGCTCAAGAGGTAGGAGGAAGAATTTCTGGTGCCGTTGCTGGGGAGATCTACGTCAAGTCAAGATCTACCAAGTACCCTTCATTAAACTCTCATCTCTTGCACTTACATTATTTTCCATTCGTCTCTCGTTTTCCTCTCCCCCACTTCTAAAATGATTTTCAACAAAATTTGCCTTTTCTTTGCCCTCCTTCCGTTCGTCTTGTTCGCTTGCCTGTGTGGTGCTATTTCACCTACCTTGTTTTCATAATTAGTCCTCCCATCATTATTAGCACTCCTGACAATGAAGTTCTCAATTTTAAACAAAGGGAGAGGGAAAATTTAAAAGATTCTTGGTATAGAATTTGCAAAGCTCAAAATAGATCTACTCAAAAGCAATCTACTACTGTTCTTCTCCGTAATTTTCATGTGGGATTTACTCCTTGGAATAGATATGTTCTAGATACCATTACCGGACGGAATTTCTTGGGTAGTCACACTTTTGATTCTTATAATGCCATGATAGATTTGTTAGGGCCACCACCTCTTTATGTTAATGGAACTGCTTTAACTTTGGAACATGTGATGCAAAGACTTGATATTATTGAAAACAAAATGGCTACTATTGAGACGATTGAAAATTTAGATAAAAAGGTTCCACTACAAAAAAAAACACTTCCGTGATAATACGTGTTTGTCACAGTAGGTCACATTTTCTGTCATGCATGTACATGCATGAAGATTTTATGACAGAATCAAGATAGTCATACCTCTGCTGTCGTAGAACTGTTCCATGACAATACCAAAATTATCATCACGGAAGTGTTATCTTCCATGACGATAAATGGCGCGTCATGGAAGTGATTTCGTCAAGGGTAACCAAGATGTGGCATCCACCGTAATGGGTCGCTGTTAAGCTATCGGGTCTGGTTTTGAACCAATAACCCCCTAACAGCGAGGACCAATGGGAATTTTCCACGTGTAAAATTCTCATTGGCCGAAGCAACCATGTGTCAGCTCCACGTGCGGACAGATGTCAACCGACCAATGAATAGGAGGCGCCAATGATACGTGGACACGTGGCACGGCCCAACATGCACTACTGAAATAAGGGATTTTGCTGTCTGCTAGTTCTTTGCCGTCTGCAAGCAGACGACAAAGAAGGTCGTTGCCATCAGCTACCAAATAGCACACGGCAAAGAAGGTCTTTGCCATATGTCATTTATTTGCCGTCTGCTAGCAGAGGGCAAAGAATCTTTGCCGTCTGCCAGCGGACAACAAAGAGGGGGGGGGGGTTGGACCGTTGTAGTGTACTGGCTCATGACGTCTTTCGGCCCATAGGAGGCCCTTTGTAACTCTTGGCCCGTTAATGGCCCGTAGTGAAACTGGCCCATAATGAACAGTATATCACTTCATACCCATTAACGACCCATTACTCCATTGGGCCGCTCCCAGCCCGTGTTATCTTTCGGCCTTTTAAGGGCCCATTTGTTCTTGGTCTGGTTTGCAGCATTTGGTAGCTTACGGTCCGTTACTGGACTTTTCTGCTTGTGGGCCAAATTCAGCCCGTGGTTAAAGTCGGTCCATTTGTGGCCCGTTGACCCGTTGGGCCGTTTTCATAGTGTCATCAAATACGGCCCATTAACGACCTGTTATGTCCGTCGATGGAATTAAGCCCGTCATACTCGTTGGCTCCTTCAAGGCCCATTATGGTCAGCCCATGAACGAACGTCTGCCAGTCTAGCCCGTTTACGACCCATAATGCGGTCTGTTATTGGCCCATGTTTGCCCAATCGACCATACGACGCGTAGAAGGCCCATTGATTCTACGGCCCATAGAAGGCCATGGTGACAACGGTCCGCATGTTTCCCATGGTTATTGTGGCCTAGTTTAAAAAAATAGGTTATTGCGACCACTAGCAAACCGCGGAAAAAGAACTGCACTGTCTACAAGCAAACAAATAAACAAGACAAGAAGGAAATAAATAAGCAAGCAACATATGCTAGGCTATTACGGCTATTACACATATTACAACCACTAGGCATCAAAGTTCCCCACCAGTGTAAATAAGGGGAACAAAGCAGCATATTACATACACTGGTTGTCAAAGTTGGCGACTAGTGCAAATAAACACCGCAGCAAAACAAGTCCAGAACTGAAACCACTTCACAAGAGCTCAAGAAACAATATCCTGGGTATCTACCATGCTGGCAAGATGCTTAGCAAGCTTATTAGCTTTCTCTTGTTTGGTGCTTAAATCCTCCAACACTTGCCGTTGCACCAGAAAGTATGCATCTAAATTCTGCAGGGACTTCCTCAGTCCTTCGGCTTCCTGTCACAGCACATCTGATCGATGTCTTTCAAGTTGCAGTTGAGACTCAATAAGCCGAACTGATTCAGGCAGCGAGTTCGAAGAGCTTGTGCCAGCAGTAGTGGCCAGTAACTCAAACACTACATCAAGGCACGACTTTGGGGTTGTCTCACTATCTACAAGATAGTTTTTATCAGCTTTCTTGGAGACCAATAGGGTTGTCTCACTATCTTGAACCTTATCTTCATTAGTTTCTCTACCATTGCATAATGGGGTGCTCTTCTCCAATACCCTGTCGGCATTCTACAAGAGGAACAAGCAGACACATCACAGGTTTACCATGTTGTATATGAAATCATTTTGGTAAACTAGTTCAGTTGTAAGGTGGACAAGATAACAACATGAAACAAACATATATCTATGTAGTATGGTCACTGTATGGTCTATATCATTCTAGTTTATGTTGCCAAATCAAGATAGAGACAGTTCAAATCATATATGTTTAAGCTAAAGCAGCATAGACAGAATATAAGTGTGGGAAACTACACAGTAGTAATAACACTTGTAATGTGCATGCCATGAGAACATAACTATTTATTCAGTTGAAACTGAAACCAACATAGAGCAAGTTACAACAGCAAACCTGTTAAAGAAACAGGTTTAAAACATACCTTTTGCACCATTGGAGTTTCAATTGCATCCTTCAAATTTGAAATTAGTTGGTATGAGTAAATACAGTGATGCTAGAGCAAAGGAGTATGAACCAGAAATACGGAACCTGACTTGAGAACAATTTTTCTTCTGCTTTAAGCATTGACTTGGGGTTCAGAGTGGTGGTCCTCGTGCTTTGGGCACTGCACTTGCCTTACTAACTGCTCGTGTTTGGGTGCTCTGTGGTGGAGATGGTGTTGTGTCAACTGTAACCGGGTTATTGTTTGCTAGGGTTGGTGTTAGAAGGGGTGTAGCTTGTTCTCTGGCCAACTGGGTAGGGGTACAATCAGCGTGAGCCTGGGTTATGTGTGGTGGGGCTGGTTCTTAGGCAAGTACAACCGTGGCTTTATCTGCATCGACGGGTAGCATGATCTTTTCCGAAGACCGTGTTTTTACTCCCATATATACTGCCATCACCCTCTCCAATTCAAATGGCTGATAAACAAAAAAAGTAATTGAATGTACAGACATTGTATGATAGACAGGTGCAATGTATAGTAGGGAAGAAAATAGGGCATGAAATAATTCTCATTTATGTTGTCTAACCAAACAGGATAGTATGACACAAATTCACATATATGATGGCTAACTAAACATGATAGAATGACATACTTCAAAAAATGATGACTATGTAAAAGGATGACATGATATAACTATACGATGTGTCTATTAAAGTGGTTGGCATGCCATAATTCACATACATGGATGGAAACATGATGGCATAATATAATTCACGGATAGAATGACATAATTCAAAATATGATGACTACGTAAAGAGGATGAGATGATATAACTATATTATTTCTTTATAAAATGGGTTGGCATGCCATAATTCAGATACATGTTGTCTATGTAAACATCATGGCATGATATAATTCAAATATTTGATTTATATACTAAGCAAGTGAGCAGAGGGCAATCGCATATATGATGTGTCAACTAAGCAGATGGCATCCAATATTGTGTATATGATGTAAAAACTAAGCATTACAAGAGAACATATGCATGGTATGAGTAATATAAACCTGCCAAGTTTGAGCATACACCTCAGGGGGGAAATAGGACTGGTCATCTGTCTCTGAATCCTCCTCTGAGGAGCTATCTGTAACCAACAAGATATCTCCTTCAGCATGTAGCATTGTCTGCTCTGAGGACCTTGTTTTCACTCCAGATTTTTGCATCACCAATTCAAATGGCTGATGCATAGGAAGAGTAGTTGAATATAAACATTGTCGACAAATGGAATATGTAATACAAAAAAGGATGGCATGATATAATTGACATATATGATGCTTGGCTAAATAGCATGGCATTGCATAATTCACATATATAATGCCTTGCAACAAGATAGCATTGCATAATTCACATATATAATGTCTTGCAACAAGATGGTATTGCATAATTCACATATATGGTAACTAGACACTAAACATGTGGCATTCACACAAAGCATGTATAAACTAAGCAAATAACATGGTAATGCGAGACACCATATGCACGATATGAGCAATATAACCCTACCAAGTTAGAGCATGCACCTCGGGGGGGGGGGGGATAGGACTAGTCATCTATCTCTGAATCCTCCTCTGAGGAGCTATCCGTAACCAGCAAGACATGTGCTTCATCAGATATCATTGTCTGCTCTGAAAACCTTGTTTTCACTCCAGATTTTTCCATGACCGTGTCGAATGGCTGATGCACATGAAGAGTAATTGAATGTACTAACACTAGTACACGTCGGTGCTATACAAACGATTTTAAACCCCTTTCTGTGACGACATTTGGAACCGTCGCCTAGTGAGTGACGGTGATAGGGGGATCCTTCCCACACGACCCAGAAACCATCGGGGATATGCCCTCCTGGCACACACGCTCGGCAAAATGAGGTCGTGTGCGACCGGCGAGCGCTCAAATACGGAAATACGTACAATAGAGCTAAAAAATGGAATTATATAGGCAAAATTGTTTCCGGTCGCAAGTACATCCCACACAGTCAGTCCCCGCTAAACGTCTCCGTTCGTATGTACATCCCACACAGTCGCTCCAAGGAAAATGTTTCCGTTCACAGATACATCACACATAATTTTTCCTGTTAAATCGTTTGTGATAGCATTGCCATTACACATGATATTGACAATTTTATCGTTTGCGTTATTGAATGCATCACACACGGTGCATAGAAGAAACTGTGTGGCAAAGGCTGTCCATCACACATAGTTCTTATGTGGTAAACTTTTGCGCAAGGTGGCCTAACGCAAACAGTTTTCAAGAGGATGTCATGTGTGCAATGGAGATTGATCGCACATGTAGTGAATCCTAGAAACGTTTCTGATCTCCACATCTATCGCAGCCGTTTCGCTTTCGCAAACCGTGTGCAGTGTAATCCCTAATTTAAAAATCACATGTTTTGAATTTGAAAGTAGGCAATCAATTATTTCGTATCCAACCATGTTTATTACAAATATAGGTTCAACCACGAATGCATAATTCGATGCGCAGGTACATATACTGAAGAACTACATAAGCACCAAGTAAAGAATGACGAACCACAGTTGTACTAAAGACTGTAAAGAGAGAGACAAAAGACATTCTGGTTGCTGGAGAAGGTGAAGCGGAATGCCCGTATTGTGCCCTCCTCCATGCGTAATGCGCGCACGACTCTAGGCCAACCCCTTGTGATGGCTGCCCGTCCATCCTTCACTATCTTGATTACGACTTCTCGATGCTCATTGTAGCCTGGATGAAATACTTTAACCTTCATTGCGTGTCCACCAATCATGTAGTTTGCGAGGTAATCTTGAGTGAACTACTTTGGGAGCCATTGGGAACGAAAAAGATTCAGACATTGTTGTCTAACAATTCATTATGGGAAGTAAAAAGAGAAGGCTGCAGAGTTTGTAGTTACCATCCTACATCTCACTATTGTGTTGGATAGAGCATACACAAATAATTTGCTTGCCACCATTTGTATCTTTTTTCTAATAATCTTTATCAGTTTCCTCACTTGATGCTTGTTCATGAATATCTCATTGCCCCAATATGCAAAAAGGGTCGATGCGTGGATCCTTGCCAAGGGCATATGTACCTACAACCAACAAGTCAACATTAGAAGCTAACAAGTGCCCAGGCCTGGATCTATATGCACTACATTATGGAACGACGGGGGG
>LR738710.1:342883216-342905273 GCA_902687465.1 Secale cereale | reverse complement strand
AGGGACGAAGCTAACCTCCGTGGAAAATGGTGGCTACTCCCGTTGTTGTCCTGCATAAGTAGTGGAAAGGCATGATAAGTACAACAACCTTAACATCAAACAAATATAGCAAAGGTAAACAACATCATCTCCAAATGATAGCTTGAATGTGTTGGTTTCAGCATGCTGTTAAAGCAGATATAAAATGGAAGGCAATGTTACCGACAGTAGGCTTAACAGCCATCAAATATTGCAATTCAAACTGACATTGTTGAAAATGAATAGAACGTAGGTAATGCTTAAACATCACACTGGATAAATGTGTAAAACTAAAATAAAGGACATGTGTTAAGTACACCAGGAATAACTAGAACCAAATATAGCCGTTCAAACTGGTATTGATGTAGTCGAGCGGCATAGTTCCGACTTGCACATAATGAACAACACATTGTGAATGACTGAAATAAACAAGGCATAAATGACCAGTATAACAACCAAATATAGCCATTGAAAACTGGACAGAGTCTCACTGCAAGCAACCTAACAAGCAAATACAGATAAACATGGTATATGCTTGAAAACTGGACAAATGCTCACTGCAACCAACCTAACAAGCAGATAAGGATAAACAAGGCATCTTCTTGATAATTGGACAAATGCTAAAAAAGAAACCTAACAACCAAATACAGATAAACAAGGCATCTGCTTGATAACTGGACAAATGCTAAAAAAGCAACCTAACAACGAAATACAGATAAACAATGCATCTTCTTGATAACTGGACAAATGCTCACTGCAACCAAACTAAGAACCAAATACATATAAACTAGGCATCTACTCGATAACTAGAAAAATGCTCACTCCAACCAACCTAACAACCAAATATAGATAAACAAGGTATCTACTCACTATAAACAACCAAATACAGCCATTCGTGAAACTGAAGTGGACAATTCATACTTAAACATCACATAGTCCTATTGAACAATACATTTTTGCATAAATGAAATAATGAGAGATGACATAGTTAAAGCACCGCACGGCAAATGCTACTACAACAAACGGTACGGGTTGTCAAGCTAGAAAAGGTAGGATTTGCTGATAGAATGTTGCCTCACATTTCATGGACGGGATCCTTCCAGTTGGAAGAGCACATACCCATGGCACGCTCTCTAATGTCACAGATCGGCTGTTTCACCTTGGAAGAACCTTTGTGGGTGCACTCCTCGTGGTCGTGGTCGATGAGATCTGACTTGGCAATTGAGGATCCCAAGCCGCCGCCGTAGAACGTGTCCTTCAGAAATGACAAAATGGGCTCGATGGCGTATAAAGCTCGCAAATCCTTGACCGCTTGGCGGAGGAGATCAGCGGAAGGGCCATCGAGAGGGGTTGGGGATGGACCACTTACACTGTGACAAGGCCCACGTAAAGCCGTCGCTGTGGGTGAGCTTGATGTCGCAGCCAGCTTTCCCGAGATACAGTAATACGCTAGCCCGCTGATATGAAGCCTTTGACATGGCAATGTAGACAACGTCTTTGACTGCTTCTGTGGCGACGTGTTGCTCTGGGATCGGCAGGTCGGGGCGAACGGCGGCTACCTCGCCAACGTCCGTCGGAGAGGCCAAGATAAACCTCTTATGGGCCGAATGCTTGTCGAGCTCCTCGGGATACATGGTCGAGCTTAGGCTGCGACATTCTGGAGCAGGGGATGTGGATCTAGCAGGGAGGGATACCGCATGCCTCATCTAAAAACTCAAGGGAGTGGGGCGACGGTATGGGAATCACTGGGTAACCTGAACTTTATTATCTAAGCTAGGAGGAACGGGCAGACCGGCAGGGGTTGGCGGTGGCGCCGACGGCGGTCGCAAGCTAGGGTTCAAGAAGGAGGGGGAGGGTGGGGGACTTGAAAGCACAAGTGCTCCCTGGGTGATTTTGGTAATTAATGTCAACATATCTCTTATTGGACTAATACTTTTACCTAGTATATTTCAGATGAGTTCAATAGTGGAGTGGCATGGACAAGAGGATGTGGAACCCCCTCAAGATGCTAAGGACAGAAGATTGGCAAATGCTCAAAGCTCAGGAATCTACATTTTGTATTTTAGTGATCCAAGATCACATTGAGTCCATAGGAAAGCCAATACTATTAAAAGGGGATGAGGTGTTGCTTAATGGCTTGCTTGCTCAAAGTGCTTAGTGATATGCTCCAAATCCCTCAACCACTTTCTCATATCCACATATGTCCTAAACCTAAAGTCAAACTCGGCCCCATCAATTTGATCTATCCGGCACCACCGAGTTCATTTGACATAGCCACTGCTAGAAACCCTAATCTGTTCGGTATCACCGATGGGATCTCGGTCTCATCGAGAAGGGCTTGCCAACTCTCTGTTGCCTGTTGAAATTATTTCGGTCCCACTGAGATGTGCAATCGGTCCCACCAAGTTTGCCTCACCAACTCTCTATTTTATTTATTACCAAAGTCGGTCCCACCAAGTTTGTGTAATCGGTCAAACCGAGTTGAGGTTTTACCTTAACCCAAGCACATCGGTCCCACCGAGTTGATCATGTCGGTCCCATTGAAAAGCCTAACATTCGCATTTTGAACTAAATCGGTCCGACCGAGTTACATGATTCGGTCCCATCGAGTTTGGTACATTGTATGTAACGGTTAGATTTTGTGTGCAGGATATATATACCCCTCCACCCTCTCTTCATTCGTGGAGAAATCCATCAGAACATTCCTACACTTCCAACATACATTTTCTGGGAGAGAACTACCTACTCATGTGTTGAGACCAAGATATTCCAATCCAACCACAAGAATCTTGATCTCTAGCCTTCCCAAGTTGCTTTCCACTCAAATCATCTTTCCACCAAATCCAAATCTGTGCAGTTGAGTTTTGGGGAGACTATCATTTGAAGCACAAGAGGAAGGAGTTCATCATCAACACACCATCTATTACCTTTTGGAGAGTGGTGTCCCCTAGATTGGTTAGGTGTCACTTGGGAGCCTCTAATAAGATTGTGGAGTTGAACCAAGGAGTTTGTACGGGCAAGGAGATCACCTACTTCATGAAGATATACCCTAGTGATAGTGAGGCAAGTCCTTTGTGGGCGGTGGCCATGGTGGGATAGACAAGGTTGCTTCTTCGTGGACCCTTCGTGGGTGGAGCCCCCGTGGACTTGCGCAACCGTTACCCTTCGTGGGTTGAAGTCTCCACCAACGTGGATGTATGATAGCACCACCTATCAGAACCACGCCAAAAATCTCCGTGTCTTGATACGTCCAAAACGTATCTATAATTTCTGCTTGCTCCATGCTTCTTTTGTGTGATATTGCTATGCTTTTGATACACTTTTGATCATATTTGGACTAACCTATTAACTCAGTGCACCCCAGTGCCAGTTTCTGTTCTCTGCTATTTTTGTATTTCAGGTTTTCCCATTACTTAAATTGCCAGAAAAATTCCGGGAAAAATATATAAAAATTCAGCGCTCCAGAAGCTTCCACGCGCCAGAAGTGGGGCCAGAGGGGAGCCAGGGGCAGCCCAGGCGGCCAGCCCACGCGGCCCCACCCCTGGCCGCGCCGAGGGGGCACCTGGGCCCCCCTCTCCGCCTCTGGTGACCCCCTTTGGCATATATTTACCACCCGTCGCGGAAACCCTGATTCCAGAACCCTTTTCTCCAGAAGCAATTCCGATCTCCGCCGCCATCGCCACCAAGTTTCGGGGGACCAGAATTCCTGTACCGGCATCCTGCCGGGACGGGGAAGTGCCCCCGGATTCATCTCCATCGACGTTGCTTCCTCCCTCCATGATGCGGGAGTAGTTCCCCCTCGGGGCTGAGGTTTCTACCAGTAGCTATGTGGTCAATTCTCTCTCCCATGATGTGATCTTCGTTGTGATCATAGGCTATGTTAATCTAGGGTGATCCCATGATATTTCCCCTTCCTCTATGTATTGGATTGATGTACTCACTTGTCTTTATCTAGTATAATCCCTGAGACCAAGGTGACAGCGGTCTATTGGACATGGATTAGAAGAATATTTTCATGGGTGATTTCCTCTTTTGTGTGTTGATTGAAGATTGAGAGTCTCTTGGTGCTTTACTTTGACTATCCTTGAGATATGTTGTGGTGATTGTGGTACTCTCTTTGGATGGCCGCGGTGACATTGGGAAATCCATAGATAGAGAACTACGAACTTAGAGGTGTGCTTTTGTAGCCCTACATAATTCTCGTCCTCTCTTGACCACAAAGGAATGACCTCCGAGTGCGTCTCCATTTTGGGAAATATCATGTGATTCGATTATGTTAATGTTGTTGGGAGTTGCCACTAGTGAAAGTATGAAGCATATGCCTTGTTTCCACCATTGCAATACCATTTGTGCTCACGTTTACCACTTGTTTGCTTGCTGCACTTTTTATTACAGATTTATATTACTTTGCTTTGCCACTCCTATCATCCATATTTTACCATCTCTTCGCCGAACTAGTGCACCTATACATCTGACAAGTGTATTAGGTGTGTTGGGGACACAAGCGACTTCTTGTATCTTGATTGCAGGGTTGCTTGCAAGGGGTACGTTCAACCTCCACTTCCCTGAGTTCGATAAACCTTGGGTTACTCACTTAAGGGAAATTTGCTGCTGTCCTACAAACCTCTGCTCTTGGAGGCCCAACGCTGTCTACAGGAATAGAAGCGTGTAGTAGACATCAAGCTATTTCTGGCGCCGTTGCCGGGGAAGTGAGGTAAGTGAAGGTACCTTCTCTAGATCTTGCAATTAAATCTTTTTGTTTCATGTTTTTATTTCACTAGTTTTGCTTAATGGAAAACAACAAAAATATGAGAGAGCTTTATAAGCTCTACCTTGCTTTGGGACATGATGTGTTTGAAGAGAAAATTAAAAAACCTTTGGAACTTTATTATTTGCATAACAATCATGATGGTGGTGATGTTATTAGTATGCTTTCTTTGAATATCAATATTGCTAATGACATGGAAAGCTCTAAGCTTGGGGATGACACGTTTGATGAACATGATATTTTTAGTCCCCCAACTTTTGAGGAGAAAATTTACTTTGACGATACTATGCCTCCTATATATGATGATTACAATGATGAATATGATATTTTCAGCCCACCTACTATTGAGGATAAAATTTATTATGATTATGATATGCCTCCTAAATATGATGATTACCATGATGGTTATGATTGCTTTACTCTCACTATTCCTAATAAGAAAGATTTTGCTTATATGAAGAGTAATGATACTTTTATGCTTTTGGATCATGGAAATAATGCCTTATGTGATAGTTATATTGTTGAGTTCATCCATGATGCCACTGAAATTTATAATGAGAGAGGGAGACATGGTTCTAAATATCTTAATAATAAGAAGTTTCCTCTCTTTATGATAAATATTTTGAAGTTATGCTTGTTTTGCCTTCCTATGTAGTTGCTTTGTGCTTCAATGAATTATTCTATTGCAATATTCCTATGCATAGGAAGCATGTTAGGCTTAAATGTGATTGGTATTTGCTTCTTGATGCTCTCTTTTGTTCTTCAACTCTTATTCCTACGAGAGCATCATTAAAGTCTTAAGCCTATCTTTATGGCTATAAAGAAAGAGCTCAGGGAGACAACCCTTGTTATCTTTGCTTTCAGTTTGTTCTTTCAGTTTTTAGTGGTCTTGATGTTTGTTACTACTGTAGCAACATCATTGTATCTTTATTTTTCAGCTTTGTGCCAAGTTTAGCCTCCGATTGCAAGAAAGTTCAAAAGTTGTGACGTGCAGTCCAGAAAACAGATTATGTCCTTGGACAGACAAATTCGTATAAAATCATCAGATCATCCTTTTGATCTGAATTTTTTTGACAGCATGCTCTATACAATTGGCTTTTGGGCGTCTGTTCTGAGTTTTTTGATTTGAGTTGCAGAAGTGCCCCGAAAAAATTATTTACTACCTGCTGGTCTGTTTTTCACAGATTCTGTCCTGTTTTGCCTTTTCTTCGTTTTGCAAACCTTGAGCTTGCTTTTTCTTTGCAAAAACCTTTTGGCAATCTTGAGAAACAGTAGCTATTCAAGATTATCTTTATTTCCAGTAGGGAAAAAATATTTTATTGTGGGTACTAACCTCGCTAATCAGATTATGATGAGTTATGTATGAAGGGAGTTTTCAAGTGTGCGAGGGAAGATGATAAAAGAAGATTCAGGAGTGTCAAACGCTCAAGCTTGGGGATGCCCCCATGCACCCCCAAGAAATATCCAAGGAGACTCAAGCATCTAATCTTGGGGATGCCCCCATGCATCCCCTTCTCCATCAACAATTATCAGTTCGTCTTTCGTTCCACTATATTTTAATCACTTCATGCGTTATGTGCTATGCTTGGAGCGTCTTGCTCTTAGTTTCCTTTTTAGTTTTCTTTAGTTTTACTTGCTGTTCATAATAAGTTAGATCCTAGCCTTCATTGTTTGGGATAGAAATACGCTCCACTCCACTATAGAACACAACATAGGCTTGCATGCGTATCTTCTTGTGTGTGTTCTTTATCTTTTCATAGCTGCTGTCATGCTTAGCTTTTAGTTTTCATGCTTATCTTTTTAAGAGCTTTTGTTTAGGTTGTTGCTTCTGGAACTCTCTTGAGTTATCATGCTTATCTTGTTAAGAGAGTTGGCTTCTGTGGCACTGGTTGATAGGTCTATGATAAAAATGCTATGTGCATAAGGGTGCTTAGTAGTTCATGTTTTCTTATGGTGAGTCTCAAATAGCTGGGGGTTCTTAATGTGTTATTGAAGTACCAACATGATTTGTTTGCCTATGATGTGGTATGGTTTAGTGATATCTTCCTCCAAGAATTTATTTTGATTGACTTGGCATATGCTCACGCATATTTAAGACTGTAAATAAAGTCTATCAAGCCTTGATGATCTTTAATTTCAGAGTAGTGATATAACTTCCATGCCCGATTCAATGTTGCTTTGTCGCTTTGCATGATTATGGCCGTCATTGCTCTCTTAGTTGGTCGCTCCCAGTCTTTTGCTAGCCTTCACTTGTACTAAGCGGACTGACTGCTTGTGCATCCAAAATCCTTGAAACCAATTATGCCATATGAGTCCACCATACCTTCCTATATATGGTATTTACTTGCCATTCCTAACGAAGACTTTCTTGTACCATCTCAAAATTATTCAAAAGCATTTCTCTTTTGTGCCTCTGTTTTAGCTCATGAGGAAGTAGTAGTTAATTCATGATCTTTTTAAGTTGGACAAGTTTTACCCCAGGATTGCATGTCTAATCTGCAAACCCCTAATACGAGGAGGAACTGGCATGAGTACGCCCGGCTCATAAAAGATAATAGCAACAAACAAACCCTCCTTCACGCTTTGTTCATGAGAAATCAGAAAACTCTGGCAGTGATAAACAAAGGAGATTACGGGGATGTGATCGTCCCTGCGTGGGAGCCGTTCCTCGAAACTTGTCCAGCATAAGAAGTAATTGGGTTATCTACTAGCATTCGCTGATGAATTATGCATCTCCCAAAAGCTTTTTATCTCTGTTTTTAAACCACGAGCTCTGGTACTTGTTTAGTCTTTGTTTCCAGCCACGTGTTTTCAACCTTGCCATCAAAATCCACGGTTCGAGAGTCTCCACCTTCTTTCTTCAAAGCACCAACTATTGAGAGCATGATTGTCATTCTGAGTGTAATGTGCATTTTCCCAAAGTACCATTGTCTTCTGCATAATTGTGATATCACTTATTCTGAAATCATTGTATCTAGTCGTCACTTAAACTTCGGAGGTGCTCCTGCATTTATGTTTTGCTTCACTAAAGGGGGCAAGCGAGGTATCACTTTGTCATGTTTGCACACCATGCTCACTACAAATCTATTGGGTGTTTCAGTATCATATTGTAAACTTTCAGTTCTTTGTGATATTCTCATGAGGCAACTTAATTACTAACGATTCATTATCTCAATAAGCATTTGTCATGTGATTGTGAAAGACTCTTTGGTAGCATGTCACCACAGAAATTATGCTTGTTATCATTTACCTACTCGAGGACGAGCAGGAATTAAGCTTGGGGATGTTGATACGTCCAAAACGTATCTATAATTTCTGCTTGCTCCATGCTTCTTTTGTGTGATATTGCTATGCTTTTGATACACTTTTGATCATATTTGGACTAACATATTAACTCAGTGCACCCCAGTGTCAGTTTCTGTTCTCTGCTGTTTTTGTATTTCAGGTTTTCCCATTACTTAAATTGCCAGAAAAATTCCGGGAAAAATATATAAAAAGCCAGCGCTCCAGAAGCTTCCACGCGCCAGAAGTGGGGCCGGAGGGGAGCCAGGGGCAGCCCAGGCGGCCAGCCCATGCGGCCCCAGCCCTGGCCGCGCCGGGGGGGCGCCTGGGCCCCCCTCTCCGCCTCTGGTGACCCCCTTTGGCATATATTTACCACCCGTCGCGGAAACCCTGATTCCAGAACCCTTTTCTCCAGAAGCAATTCCGATCTCCGCCGCCATCGCCACCAAGTTTCGGGGGACCAGAATTCCTGTGCCGGCATCCTGCCGGGACGGGGAAGAATCCGCTGATTCATCTCCATCGACGTTGCTTCCTCCCTCCATGATGCGTGAGTAGTTCCCCCTCGGGGCCGAGGTTTCTACCAGTAGCTATGTGGTCAATTCTCTCTCCCATGATGTGATCTTCGTTGTGATCATAGGCTATGTTAATCTAGGGTAATCCCATGATATTTCCCCTTCCTCTATGTATTGGACTGATGTACTCACTTGTCTTTATCTAGTATAATCCCCGAGACCAAGGTGACAGCGGTCTATTGGACATGGATTAGAAGAATATTTTCATGGGTGATTTCCTCTTTTGTGTGTTGATTGAAGATTGAGAGTCTCTTGGTGCTTGTCTTTGACTATCCTTGAGATATGTTGTGGTGATTGTGGTACTCTCTTTGGATGGCCGCGGTGACATTGGGAAATCCATAGATAGAGAACTACGAACTTAGAGGTGTGATTTTGTAGCCCTACATAATTCTCGTCCTCTCTTGACCACAAAGGAATGACCTCCGAGTGCGTCTCCATTATGGGAAATATCATGTGATTCGATTATGTTAATGTTGTTGGGAGTTGCCACTAGTGAAAGTATGAAGCATATGCCTTGTTTCCACCATTGCAATACCATTTGTGCTCACGTTTACCACTTGTTTGCTTGCTGCACTTTTTATTACAGATTTATATTACTTTGCTTTGCCACTCCTATCATCCATATTTTACCATCTCTTCGCCGAACTAGTGCACCTATACATCTGACAAGTGTATTAGGTGTGTTGGGGACACAAGAGACTTCTTGTATCTTGATTGCAGGGTTGCTTGAAAGGGGTACGTTCAACCTCCACTTCCCTGAGTTCGATAAACCTTGGGTTACTCACTTAAGGGAAATTTGCTGCTGTCCTACAAACCTCTGCTCTTGGAGGCCCAACACTGTCTACGGGAATAGAAGCGTGTAGTAGACATCATGTCTCCAATTGCGTTTGCACACTCCAATCCCATCCATTTACTTTCTTGAAAATTGCATGCTTTACTTTCCGCTTCTCATATACTCTCGTCATGCTTGCTTGAAATGTATTGTGAATGGTTAAACTTGTGCTAAAACTCCACCTTAACTTGAAGAAACTAAAAACTGCTACCTTTCTTATTGAGGGTCTAATCACCCCCTCTAGACACCTCTTATTCAATCCTTTCAATTGGTATCAGAGCTTTGGTCTCCATTGCTTTGGTTTAATCACCATTGTTGGAAGATGGACGAGTCTATGATTGGGAGTATTAGACGTAGAGTGCTTGTCCTTGAAGAGGAGTTTTATAGGGAATGGAAAAATGACATGCTTAAGATTTTCAATGAATATCATTTTAACAAGTACTCCCTCCGTCCGGAAATACTCGTCATCAAAATGAATAAAAGGGGATGTATCTAGATGTATTTTAGTTCTAGATACACCCTTTTTTGTCCATTTTGATGACAAGTATTTTGGGACGGAGGGAGTATATTACTAGTCCATATGTGCCTCCTATTGACCCTATGCATTTTACCCCCAATGAATATCTCGACATGGTTTGGAATACTAGAACTGTCAATCTTATTGTTAGAGCTTTACCGAATCACTTGCTTAGAGAATTGCCTAACTTAGAATGTGCTTATACTATATGGAGATATGTTGAGGAACGGTTTCCCAACTACTCTTTAAAAATATAGATGAGATTCTTCACAAGTCCATAGCTTTTCAAAAAATGAAACCTAGTGATCCTAAATTTGATGATTGCCTATTTGAGCTTCGTGACCTTATGCGTGCCAAAGGAGATGTTGGAGTCATTAGTGCCATCATCACCGAAGCCATTAGAATTCATAAAGATGAACATTGTCATGATCATATATATATAATGAATCACTCTCTCTAGGAGATGACCAATCACAAGACGATGTTGAACATGGATACTATGATGAAGATGATGATAGTGACTTTGACCTTGATGAGCAAATGGGACACTTTGGTCTTATGGCAAATCTTCGCGGTTACACAACCGGAGGAAAGGATTGGGTTCTTGATAGTGGATGTACCGATCACATGACCAGAGACAAGGATATGTTTTGTGAATTTGCTGAAAACGGAGACCCTCGAAAGTATGTCATTTTCGGTGATAACTCAAAGGGTAAGGTGGTTGGCCTTGGTAAGGTGGCCATCTCACATGACAGCTCCATCCAAAATGTTATGCTCATTGAACCCCTTGGCTATAATTTACTTTCTGTATCTAGACTTGCTAATTTTGGTCTCAATGTCATATTTACTGAAATAGATTGCCAAGTGTTTCGTAGAGACAATCATAAAATGGTGTTTACCGGTATATGTAGGGGTGATCTATATATTGTTGATTTCACTAAAATGGCTCAACCTAGAACTTGCTTAATTGCTAAATCTTCTAAAGGTTGGTTGTGGCATAGAAGGCTAGGTTTGTGGGCATGCGAAATCTTGATAAGCTTATTAAAGGTGATAATATCCTTGGAGTTAAAGATGTTATATTTGACAAGGATAGATTGTGCAGTGCTTGTCAAGCAGGAAAACGGGCTGGAGGAAGCCACCCCGTTAATAACATCATGGCCATGAGAAGACCGCTCGAGCTACTTCATATGGATCTCTTTGGTCCCAACACCTATAAAAGTCTCGGTGGAAACTCATTTGGTTTAGTCATAGTCGATGATTTTTCAAGATTTACGTAGGTGTTCTTTCTTGATGATAAATCGCAGGTCCAAAAGATCTTCAAGAACTTCGCTAGGAAGGCCCAAAATCAATTTCAAGTGAAGATCAAGAGGGTTCACAGCGACAATGAAACGGAGTTCAAGAACGCAAATGTGGATACCTTTCTTAACGAAGAAGGGTGCACGGGGGCATCCCCAAGCTTGAGCGTTTTACCCTCCTGGATCTTCTTTTATCATCTTCACTCGCACACTTGAAAACTCCCTTCATACATAACTCATCATAATCTGATTAGCGAGGTTAGTACCCATAATAAAATAATTTTTCCCTAGTAGAAATTAAGATAATCTTGAAGAGCTACTGTTTCTCAAGATTGCCAAAAGGTTTTTGCAAAGAAAAAGCAAGCTCAAGGTTTGCAAAACGAAGAAAAGGCAAAACAGGACAGAATCTGTGAAAAACAGACCAGCAGATAGTAAATAATTTTTTCGGGGGACTTATGCAACTCAAATCAAAAAACTCAGAACAGACACCCGAAAGCCAATTGTATAGAGCATGCTGTCAAAAAAATTCAGATCAAAAAGATGATCTGGTGATTTTATACGAATTTTTCTGTCCAAGGAAAGAATCTGTTTTCTGGACTGCACGTCACAACTTTTGAACTTTCTTGCAATCAGAGGCTAAACTTGGCACAAAGCTGAAAAGAAAAGATACAATGATGATGCTACTGTAGTAACAAACATAAAGACACAACAAAAGCAAAATAAAATTTTGTTCCTTGTGGGCTGCCTCCCAAAAGCGATTTCTTTTATGCCTTTAAGCTAGGCATGATGCAAAGAGATCAAGTTGTATCAATTGAACCATCATCAAGATCATCAAAAAGCTCTTCAATAGTACAACTAGTCTTAAGAGGACTTTCAAATAAAGGCCTAATAGAGATACTTCTAGGGAGAAGACCAAAAGGTAAAAAGTCAATGGAAGATTCATTTATAAATTTATCAAAGAGAGGTGTTTCTTCCAAAGTCTTCACAGTTTTAACCCCTTTGGCAATAGATGGATTACTTTTGGAACGAGGAGCCTTTGGAACGTAAACGAACTTAGGCTCCTTCTTTGCCGGAGTTTCTACCTTTTTGGTTTTGATTGAGGAGAAACTAGTTCCTAAAGTGTCAAAGGTTTCCTCAATCTTGTCTATCCTAGAAGAATCCAAGTCATGGGATTTGATGGTCTCCAAAATTTTGAGAATTTTATGCATGGAGCTATCAAGCCTATTCAAATTCTCTTGGATCTTACGGTCCAACTCATTTATCTTATTAATGCTTGGCATCTCTAGCTCTATCTTTTCAAGTTTTTTCATAATGTGAGCTAGGGTAATGTCCTCTTGAATGCTAACAACAGGGGGGTTTCCAACAAGATTTTCCATAATACTAAGAGATTCCCAAACTGGGGCTTCTAGGAAATTTCCATTGATAGCAGAATCTAGAATAAACCTATTCCAAGAAGTAATTCCAACATAAAAATTTCTAAGCAGGATAGTAGTAGATTGCTTCTTGGTGGCTCTTTTATGAGAATCATTAATTCTATACCAAGCATCTTTTAGACTTTCACCACCTCTTTGTTTAAAGGTGAGCACTTCTGCCTCACCAAAGGCAAAAGGACCAGACATAATGCCAAATAAAAGCGAGATAACTATTTTTGTGTTTTTTGGTAAGGGACAGTAAAGCAAAAACTGAAAGGTAAACTAACAAGACTAAAAAGCAAAGATAAAAGATAGCGTGCAACTCCCCTATCTTGAAGAGTGGAGTCCCCGGCAATGGCGCCAGAAACTTGCTTGATGGCTTCTCGCCCCTCGTTGGTTACCCCAAGTGGAAGGTTTGAGATGTAGCATAGAGGCAAATTTCCCTTGGCAAAGATACCAAGGATCGAATCCCGTGAGACTCCGAGGGTCGACAAGAAGGTGTCAATGGCGCCAGAAACTTTTGCTTGACAGGACCTGCACACAGATACAAATAACTTTGCTCCCAACGAGTACAGAGAGGTTGTCAATCCCACCGGCCTTGTCGTTTACAAAGGATCAAACGCAAGAGATAATAGTGATAGGTATGACTGCAACTAGGAAATAAGAACAGGAAGTAAATAGCGGGTGTGATCAGTGATGGTAATATGGACTGGGGTCCCATGATGTTCCCTAGTGATGTCTCTCTTCCAAAAGACGATAAAACAGCTAAGCGAGGTAAACAAATTATAGCTGGGCAATTGACAGGATTATGTGCGCAAACCAATGCTAACTATGCTGTAAAGAAAGGTAGAGGCTCAAAAGCATGGGCGGTACGCCAAGGCAAGTAGACCGAAATCCATCTGCATCTACTACTAATCATCCACCTTGAGATATCTATCCAGAACATCTCGCTGGTATTAAGTTGCGAGTCCCACCCAAAGTGTAAACTCAAAGCAACATACAACTGCATTATAAGAACTTTGCGTAAAGTAAACAATCCTTGCACCCGCAAGTAGAAGCACCGTTGTTTCCCCCCTTGTGGCAACAACACATCCCCTAGACTCATGTTTCTATCACTCAAGCTAGTCATCGAGGGGCATGAACCCACAATCAAGCATAACGTTCCCTCTTGGAGTTACTACCTACTACTCGGCCAAAGCAATAAACAGCAACGAAGAACATGCAAGAATTACTCAAGAACATAAATATAAAAGAGGTGAATCAAATATATTACTCACACACAATCTGAACATAATCTCATAATCCATCGGATCCCAGCAAACTCAGCAGAGCAACAGCATAAAGATTACATATGTGCCTCGATCATGTAAGGCAGCTCACGAGGTCTAATCCATGAAGAACAAAGAGGGGAGGAGAACATCACATAGCTACTGGTCATGGACCCATGGTCCAAGGGGGACTACTCACAACTCATCCGGGAAGCGTCCATGGTGGTGGTGAAGCTCCCGGTGGTGGTTCTCCCCTCCGGCAGGGTGCCGGGAAGAGTTCTCCTGGTGCTCCCGATCTTGGAAGCGCGGCGGTGGCGGAACAGAGATGAGATCACAAAAAAGGGTTCCGTCCTTGTGGGTTTCGGGACGCGAGCAATATATATGCAAAAGGGGGTCACCAGAGGCGGAGGTGGGGCCCCAGGCGCCCCCCTGGCGCGGCCAGGGGTGGGGCCGCGCCGGGTGGCCGCCTGGGCCACCCCAGGCTCCCCTCTGGCCCTGCCTTGGTTTTTCTGGAAGCTCCCGATACGCTGATTTTTCCTGTATTTTTCCCGAAATTTTTAGGGCACTTTTAATATGGGGGAAACCTGAAATAGAAAAATAGCAGAAAACAGGAACTGGCACTGTGGTGCACTGAGTTAATAGGTTAGTCCAAATATGATCAAAAGTGTATGGAAGTGCATAAATATCATAGCAATATCACACAAAAGAGGCATGGAGCAAGCAGAAATTATAGATACGTTTTGGACGTATCAAGGTTGAAGAGACCGTAGATGTGAAGTTTGATGAATCTAACGGCTCGCAAGTAGAGCAATTGCCAATTGATGTAGGTGACAAAGATCCTTCGGAAGCAATCCAAGACTTGTCTATTGGCAAGATCCGTCCAACGGAGGTGAAGGAGAGTACCTCGTCTGTCCAAGTGGAAGCTTCTACCTCACGACAAGGTGAACCAAGAGTTGATACGGAGGCATCCACAAGTGGGACACGCCAAGATGAAGAAAACAAGGAAGGACACCAAGATGAACCTAATCAACCTCCTTCTCCACCTCGACAAGAGAGCGACAACACCAACAACGAAGAAGGCCAAGAGGAAGAACAAGATGATGAAGCGGATGTTCCACCCTGACCCAAACAAAAGCTCTCACGAGTTAGAGCAAGAATTGCTAGAGATCACCCTGTAGAAAAAATCTACAATGACATCCAAACCGAGAGAATCACTCGCTCTAAATCTCGTTTAGCTAACTTTTGTGAACATTACTCTTTCATATCTAACCTTGAACCTATGAAGGTTGAAGATTCTCTTGAAGACCCGGATTGGGTGAGTGCTATGCACGAGGAACTACATAACTTCGAGAGAAACCAAGTTTGGACATTGGTTGAGAATCCCGACGCCGATCACAATGTCACTGGAACCAAATGGGTGTTTCAGAATAAGCAAGATGAAGATGGACAAGTTGTGCGCAACCAGGCCCGTCTCGTCGCCCAAGGTTACACTCAAGTCGAAGGTATGGATTACGGTGACACATATGCCCCCGTTGCTAGACTTGAGTCCATACGCATCTTACTTGCTTATGCCAATCACCATGATATCACTTTATATCAAATGGACATTAAAAGTGCTTTTCTCAACGGTGAAATTGAGGAGGAAGTTTATGTTAAACAACCTCCCAGCTTTGTTAATCTCAAGAAACCTAATCATGTTTACAAGCTTCACAAAGCTCTTTATGGTCTTAAACAAGCTCCTAGAGCATGGTATAAATGCTTGACCAAGTTTCTTACTGAAGAAGGCTTTGAAATTGGGAAAATTGACTCAACACCTTTTACTAAAAGGGTTAATGGAGAATTATTTGTGTGGCAAATTTCTATTGATGATATTATATTTGGTTCGACTAACCCCCATTTTAGTGAAAAGTTTGGAAGGCTAATGTCGGAGAAGTTTGAGATGTCTATGATGAGTGAACTCAAGTTCTTTCTTGGTTTGCAAATCAAGCAAGCTAAGGAGGGTACCTTTGTCTCTCAAACAAAGTACACCAAGGACTTATTCAAGAAGTTCAACATGCAATAATGCAAAGGTATGAATACACCCATGCGTACTAGTGGACATCTTGACTTGACTAAGGATGGCAAACCGGTTGACCAAAAGGTTTACCGCTCTATGATTGGTTCATTGTTATATCTATGTGCCTCCTGTCCCAATATTATGCTAAGTGTGTGCATGTGTGCACGATATCAAGCGGTCCCCAAAGAATGTCATCTTAAGGTTGTGAAAAGGATAGTGAGATACTTAATTCATACACCAAATTTTGACATTTGGTATCCTAAGAGGTCCTCTTTTGATCTTGTTGGCTACTTCGACTCGGACTATGCCGGTGACAAGATTGATAGAAAGTCCACTTCAGGTACTTGTCAATTTCTTGGTAGATCACTTGTGTCTTGGTCCTCCAAGAAACAAAACTTGGTATCCTTATCCACCACCGAAGCGGAATACATTGCCGCCGGTTCATGTTGTGCTCAATTACTTTGGATGATCCAAACGCTTAAAGATTATGGGATCTATGCGAAACATGTTCCATTGCTTTGTGACAATGAAAGAGCTATTAAGATTGCTCATAATCCCGTGCAACATTCTCAAACTAAGCATATTGAAGTTCGTCATCATTTCATTCGAGATCATGTTGCTAAAGGAGACATCAATCTTAAACATGTTCGTACCGATAATAAATTGGCGGATATATTTACCAAACCGCTTGATGATAAATTATTTTGCCATTTGAGAGGTGAATTGAACATCATTGATGCCTCAAACTTGGAGTAGTAACTCCATTTGGATACATGCAAGGCATGAGCCTTTGACTAATCCTTGATATTTCTCTTATGATGATGATCATATGTCTTGGATATACTTGTACCCTTGCATGTTATCTAACCCTTGTAGGTACTTGGATGAGCCCAACTCTATGAGATTGCAACTCACTCATTTCTTGAGCGATCTCTACATCACCAAGTCTCTACAATATGGTGGTTGAAGTCAAGGAAGCATGAAACCCTTCAACATATCCTTTGACAATTTCTATATATCAAATTTCATTTGGTATCAAACTTCATGATTGTCATTTTAGATACACAAGTGTTCTTCCTTGCAAAACTAATCCATGTAGGTAGATGGACTCAAACTACAAGTGGTGCTCCCAATTCTTGATGAGCTACATCAACCTTGAGCATCCCACACAAGTTCAACTACATGATCAAGATCAACACCACCACCCAAGGTATGTCATTCCATCTTAGAGAAGCTTTACCCCAAGTCATGGGTCAAAGCAGCTCAGTAAGATGTGAATACATCAAAATGCTTAAACAAAAAATGGCAACCCCATTTTGAGATTAAACGATGAGTATGACCTATGATCAAGTGTCTTCACTTGACTCCTAAGTCAATATACTCTAACATATGTGACTTTGTCGCCGATCAATTCTAGAAGAAGTTCTCTAGTGTTTCTTTGTGCTCTTGCATTTGTCTCATGCATACTTGTTTCCCCTTTCAAAAAAAATCTTCATCTAGATTTCTTTTCTTTTTCCCTACATCCAATTCATTGCAAATCTTTTAGTTAATTCCTTGAAAATCTTTGTGAGATTTTATTTGCCTAGTGAGCTGAGATGAAAATTCCTCTCTCTGTGTTGAAGTCCGACACACCGATTTGCCTCTTTCGGTCAAACTGAACCACCTCGGTGCCACCGAATAAAATAACTCAGTGTTACCAATTTCAATACTGAGGAGACACTTTGTCATTTGCATCCTGCATATTTGTTACAGCTCCACTCAATGATTCTTATCCTCTATCAGCATCACATTCTACATATTGCTTTGTATTGTGACTCAAGTACCAAACCTACTTGACTCATAATCCAGAAGAGCCCTTCTTGGAAATTGATGTTAAAGGGGGAGAGAGAGATCACATCAAAGCTTACTTACACCAAAGGGAGAGAGAGACCCTATGGGAGAGAGAAGTTTCTTAGTCCTCCCAGATGCTTGGTATTAAAAGAGGAGAGAAGTCACATGTCTTCTAGAGGGGAAAGACATGTCAGTATTTGTTATGATTATTTGCCTCGCTCTGATTTTCTTTTCCCTATATTCTCCCATTATCAAATATAAGATTCAGGGGGATAAAGACATATAAGGGAAGGAAATATTCAAATTCATTGCATATCTTTCTAGGGACATGTCTATACTTCAATAGAGTACCTAGTACTTACTCACTACATGTCATCCCAATCTTGGTACTCTTGTGGTTTGCTATTATTGCTCTGTTTAGTAGATGTTTCTGTGTTATCTAACCTTGTTTACTCAGGTTCATCTCTTCCAAAGCTAGTTCAAGACCACAAGGTAAGTGTATGCATCACACTAATGTGCATAATGATCTCTTGCTAATGTACATACTGTTTGCAAGAAGGACTCATGAACATGAAGGTACATCTCCTATATCCATTTGCTCTGATGCATACAACCAAGATACATGTAACTCATTGCTTGCTCTGACATTCTTATGCATTCACTTGCATCTATATTCCATATTCACACGATTGCATACATGTAGGGGGGGTCTATGAATGTTACATGTCTTTCCAAAGCTTTACATGCTATTCTCTATATCTTTATCTAAAAGCTTTAATGTATGTTGTCATTAGTTACCAAAAAGGGGGAGATTGAAAGCATAAGTGCTCCCTGGGTGATTTTGGTAATTAATGTCAACATATCTCTTGTTGGACTAATACTTTTACCTAGTATATTTCAGATGAGTTCAACAGTGGAGTGGCATGGACAAGATGATGTGGAACCCCCTCAGGATGCTAAGGATAGAAGATTGGCAAAAGCTCAAAGCTCAGGACTCTACATTTTCTATTTCAGTGATCCAAGATTTGAGTACATAGGAAAGCCAATACTATTAAAAGGGGATGAGGTGTTGCTTAATGGCTTGCTTGCTCAAAGTGCTTAGTGATATGCTCCAAAGCCCTCAACCACTTTCTCATATCCACATATGTCCTAAACCTAAATTCAAACTTGACCCCATCGATTTGATCTATCCGGCGCCACCGAGTTCATCTGACATAGCCACTGCCAGAAACCCTAATCAGTTCAGTCTCACCAATGGGATCTCGGTCTCATCAAGATGGGCTTGCAAACTCTCTATTGCCTGTTGCAATTGTTTCGGTCCCACCGAGATGTGCAATCCGTCCCACCGAGTTTGCCTGACCAACTCTCTATTTTACTTATTACCAAAATCGGTTCCACTGAGTTTGTGTAATCGGTCAAACCGAGTTGAGGTTTTACCGTAACCCTAGCACATCGGTCCCACCGAGTTGATCATGTCGGTCCCACCTAAAAGCCTAACGTCCACATTTTGAACTAAATCGGTCCGACCGAGTTTCATGATTCGGTCCCACCGGGTTTGGTAAATTGTGTGTAACGGTTAGATTTTGTGTGGAGGTTATATATACCCCTCCACCCTCTCTTAATTCGTGGAGAAAGCCATCAGAACATGCCTACAATTCCACCATACATTTTCTGACAGAGAACCACCTACTCATGTGTTGAGACCAAGATATTTTAATCCAACCACAAGAATCTTGATCTCTAGCCTTCCCCAAGTTGCTTTCCACTCAAATCATCTTTCCATCAAATCCAAATCTGTGTGAGAGAGTTGAGTGTTGGGGAGACTATCATTTGAAGCACAATAGCAAGGAGTTCATCATCAACACACCATCTATTACCTTTTGGAGAATGGTGTGTCCTAGATTGGTTAGGTGTCACTTGGGACCCTCCAACAAGATTGTGGAGTTAAACCAAGGAGTTTGTACGAGCAAGGAGATCGCCTCCTTCGTGAAGATCTACCGTAGTGAGGCAAGTCCTTCGTGGGCGATGGCCATGGTGGGATAGACAAGGTTGCTTCTTCGTGGACCCTTAGTGGGTGGAGCCTTCCGTGGACACGCGCAACCGTTACCCTTCATGGGTTGAAGTCTCCAGCGACGTGGATGTACGATAGCACCACCTATCGGAACCACGCCAAAAATCTCCGTGTCTCCAATTGCGTTTGCACACTCCAATCCCATCCCTTTACTTTCTTGCAAATTGCATGCTTTACTTTCCACTGCTCATATACTCTCGCGATGCTTGCTTGAAATGTATTGTGAATGGTTAAACTTGTTCTAAAACTCCACCTTCACTTGAAGAAATTAAAAACTGCTACCTTTTTATGTTGAGGGTCTAATCACCCCCTCTAGACACCTCTTCTTCGATCCGTTCAGGACTGTGGAGGGGGGGGGGCCTTGGTGTTTGAGGATACGTCATGGCTACTGAAAATTTTAGTAATGTTGGGTGGAGATGGTGGTGGATGAGGGAGGGCGATGGTTCAAATGCCTCGGCTACTGCAATTTTACTATAAGGTCGGTGCTGGAGGAGTGTGGGCGATGGTTGAAGTACAACGACTACTAAAATTTGGGTAAAGGAATTGATGCGGGACGTGAGAGCCCAAGATCGCCCACGGTCCAATAACAATATAATTGTATGATAATAAGGAAAAGTGGCGCGGAACTGCCGGTCTTTGCAACGCTCAAGGCGGGTAGTTTGTTTTTATATTTCTACCTAGCTGGTCTATCGCACACGGTTCGCCCTAATTTCCAAATAAACTTACCCGCCTTTAGCTTGCGCAGGTGGTGGTTTTACAACACACCATCGCACACGGTTAAGCCAGTACCTCCACCCTTTGCTCGCGCTTGCGCGGTCATGGTGATTTTACAGCGCACTTGCATCGCACACGGTTGAGCCAGTACCTCCACCTTTGCCCGCGCTTGCGCAGGCGTGGTGATTCCCAACGCACTTGTATCGCACACGGTTAAGATATTATACCCGTGTCCGTTGAGCGTCATCAGAGTCTTTGCAGCAAAAAATAACGTTAGAGAGGGTGAGAAGACAGCCACACCAACATGTGGCCCAAATATATATGAGTGAAAAGGATGGTCTGTGATGTTCAAAATTCCAATGCATAACTTTGACCGCGCAGGCCCATGGTTGGGCGCGTCGTCGAAGATCGATGAGAGGGGCCAGAAGTCAAGAACCACCTGGAAGTGGCCAAATATATGTAGTAATATTGGGGATGTTTAAAACTTTCAATACACAATGCAAAACTTTGGTGGCACCTGCCTCACAAACCCGAAAGCACCCTTGGATATATATATATATATATATATATATATATATATATATATATATATATATATATAATGACATAATGCCGTACCTAGCTAGTATGCTTGGCCCACCAGCTCCCACTTCGTGTCAGCGGGGCGGATGCATCTAATGATCAATACTTTGATTATACATGCATGTCGCCATGACCTACCATAAGACGGACCAATGAATCTATCGGTTGGTCAAACAACAGTTGTTGTTGTTGACGATAAACCGCTTGGCCCAATAGATTGAACCATCATAAAAATCACACGAGAGGGACCACAAAACCAGCACCCCTTGCATGCGGCCCAAAATGATGTACGTTGGGAAGGGGTGATGTGTGTTTTCAATATAGAATAATATACAATTTAGATGTGGTGCCTACCTCTCGATACAGAAAACAACCATGAAGGCAAGGTAGTTAAGGACGAGATACGCAGGGTTTGATGTAGGTCGAACCCAGCAATCCGAGCATGTTGGAGGGAATCCTGACAACGCATGAGCTCGAGCTTTGGTTGAGCAACATGTGACGGTGACCGGCCCTAACACGAACTAGGAGGAATCCATTCATGGCCAACACATACCCCTCATTATCGGTCAAAGGGATGCTATATATACACTCGGGGAGCCCATAGATATGCATGTCGTCACAAAAAACCGCACAAGGGAGACGTGGTTGATTAGAAGACCCCGTATACACTGCATGCGGCCCGAAAATATGTATGGGTACGGTGGTGTGTGATGTGTTTAAATCCCAAATGCTCAACTTCTATGGGCCACCAACTACATTACAAACCGAACATCGTACCCGACTTCAAGCCTGGTTTGATACGTATGATGTCAGTTTCCCAACTTCGAGGCGGCGGCGGGG
>LR738710.1:342837637-342878820 GCA_902687465.1 Secale cereale | reverse complement strand
ATATACATAGGGTGGGTCTATTCTCATAACACCCCTTAAGACCTTATTCTCATAACAAAAACCTTATTCTCATAACACCCCCACTTAAATAGGTTTCTAGTGCGGAGCGCCCCGAAGACAGCAACCACTGCCCCGCCTCCTACCCCCGTGCTGCCGCCCCGCCTCCTTCCCCCAGCACCGTCGCGCCGGCTCCTACCCTGATGCAGTGCGGTTTCTTGTGCAGTTCGGAAGCGCAAAAAAACGCTCGCTGCCATTATTCGTTGGTCACACCGTTTCCAAAACTGCTCTTAAACCGTGCGGAATCTCGAAAAGTGTTCAACATGGCGAAGTTGCGTCTACTCCATAGCTTTTCAACGATATATTACACGCATAATTCCAATAAACGGTTAAAAAACTAGAGCAAAAAAGGTACCGAAAAAACAACACGTACAGTTTTTTCAAACATGTAGTTCACCGTTTTCAAAACTACTCTTAAACCCTGCGGAATCTCGAAAAGTGTTCAGCATGGCGAAGTTGCGTCTACTCCATAGCTTTTCAACGGTATATTACACGCATAATTCTGATAAACGGTTAAAAAACTAAAGCAAAAAAGGTACCGAAAAAACAACACGTACAGTTTTTTCAAACATGCAGTTCACCGTTTTCAAAACTGCTCTTAAACCGTGCGGAATCTCGAAAAGTGTTCAACATGGCGAAGTTGCGTCTACTCCATAGCTTTTCAACGGTATATTACACGCATAATTCCGATAAACGGTTAAAAAACTAGAGCAAAAAAGGTACCGAAAAAACAAGACGTACAGTTTTTTCAAACATGTAGTTCACCGTTTTCAAAACTGTTCTTAAACCGCGCGGAATCTCGAAAAGTGTTCAACATTGCGAAGTTGCGTCTACTCCATAGTTTTTCAACGGTATATTACATGCATAATTCCGATAAACGGTTAAAAAACTAGAGCAAAAAAGGTACCGAAAAAACAACACGTACAATGTTTTTCAAACATGCAGTTCACTGGTCTCTGTGTTGCAGTAACATGCAGTTCGGAAGCGCAAAAAAACGCGTCGATTTAGGTGTCGCGAAAAACAGAGTTTCCGTGTTTTTGTAATTTCAAAACTGCTCTTAAACCGTAATGAATTAGAGGGGGTGTACTACATTAAAAAGTAGCGTCTCGACGATATCTTTCCAACGGTGTTTCATTTGGATCATTTCGACCAACGTTTTGTAAAAATTTCACGAAAAACGACTACTGCCCTTCGTAGTCAGCCGTACGATTTTCAAATTTAACTAAAAATCGTAAGGAATCTCAAAAACATTTCAACATATGAAAGTTGCGCCTCGTTCGTAGCTTTCCAACGGTATATTACACGACTTGTTTCGACAAACGGTTAGAAAACTAGAGCGAAAACAGTACCGAAAATTCGAAAAAATTCGAAAAACACAATTCCGCGATTTAGTAAATTCAAAACTGCTCTTAAACCGTAGCGAACTAGAAAAAATAATAGATATGAAAAAGATGCGCGCCGACGATACCTTTCCAACGGTGTATCATACGTTTCATTCCGATGAGCGGTTTAGAAAAAAAGCAAAAAAACGCTCGCTGCCATTCGTTGTGAGCCGCACGATTTTCGAAACTGCTCTTAAACTATGATGAATTTTGAAAAGTGTTCAACATGGCGAAGTTGCGTCTACTCCATAGCTTTTCAACGGTATATTACACGCATAATTCCGATAAACGGTTAAAAAACTAGAGCAAAAAAGGTACCGAAAAAACAACACGTACAGTTTTAAAAAAAATGAGGTTCTGTTGCAGTATCTGTGCAGTGCGCATAGCTTTCCAATGCAGTAAAACAAAGCAATTCGGAAGTGTTATGAGAATATTATTCTTATAATGTTATGAGAATAGACCGGCTGTATATATATATATATATATATATATATATATATATATATATATATATATATATATATATATATATATATATATATATATATATATATAGACACTAAGTTTTCTACGCATTTAATGTAGTCCATAATTCAAATTTTAACTACAAGCACATGCTCTAGTGAAGCAAAATGGGTGGGAAATCATACATGTGTCATTGGGTGCATGTTTAGGTCTCATTTAAGGAATGCGAATGAATTACAAACTTGTTGTCGTCCTGAAACATTGAGAATCTCGGTTTTTAAATCCTAGTAAATAAAAAACCCACTCAGAAAACATGAAACTTGGCATGGTTTCATGACATGGCACGTATTTGCCGTGGTAAAAAAATGTCCAGTTTGAGAAGAGGTGCACACATTAGTAGTGTCACATCCCGAATTTCCAATTTGGAATGTTATACATTAGATCATCATGCATATCATATTTTCTTGCTTTTGGTGGATCCAAGAAAATCCTAAGCAACTCAAGGACCCTCGGAGAGAGTTGGGGATTTCAATATTTTCATATTTGAGGTTTCTCAAATTTTGAAAATAGGATCATTTGATTTTATTTATTTTATCTTCAAGTATTTCTATTATGAAAATACGAGAGAGGGAGTAAAATGACTCTCCCAAAAATAAAGAAATACTGAGGATTTAATAAAAAAATCAAATAAGTTTTATTTGGAGTTTTATTTGAATTAGGAAAAATTGCATGTTTTCAAAAATGCATTTTAGTGCCAAGAAAATGTTCATCTTGTTCTAAATATTTTATTTAGACAGTGAAAATTTGTTTTGGCAATTTTAGATTTTTATTTTATTTTCTAGGGTTTCTTTTTCGTAGCGCTGGCGAAATTAGAAAAAAATATATATAGGGGGACCCGAACCCGACTGGGCCGAAGCCCAGCCGAGCCAGGCCCAAGACGCTGCGACCGCCTTCCCCGCCCGCACGCCACCGTGGCCGGATCGGACTTTGCCGCCGCCGTCGATTCTTGCCCCCTCCCCCAAGCTTCTAGCCCCCCACTATATAAGCCGCCGCCCCCTGCCCCTTGCCGCACCCCGCCCCGCCGCGAGCATAGCCCCAGCCGCCGCCGCATAGCCGGCGCCGCCGCAACGCATCACCGCTGCCGCCGCAGCGCACCACCGCCGCCGCCGCCGCCGCTGCACACCACCGCCGCCCATTGCCGACGCCTCCCGCCGGCCGAAACGACGAGGTAGCCGCCGCCGGTTTTCGGTAGAAAACCATCGATTTTTTTAAGAACCCTAGTTCGTTTTTTTGATAGATCGGTTTTTTTCTTTCCCCGGTTTAGTTAATTAGTGAGCGTTCACCCGTTCGTTCGTTTTAACGAACGAGTTCATCATTTAGTCTCAGCTGACGAACGTCCGTTCGTTAAGCTGTTTTTAGTTTTATTTTTCGTAGTTATTTTCTGATCGCGATTTCTGATTCGATCTTCGTTCTAGTTTATCTTTTTGCTCGTTTATCGGAATCAAGCGATCCAAGTGCCTGCAGTTTCGTCTCGAAACTCTCTTTCCGTTTAACCTAGTAACCCAAGCGTTTGCCTCCGTTAAATTTGGACTTAGGTTCAGATTGGTTCGGTAGTTGTTTTCTCTTTCGTCGTTTGTCTTTCGTTGCTTTCTTTTGTTGTTTCTTTTGCAAACCGGAGTTCTTAAGTTGAACTTTCTGGTTAGATCTCTTATTTGAGTTTTACCCATGCATTAGTTAAGTACTTATTGTGTGTTTGTTTGTTTGTTTGCGATAGAGTACCCGGAGTGCGCCGCTTGCTACTTTGAATCTCTAGGTTTTGCGGATCATCAGCAAGGCAAGTAACACTTTGATCATACTTTCCAATTACCCAGTGTTCAGTGCATTAGTCAAACCCTAACACATTGCATGAGTAGGAGCTATAACTTATGGGACTGGGAAGTAGATTGAGGTAGAACCTATTACCTGCATTACATTCAAACCTTTGGGAGTTACTTCTACGTTGCTGTTAGGTCATGCTATGCTCGTAGACGTGGATTGGGTGAGTGTATCCATGACAGATGTGAGATTGTTAAATTAATGGTTCAACTTAAGGTGGCAGCTTTAACACACATCTGGGTGGATTGAGGCACCTGGGTATTCCAGCGATTGCCTGTTTTCTTTATGGACCGCCACCCAGGCTCAAAGGGATCATGAGATTATTCATACTAGAAACTTTCGTGTGCAGCCACAAGCTATTATGGGCTCTAGCATTCTTGACTAAGTCATGCAAACTCTTACAGTGGTGGACTAGCAGATGTAGGGGATGTAGGTTGATACGGTCCACCCGGACGTATGGTGCTAGTGCTTCTGAAAGACTATGTCTCAGTCATCCGTTTCTCAAACAACCTGTAGTGCGAGAATTCCAACGGAGGTGGTCGAGTCTTGTGGGGAAAAGTGCACAAACCTCTGCAGTGTGTACAAACTGATCATGATTAGCCGTGTCCCCGGTTACGGACGTCTTGAGTATCTAGTACTTGGATTATCATGTGAATCTCATCATGTTCCTTTAATTAATATTGTTGGGTTTTAATGATGATTATTAATTGGGGTTGAGAGGATGTCTATCTTCTCAACGATGTTTCAACTACCATGATAGTTAATTAAAATCTATTCCTTTGCAGTAGGGAAAAATTGGCTTTACGCAAAACTGTAACCATAGAGCTTTCCACCAGCCATATTGCATATAGTATAGCTTTACTTTTGTTACTCTCTATGTGTTACTTTGCCAGCATATTCCATGTGCTGACCCGTTTTCGGGCTGCAACGTTCATGTTGCAGACTTTTCAGACGACGAGTAAGGTGCCTTTTAGGTCGTGGTTCTATACTCAATGATGCCGTTGGAGTTGATGGACTCACTTATCTTCCAAGCCTTACGCTGTTATCGTCATTAGATGGCCTTAAGCCATTTTTATTGTAATAAGTTCATCGTTGGAACTATCGATGTAATAAGTGTGTGATTGCCACTCTGTTATAAATCCTTCAAGTACTGTGCGTGTCAGCATTACTGATCCAGGGATGACACTGATGCACAGAGATCAGACTGTTTGAGGTCTGGGCGCTACAAGTAGCCAATGAAGTCCTTTTTGAAACAAAAAGCTGACACGTTAATATCGCAAATGGTTGTATTATATTAACCGTGTTGAAATTTAACCACACTCGATGGCGTGCGTGCAGCTGTTTGATTAGACGGGACGAGCGCGAGATGTCCGCCGTGTAGGCTTGACGAGACGCGTGCGAGCAGTCCGCCGCGCAGGCTCGACGAGACGCGTGCGAGCAGTCTGCCACGCAGGCTCGACAGGACGCGTGCATCCTGTCCACCTCGCAGTCATAGGCTCGACGGGACACGTGCGAGCAGCAAGGCCGCCCATGCTCACCGGGAAGCGAGCTCTTTGACATCCATTCACCAGCCGCCGCCCGCCTTGGTTACAACTTCTCCATTAATGGGTTAATTAAAGCACCTGGACTGAGGGTGTTTGCTTGTGATCACATGGCAGCATTTGCTTTGTTCGTGTTTTCAACTTGTATTCCGCCCTAATTTAAATTGCCACATAGGGCACCGGATAATACAACCAAAAATAAAATGGCAATGGATAATACGATGACAAATTTACCATGGCGCAGATAATAATTGTCTTACATATTCCGGATAATTTAAAATGCCCTATGCGACAAATCCCGAAAGACACGGGGGCAAGAGTAGAAGGAAATTGCAGACAACGATCTGGGTCGCTACTGTCTCTACTCGTCGATGGATGGCCGGGCGACGACATCCTCCAGCTCCTTCTTCAGTTCCTCGCGACTTTGCTTGAAAGCAGACACATATTCCTCGACCTCCTGCTCGCGCTCGATCCGGAGCTTCCTCAAGTCACCCATCAGTTCCTCGACCACCGCTGTCAGCTTCATCCCCGAGGCACTGCTCTGCTCATGCAGCATCTTCCACCCGGCGGCCTCCTCCTCCTTCTCTGCGATCACCTTGAGGAGCTTTGCATTGTCACCCATGAGTTGCTCGACGAGGCCGGTCGCCTTGTCAACCGAGGCATTACTGATCTTGAGCAGCTTCATCAAGCCATCGACCAGCTCCTGCTGCGTAGTGACGCCAGTGAGAATGTCGTCGTCGCTGGCGAAGGAATTCAGGAACGCTGGCTCGTCGCGATGGCCAACACCGTGAATGCGCTTGTGAGAGCTCTCGTGTGCCCGTGAGAGCTCATTCGAGGGCTCCGTGGCGTGCCGGGACATCTCTGCTGCGGTTGCGGCTTCGCTGCGGGACCTCTCTAGTGGTTCCGCGGTCTTGGTCTTTGCTGCCTAGTTTTATGTCCACCCTAAACTCGTCCTATCGGTCATGGCAGAACGACTTGACATGAAAGACCAGTTTTGTGGGTGATGAGGAGAGGAACTATGAAGTAATTTTCGAGTGGGTAGTTTTTATAGCACGGTGCTAAGTGTGAACACATATTATTTTGATAGGTGTCACAGATTTGCAATTACTTATTGCGTTGTAATCTGCAATGTGACAAGAAACAACATCAAAATTTATTGATGGCAGAAGGTTGACCACGTGGTTGCTCGCCGTTGATTCGGCTGTTTGCCACGTATAAAACACATCTTATTAAGTTGAACCATTTCTGTTGTGTTCGCTAATCGAAAATAGTTTGTCTGAGTGAACCGTATGCCCTATATCACACACACCTTGTTCTGCCTAACCATTTCTGTTGCACTCCCTAATAGCAAACAATTCATCGGAGCGAACTATATGCCGTATATCGCACACACATTGATCTGGCTGCCCATTTTTATTGTTTTGGCTCATCGCAAACAGTTCAAATGGGTCAACCCTGTGCCCTGGATCACACACGCAACTACAATCTGAACCGTGTTTGATGTATCATTCATCGCAAACGTTTTGCACCTTTTTGATGGTTTTTTACATCTCCGTTTGTGATTAATGCATCGCACACGTTTTCGTCAAAGGGTCTCTGATCGTAGTGTCGCGTTAGCAGCATCCCGTAGTAGTGTAACATTGTTGACAAATTTATTACGTAATAAAAAAGGATGGCATGATATAATTTACGTATAAGATGACTGGCTAACCAGGATGACATTGCAAAATTCACATATATGATGCTTGGCTAAACAAGATGGCATTGCATGATTCACATATATGATATAGAAACTAAACAGATGGTATTCACACAATACATGTCTAAACTAAGCAGATGACATATTTTATGTGTACATTAAGCAATGCAAGGCACCATATGGATGACATGACCAACATCAGCATGCCAAGTTAGAGCAAAAGACCTGAGGGGTTAAATAGGAGTGGTCTGTGTCGGATTACGGGCTCCGCAAACCCAAAGAAGTTCGAACACAGGGGCGTGAACAAAGATCTCTCCCGCTCACGTCTACCTAGCGCCACACCCTCGCCCGGTGGTGAGATTAAAGCAAGCAACAAGTAAAAGCACACACGAGTTTACCCAGGTTCAGGCCACCTTACGGTGTAAAACCCTACGTCCTGCTTGAGTGGATTAGCCTCAGGAGGGCTTGAGTATGAAAAAGTACAGTGGTTCTTGAGCTCAGGAGGAGAGCTCAAGAGGGTCAGGAGGCAAGTGTTCTTGTTCCTTGAAGAGCAGGTGGGGTGTTCAAGATGAGGTCAATCTAGATGCCGCTCCAGATGAGATGCCTCCATAGTGGAAACCCTAGCTACTTATATAGGTGGCCAGGGTCCTCTTTCCCCGAAATGTTTAGGCGGGAAGGGATCCCACAACAACCATTTTGAGCTGGAACACAAGTGAAAGGATCGATATGGTTGACTAGAGGGGGGGGGGGTGAATAGGCAACTAACAATTTTTAGCTTTCCTTAACCAATTTAAACTTAGCAACAAAGTAAGTTGTCTAGATATGCAACTAGGTGGACAACTTATAGGAAGCAACAATAACAACCACACAAGCAAGCAAGCTAAGGTATACAAAGAAAGCTTGCACAAGTAAAGGAAAGAAATAACCACAAGTGGAGCTGGTGAAGACGAGGATGTGTTACCGAAGTTCCTTCCCTTTGAGAGGAAGTACGTCTCCGTTGGAGCGGTGTGGAGGCACAATGCTCCCCAAGAAGCCACTAGGGCCACCGTATTCTCCTCACGCCCTCACACAATGCGAGGTGCCATGATTCCACTAGTGGTGCCCTTGAAGGCGGCGACCGAACCTTTACAAACAAGGTTGGGGCAATCTCCACAACCGAATTGGAGGCTCCCAACGACACCACGAAGCTTCACCACAAAGGAATATGGCTCCGAGGTGACCTCAACCATCTAGGGTGCTCAAACACCCAAGAGTAACAAGATCCGCAAGGGATTAGTGGGGGGGGGGGGGAATCAAATATCTCTTGGTGGAAGTGTATATCGATGCCTTCTCAAGCAATCCCGAGGAAATCAACAAGTTTGATTGGCTAGGGAGAGAGATCAGGCAGAAATGGAGCTTGGGGAGGAAGAGGCAAGTCTTCTTGGGGAATAAGACCCACTATATATAGTGGAGGGACAAATCCAACCGTTATCCCCCAAATCTGCCCGTAGAGCACGTTACTACCGCACATAACATGCGGTACTACCGCACGGCCCAGCGGTACTACCGCTCAGGATGCGGTACTACCGTTGGCGTGGTACAAGCCAGTACTAGCCCTGTTGCGTTGAAACACCGGGCGGTAGTACTGCCGGAGCGGTACTACCGCACATCCTTGCGGTACTACCGCAAGGCAGGGTCAGACTGGCTGAGGAGAAGTGCGGACTAAATAAAATACATTCGCATCTACATCCGCAAAGTTACGGTCGTTGCAAAAACCCGACACGGTACTACCGTTTGCATGAAGCGGTACTACCGCGTAGGACGCGGAAGTTAAAAATTACTTCCGCGCCTACTATCGTGCTAGTTACGACGCCGGGCCGGTCACACGGTACTACCATGTCCATGGTACGGTACTACCGCATGTTGCGGTACTACCGTAAACCTGGAGCGATACTAGCGTGGGGCCATGCGGTACTACCGCGTTCTTTGAGCGGTACTACCGCATGCCCAGCAGTGGTAATAGTAGGACGCCACTATTTTTGTACCAACAAGGGAAGCAGCCGGAGCTCCAGAGAAGCAATGGAAAGGTGGTGTGAATGAATAGACGTGTACGTGTTGATTCCACCCAAACCTTTCCGAAGCGGACCCCCTCTTAATAGTATGTCTTTCCTATGACTCAATTCCACCGAAAAGAAACAAAAGGAAACACCGTCTTCCATAGGTTCCGAGGGGCACTTAATCATCTTGTGCCTAGGTGAGATATCTCTGAAAAGCTCAGTGCACACGATTAGTCCGCAAAAGCATTGTCATTGTGACGCCCGAAGACCGACGTCCCAGAAGATTCCAGAAGATTCCAGATGTTCCGGGTTGCCCGTGTGTTTCTTTTGAGCTTGTGTTATTTATTTTGCATTGAATCATGTCATTTTATTTTGCATCTCAACCTAAATAAATTGTGTGGACCTTCGGTCCATTTAAATCGAGGGGAGGTGACTTCTCTTTATAACATATCCTCCAAATATTATGGAGCTATTATAAATAATTATTCCATTGTTTGGAATTACCCGCAACACACTTGCAATATTTCCCCATGTCTTTTCCACTTCGAGTTCTACAAAAACCTTGCCAATAATTCTTTCCGTTGTTTCGAGGTTCCTCCAAAAATTTGAACATTTTTGGACACTTCAATATTCACGTCTTAGTTCAAACCCATTTGAATTAAATTCAAATATGTTTGGATTATTTTCCGATCATGCCTTTTCTATTTTTCTCGGACTTTGCTCATTGTATGATGCCCGAGAAAAATAGTTCCATGTGCTAGTTTTGCCCTAACCTCCCTCTTCTTTCTTTTATTCTCTCTTTTGTTTTATGCTAAAAGGGAAATAAAAAGGAGAGCAACCCAGCAGCCTTCCCTCCCGCGGCCCAGCCGGCCCACCTCCTTCTCCCTAGGCCCAGGCCTCTTGGGCCTCCAACCACAGCCAACCAGCCTCCAGGCCCACTCCATCCCCGAAACCCTAGCCTGCAGTTCTCCCTCTCCCGTCGCTCCCTCTTTTCCTTCTGTTCCCCGCACCTCTCGTCCCGTTCCCTCGCTCGATCGATCGCATCTCCCTCTTCTCCTCTCCCCTCGCGCCGATCTCCCAGGCCTTTCCCTCTTTCCCCGATCCCCAGGCCCGCGACCGCGGCCTCCCTCCTTCCGCATCCTCCCTCCGTCCCCAGCGCTTTGCCGCGCGCCTCGCCTCCCTTCCGCAGTAGTAGTCGGAGCTCCAAACAATGGGGAGGCAGCGCCGGCCTCTGCGTCTCCCTCGAGCGGCCTGCGCCTCGGGCTTCCTCCAGCAGCAGTCAACCTCACCCCACCCCACGCCTAGTCCTCGTCGCCCAGCGGCCAGGAGCCGAAGCCAGCCAAGGCCTCGTCCCGCAGCTTCCCCTCGGCCCTCCAGGTCGCCCCGCCGGCCAGCACCGCAGCCGCGGCCAGAAGCCGCCTCTGCCTCGGGCCCTCCTCCCCCCCGTCGATCTCCAGCGCCGGCCAGGGCTCTGCTCCGTCCCCAGCTCGCCATGGTCGCCCCAAAGCACCTCCCGCACTTCAGCGCCAAGACCTTGTTGCCGTGGCCGTGAACGTGACCGTGACCGTGCCGTGCTCGTGTTTGTGCTGTGTTTGCTGCTGTTTTCTTTTCGGCCAGGTGGTACATGTACATCTACAACGAGTTACGATGGCAGCCCGAACAAGTACCTCTACGCACGGATGTCTACCGACGTCACCGGAATCGTCAAGTACCTCGTCGACAAGTACCACTACTTCCACTACAGTCGCCGGAAGCGCCAAGTACCACGACGACCGAACGGCTACGATGGCGAGTACCTCTCCGATGAACGTGAACAACTACATGGCGATGCGACAAGTACCCCTACGGAACGTGTACCCCGACGTCGCAAGTACCACGACACGTAACGTGAACGTCTACCGTCGCCGAAGACCCGTGAACAACTACTTCCTCTTCGGCCGTGTACCACCACTTCCTCTACGAGTTGCGAGAACGACTACCTCCACTACTTCCCTCTACGGAACGGCTACTTCCTCTCCGAACGTGAACGCCTTCTTCCTCTATGTCTCGAACCGCCCCGAAACGCACGCTTCAAAGGTATAACGAGACGACCCCGTGGATGACTCGTGGAATGCTTGTTGTGTTGTATGAAATGTTTCCCTCGTGTGCATCGTGCCCGTTCCGACCTTTTGTCATGTTCCTCGGTTGCCTCGTCACCGACTCGTGGGAACCTGGTAACGGGATCGCCCCACCTTTCATCTCGTTTGTCTCGCTCTCCGTTACCTTTTGCACCGGTCTCTCAACGAGATACCGGAACCGATATGATGCCGTTGCATCATTTTCGGAATTGTTGCCGTGGCACCCTTTTTCTTTCCACCACGGTGAGAAATTCTTCATATCTTCATGTTAACCTTTTAATAAAATTGCATAAACTTGATCATGTCATCCGCATCATGTTAACAACATTAATATGTGTGAATTGTTGTTTGCTTTATAACTGCTAAACATGCTCATGGGGATTTTCCGGATATGTTGTTGTTATTTTCGGCCCCATTTAAAAAGTCTAAATAGTGTAGTTTTATTATGCTTCACCTCTTGCCATGCTAAAAACACTTTAATCTTGTCTTGTAAATAACGAGAGTCAACTAAATAATTAACTTGTGGTGTTTCGTCAATATGCAACTCGTTGCATATTGAGCTCCACTTAACTTGTAGTGTTGTTTGTGCACTTTGCCATGCCTTGCATAATTAAACCGGACATGCATCATACTTGGATGTGCATCGTATGCCATGTTTATGATTGTGTGTTTACCGTGTTGTTTGCTTCTTTCCGGTTGCTTCTCTTGATAGCTTCGGTTTCGTTCCGGAGTTGTGAGGATTCGCTCGTCTATGTTGCTCCGTCTACTTCGTGGTTCCGTTCTTCTCCCTTGTGGAATTCCAGGCAAGATGACCGAACCCCGATAACATTACTATCTTTGCCTATTGCTAGTAGATCCGCTCTATAGTTTTGCCTCGATGCCCATGATCTTCTTGTCAGCCTCCTACTTGTAACCATTGCCCTGTTTAACCAACCTACCTATGCAAACCGTTGCTTGGCTAAGTACGCTTCGCTCAGCCCTTCTTATAGCGTTGCTAGTTGCAGGTGAAGATCGAAGATGCTTGCTTCATGTTGAAGTGGTTGGGTTATATCACACTATATATAAATGCTTAAATGAAATCATCTATATATTGGCAAGGGTGGAAGGCTAAGCCTTTTGCTTGGTGTTTTGTTCCACTCATGCCGTTAGGAACCGTATAAACCGGTGTTATGTTCCTTGATTATGCGTTCCTAACACGGTTGGGGTGTATGGGACCCCCTTGATAAACCGCTAAGTGCTAAGTCTTTTCCAGCAAGTCCCAACATTTGGTACTATACGCCTAATACCTAATAAAACTTGCATGTGGACTAGCTATCCCTTTTATTTTAATTCAACAACCCCGGGCCAGTGCTCCACATGAGTGTTGGTCCGAAACGGGGAGTCTGCGGGGCCACCACGAGGAAACTCGAGGTTTGGTAAAAACCTGTAGAATCGCCCATCCGGTCGTGTCCTGAGACTAGATACGCGCGGCTACCTATCAGGGTGTCGACACGCCGGGAGGATTTGCTGGATTAGCCTTACCTTAGTTCGGTTTAACTTGAGCACGGGATTCCGAGAATACTCGGGTCTTCCCACCTATGGAGTTGCGACTCCGCGGATCGTGGGCTTGTAATGGGTCAAGTTGGAACACCCCTGCAGGGTTTGAACTTTCGAAAGCCGTGCCCGCGGTTATGTGGCAGATGGGAGCTTGTTAATATCCGGTTGTAGAAAACTTGACACAATGTTCTAATACACTACCAGCGTGTGTACCGTGACTGTCAATTTCCGAATAGGGATTCGAGAGTTGAACACGGTGGGGTTATGTTTGACCGGCTTTAGCTAGGATCACTTCGTGATCACTTCTCGACCGAGGCTTTCTCTTCTCGCTCTCACTCACGTAAGCTAGTTGCTAGTTGCTGCTGCAGACACTTATTCTTTTCTTCAGCCTTATCCTCTCCCAAGGCTTAAATAGTCGTGTTACCCGGGAACGGGATTGCTGAGTCCTCGTGGCTCACAGTTACTTCACCACACCAGATGCAGGTTTAGCCGAGTTTGAAGCAGGAGATGGTTCAGTTCTTCACCAGGAGCTCAATGAAGAGCGTGGCGTTTGCTTGTGACGTTTCGACGATCAGTAGTGGTTTCTACTAGGATTCGATCTAGGCCTGTGGCTTTATGTTGTTTGGTATCTTTCTTTGGATCTTCGCCCGTAGTCGGGTTGTGATGTTTTGAATGATGTTATGCTTATGTAATGTATTGTGTGAAGTGGCGAGTGTAAGCCAACTATCTCCTTTTGCAATTTAATCCCTCTTTTACATGAGTCGTGCAAAGATACCAAACTTGAGATCATTCTAGGATGGGCTTATACCTTTAAGTCGTGCCTCGACACGTAGGAGGTATAGTCCCATCCTGGGCATTACAAGTTGGTATTCAGAGCCTTCTCCGACCTAGAAGCCCCCACTGATTGATCGAATCGTTGACGGTTGAGTCTAGGCACACACTGAAAATGTTTTGAGTCCTATATTTATATCGGAGAGTAGGATTTCTTTTGCTCCTCATCCCTTTTCATTCTGGTGAGGACTCCTGACGATTACTGTTATCTATTCTACTTTCAAAAATTGCACCAATTTTTTTTTAGGATCTCGCGAGTATTGTTTTGATTGTTTCGATGTCTTTGTGACGAGAACATTGTTCTCGATGCCTCCTGTCATTAGGGGTTGTGGCAGTGTCCCGGGGAGTTGAGCTCCGAGGTGTTGTCGTCACAAATCCATCGCGGCAGTACTAGAATACTTAAGACGGCCGACATCGAAAATCTCTCCTATGCGGTTAGTGGCAAGATAACCCCGACATCACCCAGTACTGGGGAGGTAGCTCGAGAGTATTGCCATAGCTTGTTATAGTGGATGCTTTTCGAAGGTCCGAGGTAAACAGTTTCCGAGAAAGACTAGTTATGTGTTGAAGGATGGATACACCTGGATGTAGGTTTAGAGTTGATTGCGCGGTGCTTCCCGTGTATCCCCAACACCTGATTGCATAACTGGAAACTTTCGGAAATTAATAGGTGGGTTCATCTAGTAGTTCTAGGCATTCTTCCAACGGATGCACGATATGAAGTTCGGGGTTCTACATTAAGTGAAGTGGTTTTATGGACTTGTTCTGATCGGGAGTTGCATCTTAAAGGGTCCCTGGCTATGCTGATCCGGGGATTACAAAACCCTTTTGTAACACGTTCCATGAGCTTTCAGCACGAATATGTCGGACGAAGCTTCTATCTTGTATTTGTTCTATCTGTTCCTTGTTCCTTTTTTATTTTCATTTTTCTCTCCAAGTGGCTTCTCGTCAAGTTGATGTACCTGCGGAATTCATTCGTTCAATTCTTTGTTCGGATGATATTGTGAAGATCATGTTGCATATCTATCCTTTGTTTTTGTTTTGATTCTGGTATTCGAGTTGCTTCGATGTCAAATGTTGATTCCATACCTTTCTTAATAGGTGTTCTCATATTTCTATGGGAGTGCTAGTCCTTCTTAATCATCAAGATCGTCTTGTTTATCATTTTCAACCGGTGTGCTTTCTCTTCAAGATTATTCCATACGGACGTCGTTGAGAAATCTGACGAATTGTCTGTTTCATTCATTCCAAGTTGTCTTTGTTTTCCCCACCCTCCCACCCTTTTCTTTTGGAGCCATAATTGTTAATGAAGTATCCATTTTATTCATGTGATGTTTCTTCATTCTTTCCTTCAATGTTCTTATCCGGTGATTTATCGTGAAGAAGCTCAAGAGCTTCAAGTTCATCATTCTCCGTTCTCGTTTCTTCTCTGGTGGATGTAATTCAAGATTTCGGTGTTGATCTTATCCTTTTCCTCGTTTCACAATGCTTTCTTATTCCGGTGCACCAATTAGTCATTCTCCTCTTGCTATTCATATCCGGAGTGCTGAAGATTCATAATTCCATTCTTAATCCGTTCAAACTATTTTGAGGATTATAATCTTATTCAGCCTTTTTAATTCAACCGGTGCAATATCTTTTAAGCAATCTTTTCCAATGGTGATTTCTTTTGAGTGGGCCCTAACCCACAGGTCTTTTTTCCAGGATCTTACCTGACTCTTCTATTTTCCGGAGTTATACTCAAATTCTCTTAAAGTGTGACGTAAGAATGATTCCCATCAGTCACAGTCCTTCTCCACGACCGCTTTCAAATTCTTTTTCATCATTGGTTCAACCTTTTTAATTTTTCATTCCGGAGTGCTCAACAATTCTTATGGCATTTCTCGTCTTCATTCTCAACATTTGGAGACCGGAGAGATGTTTCTCTTAAATCTTGGCCCATCTTCTTGAAGATTCGTGGTTCTAGCCTCATGTCATCCTCATTATTGTTCAGATTGTGAGGAATTCTTTTATACCGTCCGAAGCATTTCATGAATTCTTTTCTTGTGATCCTCCGAAGGCCATCATTTCAGAATATTTCTTCGTTCTCAGTTTTCAACTTCGTCCTCCAAATATTCTTCATTGATGCCTCTTGTTCGTCTCCTAATTCTGACGGTGGTTCTTTCAAGATTACCCTTCTGTTGTTATCGTTTTAATTCATTTGTTCTTTCATAATCCTACCGGTGGTTCGTTGAAGATTTACCCAAGCTTGTCCGAGATCTCTCTTTAATTCTTTGCAATGAGAATAAGCAGTATGCCAAATCCTTTGGTTGTCATCAATTTAAATTGGTGAAGGATATGCATAATATAATTCTTATTCTTATTCCTTCAAGGTGATTTAATTCTTTTGTCTGGAGCTTGTTCATCATATCATATCCTTGGTTCCAAGTTGTTCATCTTGTTTTCCGGAGTTCCAAGTTATTTCAATTATATCATTTCAAAGCCCCATCTAATTCATCGCAGGCCTTGAATCTTATTCTTTTCATCTTTCACTTCTCATCCTCTTGTTACCGGAGTTTTCATGGTGGTTCATCAAGATTTAATTCATCCTCGAAGTTTTTCATCAAGATTCTTGTTGCACCTCAAGCATTCTTCATCATGCTTTCCAAGTGCAATTCTTGCTTCCTTATCTTTCAGATGGTGTTATGTCATTCTTGATAATTTTCCTCCATGTTTCATGATTCACAAGTTGTCAAGAATGAGATATTTAAAACCATCATTTTCCTTGTTCAGGAGATCTTGTCAACCCTTTAATTATTCGTTGGAGTCATCTTGGGTTGTATTTCACCTAAAAGCTTTCCCTAAGGATTGTTGCAATTATGGTGCTTATAAATGACCCAAGTTCTTCATTTATCATTCCGGTGAGATAAGTTTATCGTCTCCTTGTTGATCTCAATCAAATCAATTGTTTTCGTTAGTGGCTGGTTATCACCTCTTAATTTTGAGATGTTTTCCATAAGCCCACATCAAGCTTATTCTTTTCGTTGTTGTTTTTTTTCATCAACCCCATTGAACCCTTCTTTGTAAGGAGGTTTTCCTAATTCATTTTGAGAGAAGTTGTCTTTTTCTTCTCCATTCATTTCTTTCATTGATTTATATGCTATTCTTTCATTCCAGAGGCATTGTGATATTGCTCTCTTTAACCATCATCGCGTTTTATCGAGATCATATTCTCTCTTGCTTGTCTTTTTAACCGGAGTGCTGTCTGAATTATTTCTTACCCCTTGTGCCATCCTTCAATTGTTTCGGAGGCTATAAGTTGTTGTTTTCATCAAGTATCTTCCCAACTTGGCAAGTTCTTGTTAATTCCTTCCATTTTCAGACGGAGTGCTGTCCAATTCTGTCATTCTTATTCCTTGGCTATACCATTGCAGTTTCTTATTATTTTGGTTCGTAAGCTCTTGTTTCATGCCTTTCAACCTGCAAGGTTCTTGTAATGTTCCTTGTTCCTCTTTTCTAACGGAGTTTTCATCTTCGTTCACCTCCGTTGTATTCTTTCTTTCAAGATAGTTAAACCTCTCAAGGTTTCCTGGTTTCACTCGTCTGTCAAAGAAGCAACTTTGTTTTACCTCTTCTTTTTTTGTTTTTACCCGGTGATATCTCTAGGATCTCGGGTCAAGATCCTCTGTTAGTGTGGGAGAGTTGTGACGCCCGAAGACCGACGTCCCAGAAGATCCCAGGAGATTCCAGAAGATTCCAGATGTTCCGGGTTGCCCGTGTGTTTCTTTTGAGCTTGTGTTATTTATTTTGCATTGCGTCATGTCATCATGCCATCATGTCATTTTATTTTGCATCTCAACCTAAATAAATTGTGTGGACCTTCGGTCCATTTAAATCGAGGGGAGGTGACTTCTCTTTATAACATATCCTCCAAATATTATGGAGCTATTATAAATAATTATTCCATTGTTTGGAATTACCCGCAACACACTTGCAATATTTCCCCATGTCTTTTCCACTTCGAGTTCTCCTACAAAAACCTTGCCAATAATTCTTTCCGTTGTTTCGAGGTTCCTCCAAAAATTTGAACATTTTTGGGCACTTCAATATTCACGTCTTAGTTCAAACCCATTTGAATTAAATTCAAATATGTTTGGATTATTTTCCGATCATGCCTTTTCTATTTTTCTCGGACTTTGCTCATTGTATGATGCCCGAGAAAAATAGTTCCATGTGCTAGTTTTGCCCTAACCTCCCTCTTCTTTCTTTTATTCTCTCTTTTGTTTTATGCTAAAAGGGAAATAAAAAGGAGAGCAGCCCAGCAGCCTTCCCTCCCGCGGCCCAGCCGGCCCACCTCCTTCTCCCTAGGCCCAGGCCTCTTGGGCCTCCAACCACAGCCAACCAGCCTCCAGGCCCACTCCATCCCCGAAACCCTAGCCCGCAGCTCTCCCTCTCCCGTCGCTCCCTCTTTTCCCTCTGTCCACCGCACTCTCGTCCCGTTCCCTCGCTCGATCGATCGCATCTCCCTCTTCTCCTCTCCCCTCGCGCCGATCTCCCAGGCCTTTCCCTCTTTCCCCGATCCCCAGGCCCACGACCGCAGCCTCCCTCCTTCCGCATCCTCCCTCCGTCCCCAGCGCTTTGCCGCGCGCCTCGCCTCCCTTCCGCAGGCCCGCGCCGTGGCCAGTCCCGCGCGCCAGGAGCTCCTCCTTCGCCCGCGTCGGGTCCGCGCCAGGAGCTCCGCCGTCCTCCAGTTCTGCATCGCGCCACCCCTGCCTCTGTCTCCAGGGCCGCCGGCCGCCTCGCGAGTTGGCGCGTCCCCCTCTCCTTCCTCCGTCGCCAAGGCAGCGCCGGCCTCTGCGTCTCCCTCGAGCGGCCTGCGCCTCGGGCTTCCTCCAGCAGCAGTCAACCTCGCCCCACCCCACGCCTAGTCCTCGTCGCCCAGCGGCCAGGAGCCGAAGCCAGCCAAGGCCTCGTCCCGCAGCTTCCCCTCGGCCCTCCAGGCCGCCCCGCCGGCCAGCACCGCAGCCGCGGCCAGAAGCCGCCTCTGCCTCGGGCCCTCCTCCCCCCTGTCGATCTCCAGCGCCGGCCAGGGCTCTGCTCCGTCCCCAGCTCGCCATGGTCGCCCCCAAGCACCTCCCGCACTTCAGCGCCAAGACCTTGTTGTCGTGGCCGTGAACGTGACCGTGACCGTGCCGTGCTCGTGTTTGTGCTGTGTTTGCTGTTGTTTTCTTTTCGGCCAGGTGGTACATGTACATCTACAACGAGTTACGATGGCAGCCCGAACAAGTACCTCTACGCACGGATGTCTACCGACGTCACTGGAATCGTCAAGTACCTCGTCGACAAGTACCACTACTTCCACTACCGTCGCCGGAAGCGCCAAGTACCACGACGACCGAACGGCTACGGTGGCGAGTACCTCTCCGATGAACGTGAACAACTACATGGCGATGCGACAAGTACCCCTACGGAATGTGTACCCCGACGTCGCAAGTACCACGACACGTAACGTGAACGTCTACCGTCGCCGAAGACCCGTGAACAACTACTTCCTCTTCAGCCGTGTACCACCACTTCCTCTACGAGTTGCGAGAACGACTACCTCCACTACTTCCCTCTACGGAATGGCTACTTCCTCTCCGAACGTGAACGCCTTCTTCCTCTACGTCTTGAACCGCCCCGAAACGCACGCTTCAAAGGTATAACGAGACGACCCCGTGGATGACTCGTGGAATGCTTGTTGTGTTGTATGAAATGTTTCCCTCGTGTGCATCGTGCCCGTTCCGACCTTTTGTCATGTTCCTCGGTTGCCTCGTTACCGACTCGTGGGAACCCGGTAACAGGATCGCCCCACCTTTCATCTCGTTTGTCTCGCTCTCCGTTACCTTTTGCACCGGTCTCTCAACGAGATACCGGAACCGATATGATGCCGTTGCATCATTTTCGGAATTGTTGCCGTGGCACCCTTTTTCTTTCCACCACGATGAGAAATGCTTCATATCTTCATGTTAACCTTTTAATAAAATTGCATAAACTTGATCATGTCATCCGCATCATGTTAACAACATTAATATGTGTGAATTATTGTTTGCTTTATAATTGCTAAACATGCTCATGGGGATTTTCCGGATATGTTGTTGTTATTTCCGGCCCCATTTAAAAAGTCTAAATAGTGTAGTTTTATTATGCTTCACCTCTTGCCATGCTAAAAACACTTTAATCTTGTCTTGTAAATAACGAGAGTCAACTAAATAATTAACTTGTGGTGTTTCGTCAATATGCAACTCGTTGCATATTGAGCTCCACTTAACTTGTAGTGTTGTTTGTGCACTTTGCCATGCCTTGCATAATTAAACCGGACATGCATCATACTTGGATGTGCATCGTATGCCATGTTTATGATTGTGTGTTTACCATGTTGTTTGCTTCTTTCCGGTTGCTTCTCTTGATAGCTTCGGTTTCGTTCCGGAGTTGTGAGGATTCGCTCGTCTGTGTTGCTCCGTCTACTTTGTGGTTCCGTTCTTCTCCCTTGTGGAATTCCAGGCAAGATGACCGAACCCCGATAACATTACTATCTTTGCCTATTGCTAGTAGATCCGCTCTATATTTTTGCCTCGATGCCCATGATCTTCTTGTCAGCCTCCTACTTGTAACCATTGCCCTGTTTAACCAACCTACCTATGCAAACCGTTGCTTGGCTAAGTACGCTTCGCTCAGCCCTTCTTATAGCGTTGCTAGTTGCAGGTGAAGATCGAAGATGCTTGCTTCATGTTGAAGTGGTTGGGTTATATCACACTATATATAAATGCTTAAATGAAATCATCTATATATTGGCAAGGGTGGAAGGCTAAGCCTTTTGCTTGGTGTTTTGTTCCACTCATGCCCTTAGGAACCGTATAAACCGGTGTTATGTTCCTTGATTATGCGTTCCTAACACGGTTGGGGTGTATGGGACCCCCTTGATAAACCGCTAAGTGCTAAGTCTTTTCCAGCAAGTCCCAACATTTGGTACTATTCGCCTAATAACTAATAAAACTTGCATGTGGACTAGCTATCCCTTTTATTTTAATTCAACAACCCCGGGCCAGTGCTCCACATGAGTGTTGGTCCGAAACGGGGAGTCTGCGGGGCCACCACGAGGAAACTCGAGGTTTGGTAAAAACCTGTAGAATCGCCCATCCGGTCGTGTCCTGAGACTAGATACGCGCGGCTACCTATCAGGGTGTCGACACGCCGGGAGGATTTGCTGGATTAGCCTTACCTTAGTTCGGTTTAACTTGAGCACGGGATTCCGAGAATACTCGGGTCTTCCCACCTATGGAGTTGCGACTCCGCGGATCGTGGGCTTGTAATGGGTCAAGTTGGAACACCCCTGCAGGGTTTGAACTTTCGAAAGCCGTGCCCGCGGTTATGTGGCAGATGGGAGCTTGTTAATATCCGGTTGTAGAAAACTTGACACAATGTTTTAATACACTACCAGCGTGTGTACCGTGACTGTCAATTTCCGAATAGGGATTCGGGAGTTGAACACGGTGGGGTTATGTTTGAACGGCTTTAGTTAGGATCACTTCGTGATCACTTCTCGACCGAGGCTTTCTCTTCTCGCTCTCACTCACGTAAGCTAGTTGCTAGTTGCTGCTGCAGACACTTATTCTTTTCTTCAGCCTTATCCTCTCCCAAGGCTTAAATAGTCGTGTTACCCGGGAACGGGATTGCTGAGTCCTCGTGGCTCACAGTTACTTCACCACACCAGATGCAGGTTTAGCCGAGTTTGAAGCAGGAGATGGTTCAGTTCTTCACCAGGAGCTCAATGAAGAGCATGGCCGTTTGCTTGTGACGTTTCGACGATCAGTAGTGGTTTCTACTAGGATTCGATCTAGGCCTGTGGCTTTATGTTGTTTGGTATCTTTCTTTGGATCTTCGCCCGTAGTCGGGTTGTGATGTTTTGAATGATGTTATGCTTATGTAATGTATTGTGTGAAGTGGCGAGTGTAAGCCAACTATCTCCTTTTGCAATTTAATCCCTCTTTTACATGAGTCGTGCAAAGATACCAAACTTGAGATCATTCTAGGATGGGCTTATACCTTTAAGTCGTGCCTCGACACGTAGGAGGTATAGTCCCATCCTGGGCATTACAGTCATCAATCACCAAAACTACTTAGGGAGAAATATGCCCTTACAATCTCCCCCTTTTTGGTGGATTAATGGCAATACGGGATTTGCACAAAGATATATAAGAATAGTAAGCAAACCCAGCAAAGTTATAGAATATAGGTAAGCTCCCCCTAGATGTGTGCATACATAAGAAGGTGCTTTGGACAGCACAATACCCATACTAGGATCAATGCTCCCCCTATATTCTACAAACAATATACTCCTTGCAACAAAGAATAAGATTCTACGCAAGGATGTAAGGAGGATAACGTGAGCACATATTAAGGGCAAGTGAAGCAACCGCTCACAACCTAGCAGATAGCATAGACATAATAACGAGATAAAGAGTAGAGTGCATATGTCTCACACCATATGAAGGTCTCACACACACGACACAAAGCAACGAAAGCAGATAAGGTTCAACCAATGAAACACAAATAAACATGGCACGACACAAGACGCAAATCCTAACACTCTCTCCCCCTTTGGCATCGAGACACCACAAAGGGAAAGAGGACACCTAAGACAAAGGTGGTAGCCCAGGCGGAAGAAATCAGTCGTCATGTGCTCCGTCAAACTCCTGCTGCTCCTCCTCGGAATCAGACCAGTTGAAGCCCTGTTTGGCAATCCACTCAGCCTCTGGAGTGATGATCTCTTCTGACCCAGTAGGCGCATCCTCACCAAAGATCCTCATTATCTTCTTGTCACGCTGGCGAGTCTGCTTATGAGTCACATGAGCCTTGTATTGCCCCTTTGCCTGCATACAAAACAGAGTCTTCATCTTCCTCTTCAGCTTCTTAGCCCACGAGGGCTCAGATGAGGGGGGAGCATACCCTCCAGAACTATCCTCAGCAGCTGCCTCCTCCTCCACTGGCTCCTCATCTTCATCCATCTGAGCTGCAGCAGCCTCTGCACGGGTAGTGGTGTTAGCCCATCGACTCTTGATGCGAAGTCTGATAGGCTCATGACGAATCCAGTGAGGGGCCTCAAATTCTTCATCATGATAAAGCTTCTCCCAAGTCTTGGAGATAAGCAAAAACATAAAAGGACCATAGATAGGCACTTTGCGAGTGAAAATCGCAAAGCGGAGCTCACACCACATGATATGTAAGATATCAAGTGGTTGAGTCTGAGCACTGCGGGCCTCCTCACACATAAGCAACATGTCCACGAGGTATGCATGTACCTTGTCCTTGTCCCCAACGCGAGGAAACAAGGTGTTGCGGAAGATCCTATGCATGATATCCAGAAAGGGGTTCATCACCCAAGTCTTCTTGCCACTAGCAAGAATCTTATCCACATAGAAAGGCAGCAGCCGGTCCTTGTTGGCAGATTCTTCGTTGGCATGAGGGTGAGCTCCAACAGGAGTGTCGAGCCCCTCATCAGGAACTTGAACCAGATCCATAAAGTCCTTCCATGTAGCAGTCATCTTATGTCCATTTGTCATCCAAGTCAAGTTGGGTTCCTCCATAGGATGGAAGTGAACCGAAGCATAGAACTGTGCCACAATTTCTGGGTCAAAGTCCATTTGAAATGTCATGATATGCTCAAGTACAAACTGCTCCACAAGATCTAGAGCCTCAGCAAGATAGGCCCGGTGCTCCTCCTTCCTCATGTGGGTCATGTCAATCCAATGTGCATCCACATATAGGTTGTGTTTTCTCTTGAGTACCTCTGTGTAGATACGATACTGCTGCTTGGTCCAGAACAATTCATCTCCATGGAACTCTGCCCGGGGATCTACATAGGGGTTGATCTTCCTCCTAGTAATGAACTCATGTGATGGTATCTCCTCCATGGTCATAGTTTGTTCCTTGTTCTGGTGGCAGTGGTCTTGGTTCTGCGTTGGGGGGCATTGGAGCCCTCAGGAACATCACTTTGGGTGCGCATACGCTTTGACCCTGTGTCTCGATGTAGCGACCCGACCCGGATGGATCAAGTCTCTGTGCTTAAGTGTCATCCCTGGATCGGTATGCTGACACACACAATACTCGAGGATTTATAACGGAGGTAAATCACATGTATAAAGTAACGTAAATACTATTACCTCAATCGATCATAGCGGAAGCAACAAAGGTTATGGATTCCCATCAACACCAACGGCAAAGTGGAGTGTAGACAACGCAACCCTAACGTAACACTTAATCATCGAATAAAATCCTGCAACATGAGACGTTGCAGCCATGTAGGTGAGTACATTGAATGCACTGGCAATTTCACACTGTAATGAGAATGATGAACAATGCCTACAACTACATGCATATTTGGCTGGTGGAGGCTGTAAGGCTGTTTTTGCATAAAGCTGATTTTCCCTACCACAAAGAAATGCATTTATTTAAATACTTTGTTAAAATTAAATCATGAACAATTGAGAATGGTTCCTCCATCTCAATCCCAAACCTATTAACCCAATAAATGAATTAAATAGAGTCTTGAGATCAACAAATAATCCACTTCTAGATACTCAAAGATGTCCATAGCTGGGGACACGGCTACTCATGAATAGTTTGTACACTCTGCAGAGATTTGTGCACTTTTCCCCACAAGACTCGATCGCCTCCGTTTAATTTCTCGCACTGCATGGTGTTTGAGAAACGGATGACCGAGACACAGTCTTTCAGAAGCATTCACTCTTTACCCCAGGTGGACCGATACGCCTACATTCCCCCTACATCTGCTAGTCCACCACTGAAAGAGCTCACACAACTTACTCATACTATGCCAGCGCCCATAAGGGCTTGTGGCTACACATGGAAGTTTCTAGGCATGAAAAATATTATATGATCCCATTGAGACTGGGTGGCATTCCAATAGGGTGATCACACGGTTCCTCCGGGATCCCCTAGGGCAAACACTGGTTTCTCCAGGCGCCCGACAACCACTTGGTACTCCATGGTGCCACAACCAATCCACCCCGACGTGTATTAAATTAGCACCTTAAAGTTTCCCTTTAATATTACTCATGTCTTTCATGAATCTCTCATAACAATCCACGTCTACAAGCATGGCTAAGCAATAAGTAACAAAGCATACCCCCCTGGTTGATCTCAGGTCATTGGGTTCCTACCTCATGAACTACAAAGCATCATATTATGTAACCAGTCCTACTCATGCAAGTGTTTGAGGATATAACTAATGCAATGAAAACTGGGTATTGGAAAGTATGATCAAAGTGTGAACTTGCCTTGTACTGACGATGTAGATGATTCACACTCAGAACTCGTGATAGCTCTACTCGTCACACTCCATTCGATCTATCGTAAGCAAACAATAGTAACCACACATAAGCAATCACTCAGAAGATCGGGAAGAACGAAGAAAAAAAAACTTCGGAAAACTTCAAAAACAAGCGAATAACTCTTAAAACATAAAACAATTTCCAACAGTACCAAAATTATGTGAATTTGGCCTTATCAGAAAGTTTAGGTCAAGAGCTTCGATCTGCAAAAAGAATCAACTAAAATGGAGTTACGAAACTCAAGTTATGATCATACGAAGTTCAAATTCAAGTCTAGTTGAATTCAAATTTTAAAACTTTCAAAAACATGTTTAAGTTGTTTTACTAGAAAGAGGGGATCGTAACGAAGACATGGGCATTGGTTTCGTTGGATTTGGACAAACGAGTAAAAAGTTGTGGCCTTTTACAGTTTAGGGGCTAATCTGTAAAAGAAATAATTACAGACAGGTCCCTAGCCGAAACTAAAAGAAAAAGAAAAAAGTTAAAGAGCGAATGTTCACTACTGAGCCCTAAATAGCGAACGATCTCTAAATAGATCTAACTAAAAAACAAAACCGAAGAAAAACCTAACCTAAAAGAAAAACCAGGGCGGCTTATTACCTAGGCAGTTTTTCGGACAAAACCAGCGGCTCGGCGGTGGGGAACCGAGTCGGCAGATCGGATCGGACCGGCGGTGAGCTCCGGCGAGTACGACAACTCTGGTGAGGCGAGGCTGTTGCGGCATGGCGTGGCTCGGGCGGCGCGCGGACAAGGGCAGGCGAGGGGCAGCGCGGGGCGAGGCTGCAGCCAGCAGCGGTGGCGAGCGAAGCGGCGGCGGTGGCGGTCTACAGCGGCGGCAGCGCGAGATGCGGGAGGAGGAGAGAACGGGGCGGCGGGGCTCGGGCAATACATATAGGGGGAGGGGAAGTAGTCTTGGACGAGGGGACACAGGACTCCGGGCGGCGTACGGCGGCCATGGCGGTGCGGCGGCGTACCGGCTTGGGACTCCGTCCCAAGCTCAGGGGCAAGCGAGGCGCAGTGACGGGCCGGCTGGGCCGTGGCCTCGCGCTTTGCTGGGCCGACCCAGTTCGGCGGGGAAAGAGAGATTTTTTTTATTTTTCTTTTAAAAACAAATTTCCAGACAAAATAAATAAAAACCAAATAAATAAAAATATTATATAGGCATATAATATATCAAAATTTTCAGAAAAAGTTTTCCTACAACATGAAATTTTTTCTACAGCAAAATAAAATGCCCAAAAATTCTAATAAATCAAAGAGTCCTACTGTTGTAATAAAAACCAATATAAATCATTTTTAAAATACCAAAAAGAATTCAAATTTATTTCTCTCCAATTTTCTGCTGTAGGGAATCATGTTACCCTGTTTTCCATGTAATGTATTTTTGGAGAAAAATAATTTGAATAAAAACCAAATAACTCAATATTTGAAATTGAGTTACAGAAAGTTTCAGAAAACTTCCAACTCATATTTCCTATAATTTGAAGAAGTCATTTTATCTTCTCTCGGGAAAATCATTGAGTTGCTTAAAGTTTCTGAATTGAAAATATTTCGAGGATGAAATTCAAAATCCTTTCAAAGCCCTTTATCATTTAAAATAAATGGAAGAAAAGTCATATTATCTTCACTCTAGGGTTTTGTGTTGAAAAGAATTTGAATTCCCTCGGAGATCAAAAAGCAAAGTGAAAGTTTTGGGAAAGTCATTTTATTCCCTCTCATTTAACTTCCAAAAGTTTCAAATTTCACTCAATTTCACACAGCACATCAAACAACAAGCAAATCTATCTATTTATTTTAACATTCCAAAATTTAGAACTTTGGGATGTTACAAACCTACCACACTTAAAATGAATCTCGTCCTCGAGATTCTGAGAGGCTAGCAAGAAATAGGTTAGGGTTTGGGGTCTTCTAACAAATCCACTGATTGGTGTGGCCTAGTGTGCTACCACACTTAGGAACATGTATATGGTTCCATCAAAACTCAGGTACTCCATCCTTTGGGTTGACGGCGTCGGTCTTCTCAAATCTTCAGGGTATTTCCTTCTCTGGCTCTTTCGGTAGTGGCAAAATCTTTGTCCTCAATCCTTGTATCCTTTCATCTTGGTAAGGCTCTTTCGGGACTGGTTCTTCTTAACTGACAAGTCTGGCACCAATACTAAACAAATATCGATATCTCATGGGGTTCATTACACAATTTATTGGGTCCCTGCAGAAAACGGGTCTGGGCTTCAGCCTCACCGTATATCCTACGGTTGGCAACAGCTGCCATGTACAAGGGAAAATTTTCTATACCATTTTAAGGTTTAAAACAAAGTTTTGACATCGTCGTCTCTCTACTATAGGTAAGTCACTCAGATTTACCATCCCATATAACAGAGGCGAATAATAAGAGTAAGTCGGTATGGTGATCAATCCATCCGCACCCGAATCATTACCTTTTATATGGTTTAGTGAATCTCGAATTCTAACACTCGGTCATCCTCACAAGCATTGCAGAATTTTCTTGTCAACGAACTAAGTTCGGATAAATCCATTGATTCTGCAAGCCCAATAAAATATCTATCGTTTCTTCACAACCCTCGGGTTTAACGTAACCACCTATAAGATCGTATGTTGGCAAAGTCGTAACTTCTTCTAGGGGTTTTCCTTCAGCAAGAGTGTGCTTGCTTTCTTGACAGGTCCTGGGGCCTGTGGGTTATGGCTCATCTCACCACTAGTAACACTTGGTCTCATCATCGGGTTGCAACTGGTCATCCTTCCAACATCCAACTTCATTGGCTCTCTTAAATCCATCCAATTTTTTGCTTGGTATCCCTTTTCTCTGGGTACCAAACTGAGCGTAATTACTCACACTCATCCTTGGGTAGTCCTTTCCAAGTCGGACGTATCTAACCACTAGCTAGTGTATTCGGGTAACGGTGTTGGATTCTACCACACTTAAAATGAATAACACCAGTTTCTTCAAAATCTTATTCCATGCATCATGTCTTCACCCTTCACTTATGTAGTAACAATTCATAGAATCCAAATCAATACCCTGATGCCAACTGTATCGATTCTCAACTTACTACGATCTACTACACTTCCATTTTCTTGCTTCAACTCCAATACTTAGCACAAAACTCCTTATTCTTGGTACAATCTATAGCAAAATGCACTGCTTTACTACAGCAGATACACATAACTATTGACAAGTCTCGTGGTTCCCTTGTGATTATGTAGCCTCCTCAGGTCCTCGGCTAAAGGGTCCACGTCAGAACTTGTATATCCATAACTCAATCCTTGGGGTCACTATAGTTCCATACTCCAACCTTACACACTCTTAAAAATCCAATTGTACTTCTTTCCTTCATACTCTTGGGGTAAGCCTCATATCAAAATAAACTCCAACTTATTTGTGCAAACTCTACTCCTTGGAGCAACACTTTCCTTTCTATTGGTCCAGGGTTCACTCGGTAAGGTTCAACTTAAACAAAATGCACTGGTTCATTCATAATCCATATTCTCCTCATATCAAATCTTTTATTACTTCTTGAACCAGTATTCAATACTCCAATTTCCAAGGGTGCATCACTACAATTGCTACTATCCTGATAGTCTGGTAGGGTCAAGAATTCCTTCCATCTGTATTCCTTTGTCCTAGCTAAGGATGCTTCAGTCCTAAGGGAATTGTGCAATGCGATTCTTAAAATCATCAATCTTTTGCTTCATCCTATTGGTCGTGTGCTTCATCTCCATCATCTCTGCCTGCACCTTACTCAGGCTTTCCTGGGTATAACGAAGTCTTACTTCGAGTATTTCTCCAATCTAGCGTATGGCCTCCATAGCAGCTTCACGAACAGAATCGAAGAATGCTGTTCGCGGTACTCGGGAGATGAAAAAGTATTGACCCATAGTATTTGGGCAAACTCCTTTCACATGGTGGAGGTGTACCTCCACGTACCAAAGTTCAATTCCATTCTCCATCAAGGGATAACCCTTGTAAACTGCATCTCCTTCAAGGTAAATATGCTTCATCATGTCCTTCAGGATCTTTGGATAATCCTGATCGCTAGTCAGGGTTATGATCATTTCTGGGCCTTTGAGAAAAGACTCGTAAAGGTTGTCATCTGTGGGTATAAGACAAAGGGGTTCTTAGGATAACATACGAATATCCTTGGGTAAAATGGGTTCGTTTGTCCGAGAAAGGTTTGGGGTCAACTAGTCCATGGGTTCTAGGTCTTGGTCTGGGTGAGAGCACTCACAATCATCCAACAACTCATAACATTTCCTTCTTAGCTTCCAATATATCAACTTCCATTTCTTCACAAGTTATTACAATGTCATTCCCATAACTCTCAATCAACACCTCTAAATGAAAGAAAGGTTCCCACTGCTACTACTATACTTCTCACAAACACCACTAACTATCACAAGTCTCCTTCGCCTTGGGACAATCTCTGGCAAGGTGCCCAACTTCATCACAACGAAAACATAATATTTCTGACAAGTCCCGGGGTTTCTTTGTTGGGCAGTGGCTAGCGTAATGACCTAAATCCTTGCACCTAAAACATGTGAGGTGGCTCAGGTCCTTTTTCACTGAAATTGGGTTCTTCTGGGGACACATGCTCTTTCTCTTCCTCGACTTCTTCGTTCCTATGAATTCTTCTAACTTTTGTGGATCAAACTCCACTTCTTCTGTCGGGAAGTCTCCCAGATACTCATGGCTTTTCTTTGTGCAATACTGTGAAATATGTCCTTCTTTTCCACATGAGTAGCAAGCACGTGAGTAATATCTATCCAGTCCTTCTCCATCAGGGTCGTCAATATCTTCCTCCATCTCGGATTCCCTTAAGGTTTCCTTGAGGACTTCTTTCATTGCTTCTTTCTTCTGCTGGACAGTTCGTTGTACCATGGGGTAAATGTGGCACTGAGCAGGGTAATGTGTAGTCCCCTCAAACAAGAAACATGTAATCTGTCTAATTGGGCATTCTTCAGCTAGGTGACTTCCTTCACAATTAGGGCATTCATCCTTGTGCTCCTCGTGGGTGTGTCCTATTTCTCCACAAATCCTGCAGTCACAAGGCTTCTTCTTCGGGTTGTCACCACGCTCTCAGATGAGACGGGATCTTAACAGAGTCTTCTTGAATTCCTCCCAAGTTTCTGCTCCATTACATCCTTGTATGGCTTGATGCATTTTCCACCATGTTGCAGCACTTTTTTTTGTACTAGAGAGCGTATTGAACCTCATACTTCCTTTCAACTAAATTCTTCCTGAAGTGGTCCTCCATGTTTTGTATCCATAGTTCTGCCTCTGGCTAGGTCATCGATCCAGAAAATACAAGTCTATCTTCATTCATCCTCTATTGGGTCCAAGGGTTTTGGGGTGAGATAAGAGAGATAGAGAGAGAGATACACTCAATACAAACAATGGTTTTGAAAAGACGGGTTTTGTTTTGCGGCCATCGAAAAACATCAAACAAATGACGGCTCACAAACGTCGCATCTAACGTAAGCACATAACAGGGGTTTGGTCTTCTAAAGGTCAACATCTCCTCAAAGTCGTCAACTCTTCAAATCTTCGGAGTATCCATTGTTGTAGCTTCAACACTTCCAATTCACGGTGTAATCCCCTTTACTCCGAAGTGGTCCAAATGGTAAAGGGTATTGTCTAACTATTTAAGGTCAAAGGGAAGATTCGACAAAGCTCAGAAAAGAAGAGAGATAAGAATCTTTTGAAAAAGATAGTTTTAGAGAAATCCTTTCCTATGGTCTGGCCAGTTTCTAGGGTCACGTCCTACAGTCAACATGTGCTCTCAAATCATCTTATAGCGACCCGACCCGGATTGATCAAGTCTCTGTGCTTAAGTGTCATCCCTGGATCGATATGCTGACACACACAGTACTCGAGGATTTATAACAGAGGTAAATCACATGTATAAAGTAACGTAAATACTATTACCTCAATCAATCATAGGGAAGCAACAAAGGTTGTGGATTCCCATCAACACCAACGGCAAATTTGAGTGTAGACAGCAACCCTAATGTAACATTTACTCGTCGAATAAAATCCTGCAACATGAGATGTTGCAGCCATGTAGGTCAGTACATTGAATGTACTGGCAATTTCACACTGTATTGAGAATGATGAACAATGCCTACAACTACATGCATATTTGGCTGGTGGAGGCTGTAAGGCTCTTTTTGCATAAAGCTGATTTTTCCCTACCACAAAGAAATGCATTTATTTAACTACTTTGTTAAGTTTAAATCATGAACAATTGAGAATGGTTCCTCCATCTCAATCCCAAACTAAAGTCATTATTAACCCAACAAATTAATTAAATAGAGTGTTGAGATCAACAAATAATCCACTTCTAGATACTCAAAGATGTCCATAACCGGGGACACAGCTACTCATGAATAGTTTGTACACTCTGTAGAGGTTTATGCACTTTTCCCCACAAAACTCGATCGCCTCCGTTTAAGTTCTCGCACTGCATGGTGTTTGAGAAACGGATGACCGAGACACAGTCTTTCAGAAGCATTCACTCTTTACCCCGGGTGGACCGGTACACCTACATTCCCCCTACATCTGCTAGTCCACCATTGAAAGAGCTCACACAACTTACTCATACTATGCCAGAGCCCATAATGGCTTGTGGCTGCACATGGAAGTTTCTAGGCATGAAAAATATTATATGATCCCTTTGAGCCTGGGTGGCATTCCAATAGGGTGATCACACGGTTCCTCCGGGATGCCCTAGGGCAAACAATGGTTTCTCCAGGTGCCCGAAAACCACTGGGTACTCCAGGGTGCCACAACCAATCCACCCAGATGTGTATTAAATTACCACCTTAAAGTTTCCCTTTAATATCACTCACATCTTTCATGAATCTCTCATACCAATCCACGTCTACAAGCATAGCTAAGCAATAAGTAACAAAGCATATCCCCCCCCTTGGTTGATCTCAGGTCATTGGGTTCCTACCTCATGAACTACAAAGCATCATATTATGTAACCAGTCGTACTCATGCAAGTGTTTGAGGATATAACTAATGCAATGAAAACTGGGTATTGGAAAGTATGATCAAAGTGTGAACTTGCCTTATACTGACGATGTAGATGATTCGCATTCAGAACTCGTGATAGCTCTACTCGTCACACTCAGTTCGATCTATTGTAATAGAACAGTAGTAACCACACATAAGCAATCACTCAGAAGACCGGGAAGAACGAAGAAAAAAAAACTTCGGAAAACTTAAAAAACAAGCGAATAACTCTTGAAACATAAAACAATTTCCAACAGTACAAAAATTATGTGAATTTGGCCTTATCAGAAAGTTTAGGTCAAGAGCTTCAATTTGCAAAAAGAATCAACTAAAACGGAGTTACGAAACTCAAGTTATGATCAAACGAAGTTCAAATTCAAGTCTAGTTGAATTCAAATTTTAAAACATTCAAAAACATGTTTAAGTTGTTTTACTGGAAAGAGGGGATCGTAACGAAGACGCGGGCGTTGGTTTTGTTGGATTTGGACCAACGAGTAAAAAGTTGTGGCCTTTTAAAGTTTAGGGGCTAATCTGTAAAAGAAATAATTATAGACAGGTCCCTAGCCGAAACTAGAAGAAAAAGAAAAAAGTTAAAGAGCGAGCGTTCACTACTGAACCCTAAATAGCGAACGATCTCTAAATAGATGTAACTAAATAGAAGAAAAACCTAACCTAAAAGAAAAACCAGGGCGGCTTATTACCTAGGCGGTTTTTCCGACGAAACCGGCGGTTCGGCGGTGGGGAACCAGGTCGGCGGATCGGATCGGACCGGCGGTGAGCTCCGGCGAGTCTGGCAAATCCGACGAGGCGAGGCTGTTGCGGCACGGCGTGGCTCGGGCGGCTCGCGGGCAAGGGCAGGCGAGGGGCAGCGCGGGGCGAGGCTACAGCCAGCGGCGGCGGCGGCGGTCTACAGCGGCAGCGCCGGCGCGAGATGCGGGAGGAGGAGAGAACGGGGCGGCGGGGCTCGGTCAGTACTTATAGGGGGAGGGGATGTAGTCTTGGAGGAGGGGGCAGAGGACTTCGGGTGGCGTACGGCGGCCATGGCGGTGCGGCGGCGTACCGGCTCGGGACTCCATCTCGAGCTTAGGGGCGAGCGAGACGTAGTGACGGGCCGGCTGGGCCGTGGCCTGGCGCTTTGCTGGGCCGGCCCAGTTCGGCGGGGAAAGAGAGATTTTTTTATTATTTTTTTAAAACAAATTTCCAGAATAAATAAATAAAAATATTATATAGGCATATAATATATCAAAATTTTCAGAAAAAGTTTTCCTACAACATGAACATTTTTCTACAGCAAAATAAAATGCCCACAAATTCTAATAAATCAAAGAGTCCTACTGTTGTAATAAAAACCAATATAAATCATTTTTAAAATACCAAAAAGAATTCAAATTTATTTCTCTCCAATTTTCTGCTGTAGGGAATCATGTTACCCTATTTTCCATGTAATGTATTTTTGGAGAAAAATAATTTGAATAAAAACCAAAGAACTCAATATTTGAAATTGAGTTGCAGAAAGTTTCAGAAAACTTCCAACTCATATTTCCTATAATTTGAAGAAGTCATTTTATCTTTTCTCGGGAAAATCATTGAGTTGCTTAAAGTTTCTGAATTGAAAATATTTCGAGGATGAAATTCAAAATCCTTTCAAAGCCCTTTATCATTTAAAATAAATGGAAGAAGTCATATTATCTTCGCTCTAGGGTTTTGTGTTGAAAAGAATTTGAATTCCCTCGGAGATAAAAAAACAAAGTGAAAGTTTTGGGAAATTAATGTTATTCCCTCTCATTTAACTTTCAAAAGTTTCAAATTTCACTCAATTTCACACAGCACATCAAACAACAATCAAATCTTTCTATTCATTATAACATTCCAAAATTTAGAATTTTGGGATGTTACACTCGACTGGGATTCGAGCGACGGACATTGGAACCAGAGCTACCACCTAAGATACAAACACAAGGACACGAAAGAAAGACAAAGAGAATCAATGCAAAATCCACAAAAAGCATAAGAAACATGTAGAAAAGATAATATGTATGTGCTACGAAGTAGGTATGAACCAAGTGGTAGTACTGGTCGAAGCTTGCGAAAGTAAATTTTTAGTGCCGCCAAGGGGGCGGTAGTACTGCACCGAAGTGTTGTGGTAGTACCGCACAAGACGCGGTACTAAAAAATTACTTCCGCGTCCATCACGGTAGAACCGCGCCGTGGGGGCGGTAGTACCGTTACGCGTCATAGCGGTAGTACCGCTGTCAGCCAGCGGTAGTACCGCTCGAGGTCAGATTCGAAAGCGGATCGGGACAGTGAATGCGTAGGATGGGCGAACGGTACTACGGCTGATCACAACAACTTGGTAGCAACATACTTACTAGCATTTATACTACACTACAATTCTCCTACAATCTAATCTTCCATGGATAAGGTCAAAAAGAACACAGGAACAACATGCATCTCCCCAAAACCTAGAAACAACACAAGGGCAGGAAGAAGAGGGGATTTTGGGGAGAGACCTTCATCCATGGCAAGAGGTCGAGGTGGGGAACGATCCTACTAGTCGGAATGCGAGGAGAGTGGCCGGGGACGGAGATCCGGCGAGGTCCTCCGGCGCCGTTCTTGAGAGAGAGAGAGGCGACGTGGGGGAGATGAGATGAATGGGTATGGGGGAGTTAGAACTCCCCCTACCCGCTTATAACCCCCAGTCGTTCAAACAAAAGTGGTAGTACCGCGGTCATTGCGGTAGTACCGCCCGGGCGGAAGTACCACAAGCAGGGTGGTAGTACCGCGGCAGTAAAAATTACTATCGTGCTGGTTGCGGTAGTACCGGAGTTCTCCTTGCGTTAGTACCGTGACAGTTCACGGTAGTACCGCTCCCTCAAGAAAATGCAAGTTTCGACAAGAAGGCTTAAGCAACGCAACTGCGGACAAGAGCGCACACACACGGCAAATGGAAAGAAAGACAACAAACAAGTGGAACAACACACGAGACACTCCTCCTTGAAGGAGGTCGGTGGCCGAAGCCACCTATGTTTGAGTTATTTGGTATGGCACCGCGAAGAACTATCCTTGGGCCCATGACCAACACTCGTCTTGAAGTACTCATACCATTTAACATGGTAAATAATAAAGACTTGATCGATTTATGCATAATGGGGGGAGGAAGAGTTCATTGAGAGAATAATACTCGCCCTATGTCCATGCCTATATCTAGGCAAGATAATCATGTTGAGTGGGAGGAGGGTTTGCAAGGTTTCAAGCCACATTGCTCAAATCTATGATATTTAGATCATGCCTTAACTCGCGAAATCTTGCTTCATCTAATGGCTTCGTGAAGATATCTGCAAGGTTATCATGACTGTTGACATAGTGAAGCTCTATTTCTCTTTGCCGAATATGATCCCGGATGAAGTGATACCGAATCTCAATATGCTTCGTCTTGAAGTGTTGCACCAGGTTGAGAGAAATCTTGATGGCACTTTCATTGTCACACCAAAGGGGCACTTTGTCACAAGTGACACCGTAATCCTTTAAAGTTTGCCTCATCCATAGAAGTTGAGCACAACAACTGCCAGCTGCCACATACTCTACTTCAGTGGACGAGAGAGACACACAACTTTGCTTCTTGGCATACCAACTTACCAGAGAGCAACCAAGGAATTGGCACCCTCCGGAAGTGGACTTCCTATCCACTTTGTCTCCCGCCCAATCCGAATCAGAGAAACCTACAAGGTTGAAGTTTGCTCCTCTTGGGTACCATAAGCCAAAGTTTGGGGTATGAGCCAAATATCGAAAGATTCGCTTGACTGCCACAAAGTGACTTTCCTTAGGTGAGGCTTGGAACCGTGCACAGATTCCCACACTCAACATAATATCCGGTCTAGATGCACAAAGGTAAATCAAGGAACCAATGATAGAACGATATACCTTTTGATCCATTGCTTTACCATTGGGATCAATGTCAAGTTGGCACTTGGTTAGCATTGGGGTAGTAGCCAGCTTGACATCACTTAGATTTAACCTCTTGAGCATGTCTTGAGTGTACTTGGCTTGTTTGATGAAGATTCCTTCTCTTCTTTGCTTAATCTCAAACCCAAGGAAGTACTTCAACTCTCCCATCATGGACATGTCAAAATGTGTGGTCATGAGTGCGACAAACTCATCATTGAAAGATTTGTTAGGTGAACCAAATATAATATCATCAACATATAGTTGGCAGACAAACAACTCCCCTTTGACCTTCTTAGTAAAAAGAGCGGGGTCGATTTTCCCAATTTCAAACCCACGATCTTGCAACAACTTGGTAAGATGCTCATACCACGCACGTGGGCTTGTTTAAGGCCATAGAGTGCCTTATCGAGTTGATACACGTGATTGGGGAACTTATGATCCTCAAACCCCGGGGGTTGTTTGACATATACCAACTCATTAATAGGACAATTAAGAAATGCACTTTTCACATCCATTTGTTGCAACTTAAAGTTATGATGAGAAGCATAGGCAAGCAATAAACAGATAGATTCAAGGCGAGCAACGGGGGCAAAGGTTTCACCGTAGTCGATACCCTCGACTTGGGAGTAGCCTTGAGCCACCAAACGCGCCTTGTTGCGAATGACAATGCCATGAGCATCCTACTTGTTCTTAAAGATTCACTTGGTTCCAATGACATTATGGTTTCCTTTGGCCCGCCACAATTTGTTGCACTCGAAGTTGTGGAGTTCTTCATGCATGGCATTAAGCCAATCAGGGTCTTCGAGTGCCTCATAGACCTTTTGAGGTTCAACACAAGAGACAAAAGCTTGATGAGCAAAATAGTTTGCTAATTGTCTACGAGTGCTTACCCCCTTTGTGATGCTTCCAAGAATATTCTCCATGTGATGTTCTCTACAAGCAAGCCTGGAGGCAATTTTTGCAGCACGACGCTCCAATTGATCTTCAAGTGATAATTGAGGAGCACTGAGTTGATCATCTTGAGCGACGTCAAGAGCTTGATCTTGATCTTGAGCTTCCTCTTGATCTTGATCTTGCTCAGAGGAGAGAACTTAGCCTTGTGCATCATTTGGTGGCTCACCACCATCTTGTGATTGATCTTGCACTTGGCCTTGTTCGTCCGGTTGAGGGCCGTCGCTTGTTCTTCGAAAGCGTGTGGGTCTTGGGTTGATGATGGTTCCACTTGTGTGGAACATTGTCCTTCTCTTTCGGCCACAAGCGGTTCCTCAATGGGTAGGATATAGCCAACACCCATTCTTGGCTTGAGGAGGAATTTCATCACCTACATCACAAGTACCACTTTGCTCCACTTGGGAGTTGTTATTCTAATCAAACTCCACGTTACACGTCTCCTCAATGAGTCCATTGGACTTGTTGAGGACATGGTAAGCATGAGAGTTTGTAGCATAACCAACAAATATGCCCTCATGAGCTCTAGACTCAAATTTAGACAAACAGGCACCTTTCTTGAGGATGAAACACTTACACCCGAACACCCGGAAGTACTTGAGATTGGGCTTGTTACCGGTAAGAATCTCATACAGAGTCTTGTTCAAGCCTTTGTGGAGATAGAGCCGATTGGATGCATGACACGTGGTGTTGATGGCTTCGGCCGAAAACTTGTATGGAGACTTGAATTCTGCCATCATGGTCCTTGTCGCGTCCATCAATGTCCGGTTCTTTCTCTCCGCTACACCATTTTGTTGAGGGGTATAAGGTGCGGCATATTGATGTTTGATCCCCTCATCACTAAGAAACTCATCCAAGGTGTAGTTCTTGAACTCGGTCCCGTTGTCACTTCGGATCATCAAGATCTTTGCCTCATGTTGACGTTGAGCTTCATTTACAAAGTTGATGACGGTTTGTTGGGTCTCACTCTTCTTCTTGAAGAAATATACCCATGTGTATCTTAAATAATCATCTACAATCACCAAGCAATACTTTCTGCCCCCAAGACTATAAAAGGTTGGAGGCCCAAAGATATCCATGTGAAGGAGCTCTAACAGTCTTTTTGAGTAGATGATAGTCGTGGGAGGGTGAGCCGTCTCATGTAACTCTCCTTTAATACAAGCACTTCAAGCACGATCTTTGGCAAAGCTAACATTTGTTAGTCCACGGACATGGTCCCCCTTGAGAAGACTTTGCAAAGATCTCATATTGACATGGGCTAACCAGCGATGCCAAAGCCATCCCACATCAACTTTTGCCATTAGGCATGTCACGGTCTTAGTGGGTTGCTCCGAGAAGTTAACCACATAGAGACCGTTCTCGACATGTCCAACATAGGCTACTTTAAGAGTCTTGCTCCACAAAAGGGCCACGGTATCAATATCAAAGAATGTGGCAAAGCCCATGAGTGCAAGTTGACAAACAGAAAGTAAGTTGTATGCAAGGGACTCAACAAGCATGACTTTCTCGATCGTGAGATCATGAGAAACAACAACCTTTCCAAGCCCCAATACCTTAGAAGATGAAGCATCACCCCATTCGACGTTGGTGGCCATGGATGAACCTTGATGCACGTCCACCACCAAGTCTTTGCTTCCGGTCATATGATTTGTGGCTCCACTGTCGAGCAACCGTGATCCCCCACCGGAAGCAAACTCCTACATGAGATCAATGCTTGGATTTAGGTACCCATTTGGTAATGAGTCCTTTGAGGTTAGTAACAAGGGTCTTAGGAACCCAAATAGACCATTCAATGTACTCATAAGAAGAACCAACAAATTTAGAAAAACATGACCATCACAAGCACGACATAAAACATATGAAGGCTTAAAGTCGTCGGCTATGTTTGATGGCATGGCGGGGTTTTTCTTGACTCCACCACTTTTTTCACATTGTTCTACTTCTTAGAAGTACCCTCTCCCTCTTTCACAAAGGTTTGTTTGAGAGGAGGAGGTTGCTTGGTCTTATCGTTCTTGTTCTTCTTGGGCTTGGGAGCAAACCCAATTCCTTCCTTTGCCACAACTTCCTTTTGATTGCTCAAAAGATCGTTGAGGTTCTTCTCACCTTGTATACAAGTCACAAGGCCTTTCTCAAGATGCTTCTTCAACTTGGCATTCTCTTCAACAAGATGCACATGCTCGCAACATGGGTTAGTAGCATTTGCATTATCAATCAACACCATGCGAGGAAAGATAGCTTTCTCCTTGGTTAGCGAAACTTGAAGTTGATCATGAGACTCCTTGAGAGAAGCATGTACACCTTTCAAGGCCTTGTGAGACTTATCGAGCGTAACAAACTCCTCCTTGAGTCTAGCATGGTCAACCACAAGTTTTGCCTTCTCGGAATTAATCATACGAGAGACAACTAAAGCATGATCAAGATATTTCTTTAATTTAGCATGATCATTGTTGCGTGACTCCTCAAGAGCCAAACGAAGACCACGCTCTTCCTCTAGAGCATAGAGATATCCTATATCTCATCGACATAGTCTCGACTATGACCTTCCATTTTAGAAATGGTCTCCTCGTGAGCCTCGATCATGTCATTGGCCTCACCGAGTTGTTCCAAGAGAGCAACGAAGTGCTTCTTGGGTTTGCCCTTGAGTTTACTCATAAACAAATCAAATTCATTCTCTTCCTCCTCTGCCCCCTCACTCTCATCAATACAATCCGTCAATGAAGGATTAGAGGTGATGGTAGAGTTGATGTTGGAAGTTACCTTGTTGGTGGCCTTAGCCATGAGGCACTTGGCGGAGACGTTCTCATTTGGTGAGTCAAAGAGAGATGAGCGTGGAGTAGTAGCAATAACAATGGTGGCCATGGTGACCATCTCATCATCTTGATCATCATCATCATCCTCAACATATTCTTCTTGGGCCACCAACCCTTTGGGAGGGGTCTTCTTGTTGAGGTTGTTCTTGTTGGGATAAGACTTGGCCTTGTCCTTTCGGATAAGCTTGCCTCCATAGTCTTCTCTTTTCTCATATGGGCAATCTACAACAAAGTGGCTCACATTCCCACAGTTGAAGCACGTCCTCACTTGTTGCTTGCCCTTGTTGCCACTTGAGTTGTTCTTGTTGAAAAAGTTGGGCCTTGAGTTCTTCTTGTTGCCCCAAAATTGCCGTGATGCAAGAGCCATGTGCTCATGATAGACATATTTGGTGTCCTCGGGGCAACTCTCATCGTCATCATCTTCCTCCTCTTCTTCCACACAAGCCTTGGCCTTCAAGGCAAGATTAGGCTTCTTTGATCGTTGAGCTCTTAAAACCGCATTGTCGGCGGTCTTGTCCAAGATCCTCATGGCAACGAACTCATCCAACACTTCACTTGATGACAAAGTGTGGAAGTCCGGTCTTTGGCGAATGACGGAGGACATGGCCTTGTGGTAAGGCATCATGGCCTTGAGAAACTTGCGTTTGATCCAATTGTCATTCATGTCCTTGCTCCCATGATCTCGAAGTGAAACCACAAGAGTGGTTAATCTCCGATAAAGTTCATGGGGATCTTCATCTTCGATCATGGCAAACTCATCGGCTTCATCTTGCACAACTTCATAGTTTGAGCGTTGAATGCTTGCGCTTCCCTTGTACATGGAGCCAACATGCTCCCATGCTTCCTTGGCCACGGTGAAGGGTCGAAGATGTGAATGTCTTCGGGAGGGATAGCATCTTGAAGTATGCAAAGAACAGACTCGTTGAATTGATGATCCGCGGCTTCTCTTGGAGTTATGTTTTCGGGATCATGTGGGTAGAAACCTTGCTTAATGATTCTCCAAAGATTAGTAGAACAATGATTTAAATGACGTATAAAGCGAAACATCCAAGTAGCAAAATCAGATTTTTTCACAAACTTAGGAGGAGGACCAACGGAATTTAAATGTGAACTAGGAACGGGTCCTCCATAGTGGGTAGGAGGAGCGGAGTGGGCAAAAATCCCACTCCCAATCTTAGTAACCGGGACTTGCTCACTGCTAGCTTCTCCCTTCTCGAGAATAGCCTCCGACACGTTGGTAGCGGGACGAACCACTTCCAATGTTGTGGTGGATAGTTTAAGTCCCTCAAGTAATTCCTTAAACATCCCTTTGACCTCGGTCGCTAGTGATTCTTTCAATGTGTCCATTGCCACATTGAACTCCTCACGAGAGACCGCGGTTCCCCCATCGGACGTAGGCAAGGACGGAGTTCCACCGGAGTGTCCCTCCGTCTCGACTATGTTGTCACCCATAATCTTTGGACGGTAAAGTCCTTATAAAGAGATGACGCTCTGATATCAATTGAAAGGATCGATATGGTTGACTAGAGGGGGGGG
>LR738710.1:342793528-342837505 GCA_902687465.1 Secale cereale | reverse complement strand
AGAGGGGGGGGGGGGTGAATAGGCAACTAACAATTCTTAGCTTTTCTTAACCAATTTAAACTTAGCAACAAAGTAAGTTGTCTAGATATGCAACTAGGTGGACAACTTATAGGAAGCAACAATAACAACCACACAAGCAAGCAAGCTAAGGTATACAAAGAAAGCTTGCACAAGTAAAGGAAAGAAATAACCACAAGTGGAGCCGGTGAAGATGAGGATGTGTTACCGAAGTTCCTTCTCTTTGAGAGGAAGTACGTCTCCGTTGGAGCGGTGTGGAGGCACAATGCTCCCCAAGAAGCCACTAGGGCCACCGTATTCTCCTCATGCTCTCACACAATGCGAGGTGCCGTGATTCCACTAGTGGTGCCCTTAAAGGCGGCGACCGAACCTTTACAAACAAGGTTGGGGCAATCTCCACAACCGAATTGGAGGCTCCCAACGACACCACGAAGCTTCACCACAATGGAATATGGTTCCGAGGTGACCTCAGCCGTCTAGGGTGCTTAAACACCCAAGAGTAACAAGATCCGCAAGGGATTAGTGGGGGGAGTCATATATCTCTTGGTGGAAGTGTAGATCAATGCATTCTCAAGCAATCCCGAGGAAATTAACAAGTTTGATTGGCTAGGGAGAGAGATCGGGCGGAAATGTAGCTTTGAGCAACAATGGATCTTGGGGAGGAAGAGGTAAGTCTTCTTGGGGAAGAAGACCACCTATATATAGTGGAGGGACAAATCCATCCGTTATCCCCCAAATCTGCCTCCAGAGCACGGTACTACCACACATAACGTGCGGTACTACCGCATGGCCCAGCGGTACTACCGCTCAGAATGCGGTACTGCCGCTGGCGCGGTACAAGCAAGTACTAGCCCTGTTGCGTTGAAACACTGGGTGGTAGTACTGCTGGAGCGGTACTACCGCACGTCCTTGCGGTACTACCGCAAGGCAGGGTCAGACTAGCTGAGGAGAAGTGCGGACTAAATAAAATACATCCGCAGCTTCATCTGCAGAGTTACGGTTGTTGCAAAAACTCGACACGGTACTACCGCTTGCATGAAGCGGTACTACCGCGTAGGACGCGGAAGTAAAAAATTACTTCCGCGCCTACTACCGTGCTAGTTACGACGCCAGGCCAGTCACACGGTACTACCGTGTCCATGGTATGGTACTACCGCATGTTGCGGTACTACCGTAACCCTGGAGCGGTACTACCGTGGGGCCATGCGGTACTACTGCATTCTTTGAGCGGTACTACCGCATGCCCAGCAGTGGTAATAGTAGGGCGCCACTGTTTTTGTACCGACAAGGAAAATAGCCGGAGCTTTAGAGAAGCAAAGGAAAGGTGGTGTGAATGAATAGACGTGTACGTGTTGATTCCACCCAAACCTTTCCGAAGTGGACCCCCTCTTAATAGTATGGCTTTCCTATGACTCAATTCCACCGAAAAGAAACAAAAGGAAACACCGTCTTCCATAGGTTCCGAGGGGCACTTAATCATCTTGTGCCTAGGTGAGATATCTCTGAAAAGCTCAGTGCACACGATTAGTCCGCAAAAGCATTGTCATCAATCACCAAAACTACTTAGGGAGAAATATGCCCTTACAACAAGGACGTTCCTATCCTGAAAAAAGCGGTCTTCGCTTGCAAAGAGATCAGACGATGACGCGGTGGTGGGCCCGGTGGTGGCATCCTCCCTATCGTCCTTGCGGTCTTCGGTCTTGTTGCATCGAAGGAGAAACCTTTTTCTCGCCCCTCGGGAACCTGTGCATGCGTTGTCTCCATTGCTTCAAAACGGCAACTACGCCGCTGGCACGCGCTAGCACCCGCTGGCGCGGTGCGTCACTGATCGCGTCACTGCCTCTTCCTGAGGCAGGCTTAGCCTTGAGTTCTCCGCCCCTCCAGAGCACCCTAGCTGAGGCCGCTCCTGAGAGGGTCTTGGTGTCGTTCTCCTCGCGAGGCTTAGCCCCCTCGCGAGGGTCTTGAGCAGCTGGTTGATCAGCTGGGTTGTACCAGGCCGTAGTAGGAGTGCGTCGCGGGCCGCAGGCAGGCAAGTCTGGCTACCCTGGTTCCCAGGACGCCGACAGTATCCCCCGGGCACAAGGCGTGTGCGGATTTGGCTTCGGGGCGAGGCCTTGGTCGAGGACGAAGCGCCGCGGGCCCCAAAAGACCGCGGGACAGGCTGGCGCGCGACGGTTGGATGGGACGTGGGCGACTCCGCTCCCCATGCAGTCTTGGTGACCGTGCGACTTGACGTCTCCCTGGCACGGACGACATAGTCTTCATGGCCGTGCGCGAGTGACTGACGGTTGGGCTCCTCCGCCCTATAAATGGGACTAGGGGGGAGCCCCCAAGCCATCTTCAAGCCAGCGCCATCTGCTTTCTTGTTCGCTCCCTGTTCTTCTTCTCTCTGCGAGGTCTCCATGGCGCCACTGAGGAAGTTGTCTGCCGCGGAGAAAGAGAAGGCCTCAAAGGAGCTGGCCTCGCCGCCGCCGAAGAGGGGCCGTGGCCGCCCCCACAAGTATGCCGCTACGCCCGCGGCGGCTCCTCGAGGAAGCGGGCGCGGCCTTCCGGGGTCCGACGCGGTCGCCGGCGGGAGGCGCGACGCCTCTTCTTGCGGCGGAGCTGGTCGTGGCCGCGGTAGGCGAGGGGGCGCGGGACACCATCTGGCGGTTGTGCGTCCTCCGCGTCCACAGCTCCCCTCCTTCGATGTGTCATCGGAGTTCGTGGTGTAGGCGGAGAAGCCGGGCGGCTTGTGGCTCCGGCTGCCCCGCTCGTTCGGCAACGTGCTGCCAGTTGGAGGCCCCGGCGACCTCTGGCTATAGACCGATGGCTGCTGCAGTGGTGCTTCCTGGGTGGAGGTCGACGTTGCCCCCTCAGGTGATGTGTTCCTGGAGCGCGGCTGGCAGTCGTTTGCGCGCGCACGCCGGCTGCAGGGGAGGGGCACGCTCCACTTCAGGTATGAAGGTGTCTCAACGCTGTTCGTCAGGGTCTTCTCGGAGGAAGGGAGGCGCCTTGGGTGCTGTCCCGAGGCTGACGACGACGAGGAGGGTGGCGACAACGTCCGAAGGAGCAACTCTTCCTCTGGAGACGAGCTTGGTCTTGGTGGGCGCCGCGGGTCCCCCTCTGTGGCAGCAGTAACTCCTCCAGTAGTGGCGGCTACACTGAGCCACCGCGCCACCGAGCTCGGCTCGGCGAGGGGGAGAGTCGTCGCGCCGCCGCGCCCCGGTGAAGTGGGAGGAACTGGGAGACTCCAACTAAGTGTGGGCAACGGTGCCGAGCTATGGCTCAGTAGGTCAACCTCTGCTTCTTCTTGTTTCTTCATTTCCTTCCTGTATCGAAATTTTAGGTTGCCTCGAGAAGGCGTGTAATGGACTATGGCATATGTATGAAACGAGAACTTGCTATTATGTTTTTGGTCTGGATGAGTTTACATAGCTTATGTGTTGCGACGTCTTGATGCGAAGTGCTCCTGACTCATCGGCGTCATGAGCCCCCGACGGGTCATGAGGGTGGCTGAGTCCGGGGGGTCCTGACCTGCGGAGCCCCCGAGTATGAGTGAGCCACTGTGGGCTGCCGAGGGCTTGCGCCCTTGGGCTCGCTTGAGAGTGTCGAGCATGGATTAAGGTGCCAAGGCCTGAGCAGGCTCGGCAGAATAGGTCGTGTGGACTGAGAAGCCCGATGCCAGAGCCTGAGCAGGCTTGGCGAGGTGAGGTCATGAGTGTCGGGGTTTTGGTGCGACATATGCCAAAGGATGGCTTATCATGCATGGGGACAATAGAACGTCGCCGGGCCCTGGAAGCGGGATAAGGCGATACTTAGGACGCCTACGAATCTTACCCAGGTTCGGGGCTCTCCGTGGAGATAACACCCCTAGTCCTGCTCCGCGGGGACTCCGCGTCATGACTAATGTCAATAAGGTGGCTACAAGGTTGCTCCTTGAGCTGTGTCGTCTAGAGGAGGAAGAAGGGCAAGGCTAGCTCTCTACCTTTGCTCTAGGGAATCAGGATGGTTGCTAGGGCTTCTCCCTATCTCTCTCTATGTCTCTCTTCTTCTTAGAGTCCAACCCATCCAGATGGAGGACCATGGGGGGTTTTATATAGGCCTACCCCCCAGGGGTACAATAGTAATCCAGGTGGAATGGCCCCCAGCTGTCAGCGTCTTTGGGTGCCGGCCTTTCCGACTGTCTGCTAGAGCCCGCCGTCTATGGGCCCTTGTGATTGCTTTTGACTATAGGCACTCTTCTGCTGACGGCAGCACCGTCAGGAGGGAAATGGCAACAGTGCCGCCGCCTCCTGCCGCATGCTGCCACCACGTCCTGTCTTGTCATCTTGATGAGGTTCAGACTCCTAGGGCATGTTGAGCCGCCTGCTACCAGGCGGACCATCCCCTAGACCGTCTGCCAGGGGCCGCTTGCTTCTTGTTCACCCACTGGCTGGTGGGGCCAGCCGCCTGCTGGCTCTGTCGCCTGTGGGTGGTGGGATCGTGGCTTCCTCTGACCGAGGCTTGGTCACTTGCAGCATGGCTACAGTGATACGCCGCTTAAGAGGCGTCCATAAGATATGCCCTCACTGTAGCCATGCCCTTATAGATTCTCTTGGGACATGCTCAACTGTAGCCATGCCTTAGCCTTGTCGTGGTTCCCCAGCACGCGTCCCAAGGGGGAAGCGTGAGGCTGTCTTCTAGTCGCTGGCCATGTGGCTGCCGCCTGTTCGGGCCCCTGCCGCCTGCTGGCAGCCGGCTCCTGGGCTTAGCTGCCCTAGGAGGCGGCACGATGAGCAGGCGGTCGGGGGGTGACAGGCGGCCCCCAATTGTCTTGAAATACCATGGGTGGTCGATGAGGACACCCGTGGTCAATATCTCCGACAGTAGTCCCCGAAGCAGGTGGAACTCTGTGGTTGCGATTGGGGCTGCGGGGTTCCAGCAGCTTTCCTCTCCAAGTAAGGTTTGGCATTTCTTGTCCGTCTTCTAGAAAGGGCCAGCTGCTGACAGCCAGGCCTCTGTAAAGGGCCGACTTCTGGCAGCCGGGCCTCTGTCTTCAAGTCTTCGGCAGGAAGATACCGTCTAGACGGCGGGCTGCGGCGTGGGTCTGCCGACCATTGGCGGCACTCCACGCGTCGTCGCCCTATCGCGTCAGCCTGCCAGCCCACGCGCGCGACGGGACGTAGCTACGGGCTGGGGCCCGTCACTACAGGGCCTTGGTCCGTGCGCGGATCTAATGTGGCAGAGGCAATCGATTGCCCTCCCCACGCGCATTTAAGCGCGCGGATTACGCGCGAAAAAGGTGGGGATCATGCGGGGCATGGAGCAGTTAATCCCACGCCCTTGCCCCCTCGGCTTCGTCGCCCCATGCCTATAAGTAGGCCCGGGGAAGGGGGTTAGCGCCGCTCGCGCACACACCCCGCTCCATTTTCTTCTTCCTCCTTTCTCTTCCTCGCGCTCCTCGCCACTACAACTCGCAGTGTTTCGTCGACGCGAGCCACCACCCTGAGCCATGGCTGCCGGAGCGCAGGTCCACCATTCCGGCGAGTGGGACGACATCGAGGTCCTTGAGGAGCACATCCACTACCTGCGCTGCGCGCGACGGTTGCCCCCCGCCGACAAGGTCGTCGTGCGCTTGGCACCGGCGGCGGAGATCAGGCCGGTGCCGCAGTTTGGCGAGCGGGTCGTTTTCCGCTCGCACTTCCCTTGCGGCTTCGGGCTCCCCGCCAGCGGCTTCTTCCGCTCCTTCCTAGAGTTCTTCAACATACAGCCTCACCACCTCACGCCGAACACGGTGGTGATGCTGTCCGCCTTTGTCGTCCTTTGTGAGGGGCACTTCGGGATACTCCCCACAATGGAACTGTGGACCGAGCTCATCTATATGAAGCTTGGTACCGCGATCCAGGGCGTGGCGGCCTAGTGCGGTGGATGCATCGCGGTGAAGCGCAGCGGGTCCAAGAATTACTTTCCGCCGCCTGTTCTCGTGCACTCGGCGAAGCAGTGGCAGAAGACGTATTTCTACGTCTCCAACGTCGACCCGGCGCATGACTTCATTAGGCTGCCGGACAGGGTACCCGGCCCGCTTGTCGAGCCCGGCGACACCTGGAGGACCCGGCCCGTCTCCCTCACACAAGGGGCCTCCATCGCCATGCGGCGCCTCTGGGAGATGAGGGACCACGAGGGCCTGGTGTTCTCAGACCTCCTGCTCACCTTCGCAGAGCGCCGGGTGCTTCCGCTGCAGTCCCGCCCACATCTAATCTGCGATATGAGCGGGCGCCGGGACCCGAGCCGGACCTGCACCAAGCCGATGCCATACAAGGAGGTGGCCTACTTGGTAAACTCTGTCTCTAACTGTAAGCTCTCCGACTAGGACTGGGCCTTCGGCAAGCTGCCGTACAGCCGCAACAACCAGCTGCCTGCAGTGAGCTCTCTCTTTCCTTATTCTTCTTTATTCTCTCTCCGCCTGTCCCAGACGCCTGACCCTTGTGCCGCCTGCAGATCTTCCCCGGCCAGCCAGAGCCGGGCTCTGACCAGCCGGGCCACCCTGGAACCAGACCGCTCCCAGAGTGATACGAGCGAACCCGATCTTGGGGCTGCCGCTATGGAGGAGGAGGTAACAGGCGGCGGGGGCCAGCCAGCAGATGACCCGTCAGAAGGCGGCGTCGAGAGCTGGCTGGATGATGATGATGAGGAGGAGGAGGCGCCAATTCGCGTCCGAGAGGCGAACCCGCCTGGGCGCGGTAGCCACCAGGCGGGGCCGTCGACCGCAGCCGGCGGCATGAAGCGCCGGTCTTCTGCTGGGCCGACTGGCAGCAAGCCCAAGAAGCTCCGGCTATCGGCCGCCGCCACCAAACGCCAGGAGGCGGCCGCCAAAGCGGTCCTTCCTAGGGCTCCCAAACCTAGGCCAGTTGTGTCCGGGTAAGTACCGCATTTCCTTTTTCGTTTGCGTTCATTTTATTCGTCCGCCCCCTTTGTGGCTGATTTGCTGTCTTCCTGGGAATGCCCAAACAGCGCTCCGCTTTCTCTCTCGCGGGCGCTTGTGGGATCTATGGTTGGGGGCACGGATGTCACCCCCGCGCCGCGCCGCGTGGACCCTTCCGCCGCGCTTCGGGAGGCGACGGAGAGAAACGCCCGCCGCCCAAGTCCAGGAGGCTCATGCTGCTGCCAAGGCGGAAGCCGAGGCAGCCACCAAGGCCCAGGCGGACGCCGCCACCCAAGTCCAGGAGCAGGAGGCGGGCCTCCAGCAGCCGCCGGACCGCGCCAACCCCCAGGACATGGGCTCTCTGGAGCCGTTCATACAAGTGCCGGCTGCTGACGAGCAGCCGGCTCTCAACAATGAGGGAGACGGCCGTGCCGCCATGGAGACGGAGGTGACTCCTCCCGTGCCGCCTGCTAGGACGCAGGACAGCCGGCCCGCGGGAGCAGAGGTGCCACCTGCAGAAGGCGTGCTGGTGGCAGGCCCGCAGCCAGCCCCCGTCCGTCCGCGTCCTGCGAGGGCGGTCTCAGCGCCACGACGAGTAGAGGCCGGCGCCGCCAGCTCGTCATCGCTGGAGAACGAGGCCACCAGTGCAGCGCCGCCAGGATAGACGCCCGGAGGTGGCGGTGCATTGATTGTCGCATCGTGAGACGTTCTCGACCGCTTCAATTCTCTGAGAGAGGTCGTGCAGACTGTTTTACGGGAGTTCTTGGCCACGCGAACTTCCGTTCGAGTACGCTGACTCCTTATTTTTATTTTTATTCCTTCAATTTCTTCCGTGGGGGCGCGTCAGTGCACCCACTGGGTGTAGTCCCCGAGTTCCGAGCTGGCTGCTGAGCAGGCGGCTTGGAACTCCAAGGTATACTTTGTGGGCTAACTTGTTTTTTGCTGCAGGATTACCATAATCTTCGGGTAGCGGCCTTCAACTCCCAGCATCAGGAGCTGGCGCAACTGAGGACTGCTCTGGCCGACAGCCAGGGTAAGTGTTTTCTTTTCTTCCTTGCGGGGGCGCGTCAGCGCACCCGTTGGGTGTAGTCCCCGAGTTCCGAGCCGGCTGCTGAGCAGGCGGCCTGGAACTCCAAGGTTGTCTTGTCTTTTGCTGACGCTGACGCTCTTTTGGACGGGGTTCAGGCGGAACTTGCCGCCAAGGAGCTGGAGCGCGACCTTGCCGCCCAGGACCGTGACCGCCTGGCCAAGGAGTTGGCGGACCAGGTGGCGACGCACAAGGCGGAGCTTGGGAAGCTGGCGGACGCCAAGATGCTCCTTCGGGATGAGTTCGAGACCGAGCGCTCGAAGTGGGCCGAGATGGAGGCGGCTCTGCAAGATGGCTACGGGGCCATTGCAGACATGGTCGACGGTAAGCCGCCTGCCCTGCTTTCTTGTGCTTGCCGTCTGCTACGGCCATCTTTCTCTTTTCTAACTCACTGTCTAGCTCTTGCAGAATTCTTCCCTGGCCACTATGTTGCCGCCAGCCAAGCTATTGAGGCCCAGCGCGATGAGAGGCGCAAGGCGGGCTGGGTGATCGCGCCCAACGCCCCCGGACTCCCACCGAACAGCTTCTTGTTGTCATGGCGCTCCTCCAGCCGGCCCACCGCCTACTCTGCCGCGTGCAACACGCTGGGGCCCAAATACTGGCCGCCCTCTGGCCAGACGTCCCAGTACTCTGCACTCCCAGCCGGACTGCCGACTGGCTGGAGGTGGCTAGCCGCCGCTTCGAGGCCTCGAAGGGTGCTGCAGCGAGGGCCGGTGCGCGGACCGCCCTGGAATTCGCCAAGGGTTGGTACCCGGACCTGGATCTCGCCTAGCTGGAGACCTTCTGCCTGGAAGCTGACCCCGAACTGGCAGCGGTGCGAGGGGATCTCGTCAAGCGCGCGGCCTCCCTTGCCGAGTACGTCGATACTACCGTTTTCATCCCAGAGTTGGATGAAAACGGCCATGTGGTGCCACCCGACAACTTTGGGCTGGACCTGGCGGCGCCGGAGGAGCTGGATGAGGAGATCGCCTCCAGCGACGACGACGAGGATGAGGAAGACAACTATCAGGAAGCCAGCTCCCAGGAGGGGGAGCCGTCTGCTTGCTACCAGCCCGATCAGGCTTCTACGAGCGGGCCCAGCGGGACGGCGCCGTCTGCTGTAGAACGCGACCAGGCCGAGACCCATCAGGCGGCTCCCCCAGCAGTCGGCCCCGTTGACCCCGTCATGCCACCTGCTCCGCCTGCTGCTCCTTATGCGTCGTTTGTGTATCTTTCATTTCCTATTTTTCTTAAGACTTGGTAAGATTAGTCCAAACAATTCCACCTGCTGGGTGTATCCGTATGTTATTGCTAGAAGGCGGCCTTCGAGGCCTTTTGTTATAAATATTCTCTTAATGTTGCATATGTCTATGCTGTTTGCCGGGTTGTAGAGTTAGCATCGTCCTTTGTTCCTTCGGGCGTTTTTCTTTTGTCGTTTCCTTTAACTGCCGTCTTGCCAGCCAGGCAGCCACTGTGTGGTCTACGACTGGGTCAGGTACTTAGTTGTTTTCTGGATAGGAAAGTATCCCGCCCTTTGGAACATGGTGTGGCTAAGCCAGAAGCCAGCTGGCCGGCTGCTCAACAGCCGGCCAACTTGTAAAAAGGGTCGTCTTGCCCTATGTTTACTTTCCTTTAGCCATTTTTCATATGGGCACCACTTCCTGCCTTTGACTCCCGCCAGTCGGACAACCGCGTTCTGCGAGTCTATGACTGTAGGTGGGAGAGGGCTTGGATGCCGTCACATTACTTGTCCGACTGTTGAAGAAAAAGTTTTAAACATAGGGCCAGCCGGCAAGTCCCTGGGCCGTCTTCTTGGTCCCGATGCCCGACGAAAGAATGAAAAATACTCATTCATAGGCATAATTCTTATCATCTAGATAAAGGGTTGGACAGTCCCCGAGAACTCCTCAGGGGTCCCATTGTTTCTCAAAATAAAGTAGATAGCGCGACACATACTGTCTTTAGCTATAAAAGCGACGAAGTAGGTTTGCGTTCCACGGGCGCTCCGACTCCTTGCCTGAGTCGTCTCTTTTGCGTGCTCTTGGCTTCTGTGCATCGATGAGGTAGTAAGCATCATTTCCTAGTACCTTGCTGATGATGAATGGTCCTTCCCAAGGGGCTGAGAGCTTGTCCTGGCCGGCTGTTCGCTGGATCAGCCGGAGCACAAGATCCCCCTCGCGGAAGGAGCGTGGCCTGACCCGCCGGCTATGGTAGCGGTGGAGATCCTGCTGATAGATGGCTGACCGGCAGAGTGCTACCAGCCGGGCCTCCTCTAGCAGGTCCATGCTGTCTTCTCGTGCTTCTTTTGCTTCGGCTTCTGTGTACATGGTGATGCGAGGCGAGTCAAACTCAACATTGGTTGGGATGACAGCCTCGGCCCCATAGACGAGGAAGAAGGGAGTGAAGCCGGTGGACTTGTTCGGAGTTGTCCTGAGGCTCCAGAGGACAGACGACAACTCTTCGATCCAGCAGTCGGCTGATCGTTCCAAAGGCTCGACCAGCCGGGGCTTGATGCCAGACATGATAAGGCCATTAGCGTGCTCAACTTGGCCGTTTGACTGTGGGTGGGCAACAGACGCCAAGTCCAGTCGGATGCCCTGTGTTGCATAGAAACGGGCCAATGTGCCTTTTGCAAAGTTTGTGCCGTTGTTGGTGATGATGTTGTGCGGTATGCCATACCAGACTGTGATGTCTGTGAAGAAGGTCACATCAGTTGGGCCGTTGAGTTTCTTGATCGGCATCGCCTCGATACACTTGGTGAACTTGTCCACTGCTACAAGCAAATGGGTCAGGACGCTCGGGCTGTCCTGAAGGGACCCACCATGTCCAGTCCCCAGACAACAAACGACCAAGTGATCGGAATGGTCTTGAGTGTAGAAGCCAGCAAGTGTTGCTTGGAACTGAAGCGCTGGCAGCCATTGCACTTCTTGACTAAGTCTTTGGCGTCGTCCAAGGCAGTCAGCCAGGAGAAGCTATGGCGGAAGGCCTTGGCAACGAGGGATCTTGAGGCCGCGTGGTGGCCGCACTCCCCTTGATGAATATCCTTCAGAATAGCCACACCCTTTTCTGCTTCCACGCAGCGCTGGAAGACGCCTGTTGCACTTCTTCTGATAAGCTCTTTGTTAACTATTGTATATGTTGGAGCTCGGCGTTGAACTTGCCGTGCCAAAGTTTCATCTGCTGGCAGCTCTCTTCTGAGCAGGAAATTGAGGATTGGCTGTGCCCAAGACAGCGCTGAGACTCCTATTATTTCAGCCACTGAGACCAGGGCGGTTGGGCTTGGAGGCGCAGGGCTGGGGTGAGACGCATACTGTGCTTCTGAAGCCCCCAAGCCGGCTACAGTAGTCCCCGGGCCGTCTGCTAGAGCTGACGCTTCTTGGCCGCCTGCTGGAGCAGTCCCCGGGCCAGGTACCAGTGCAGCAGCCCCTGGGCCGTCTACTGGAGTTGAAGTATCTAGGCCGCCTACTGGAGCAGTCCCCGGGCCGGCTGTTGAGGTTGTTGGGCCGTCTGCCCCAGGATCAGCTGGTATGAAGATTGACTTTGACTCTCGTGATGGCTTGATAGACGGCTTGCGCAGGCATTGGAGGGACACACCGGCTGGTATTGCCTGGCAGGTGGAGCCAATTCGTGCCAGGGCGTCGGCTTGCGCGTTGTCGGCTCCTGGCACGTGGAGGAACTCGCAGCCATCAAAGTGCCCATTGATCTGCTGGACAAGGAAACGGTAATTCGCCATGTTCGCATCCTTGGCGTCCCAATCCCCGGAGGATTGCTGGACAACCAAATATGAGTCACCATAGCACAGCACTCGGCGGATGCCAATCTCTTTGGCCATCCAGAGCCCGTGAATGAGTGCCTCATACTCGGCCACATTGTTGGAGGCGGCAAAGTGGATTTGCAGGGTGTATTTGAGCTTGTCACCCTTGGGAGAGATGAGGACGACGCCGGCCCCCAAGCCAAGGCGCATCTTTGATCCATCAAAGTGCATCCGCCAATGGGTTGAATCTGGAGCAGGCGGCAGTTACTGGGTCTCGGCCCAGTCGACGAGGAAGTCGGCCAAAGCTTGTGATTTGATGGTGGTGTGGGGCTGGTAGAAGATGGTAAAGGGGGCCAGCTCAATGGCCCACTTCGCCACTCTTCCTGAAGCATCTCTGTTGCCCATGATTTCAGCAAGCGGGGCCGTGCATACGACCGTGATTGGATGTTCTTGGAAGTACTGCTTGAGTTTCTTGGCGGCGAAGTACACGCCGTAGCACATCTTCTGGTAATGGGGGTAGTTCTGCTTGGAGACTGACAACACCTCGCTCATGTAGTAGACCGGCCTCTGGACAGGCAAGGCTCTGCCGTCTGCTGGGCGCTCGACCACAATGACAATACTGACCACCCGGCTGGTGGCGGCTATGTAAAGGAACATGGGTTCCTTGTCTGTTGGCACCGCCAAGACGGGCGGCGTGGACAACACTTTCTTGAGCTGCTGGAAGGCTTCATCCGCCTTGTCGTTCCACTCAAAGCAAGTGGTCTTCTTCATCAGTTGGTACAGGGGGAGTGCCTTTTCGCCCAACCGGCTGATGAATCGGCTGAGCGATGCCAGGCACCCGGTGAACTTCTGGACGTCCCGTATGCGAGTCGGCCTCTCCATTCTCTCAATGGCCTTGATCTTTGCAGGGTTGCACTCAATGCCGCGTTCAGATACCAGGAAGCCAAGGAGCTGGCCTGTTGGCACCCCGAAGATGCATTTCTCCGGGTTTAGCTTGATCTGAAAGCGGCGCAGGTTTTTGAAGGTCTCTTGGAGGTCCTCCAAGAGAGTTCCCCTCTTCTCCGTCTTCACCACGATATCATCCACGTAAACGTGGGTGTTTCTGCCAAGTTGCTTAAGGAGACAATTCTGCATGCAACGCTAAAAAGTGGCGCCGGCATTCCTCAAGCCAAACGTCATAGTCAGGTAGCAGAAGGCCCCAAATGGCGTGAGGAAGGCGGTCTTCAGGCGGTCGGCCGGATCAAGTTTGAGCTGGTGGTACCCGGAATAGGCATCAAGGAATGACAGCAGCTCGCATCCGGCTGTGGAGTCAATCACTTGATCTATTCGCGGCAGAGCAAACAAATCTTTAGGGAAAGCTTTGTTGAGGCTATTGTAATCAATGCACATGCGCCATTTGTTGTTCTTCTTCAGCACTAGGACCGGGTTGGAGAGCCACTCATGATAGAATACTTCCATAATGAAGCCGGCTGCTAGCAGGCGGGCGACCTCTTCTCCAACAACTCTTCTTTTTTCTTCTGACAGGCGGCGGAGTGGCTGCCTGACAGGTTTTGCATCTTTTCTTACATGTAGCTTGTGCTCGGCGAAGTCTGTCGGGACACCCGACATGTCTTTGGGGGACCATGCGAAGATGTCCCGATTCTCATGGAGGAAATGGACAAGCTCGCTTTCCTATTTGCTGTCTAGGTTTGATCCTATGACAGCAAATCGCTCTGGGTGAGACGGGTCCAACATAATCTTCTTTGTCTCCTTGGCCGGCTGGAACGAGCCTTGCGGCTCCGCCTCCCTAGGATCGGCTGGTATGGCTGGCTGCTCGCCAGCCATTGCCACCAGCCGTTCCAAGCGGCGCTTCTCTTTAGCCACGACAAGGGACTCGGCCAGCCGGCTGCTAGCAGTCGCACATGCGATGGACTTCTCATAGTCCCCGTCTAGGGTGATTATTCCTTTGGGACCTGGCATCTTCATCTTGAGGTAGGCATAATGGGGTACTGCCATGAACTTTGCAAGAGCTGGCCGGCCCAAAATCATGTGATAGGGGCTTTCCAGGTTCACTACTTCGAACCAGACCGGCTCCCGCCGGAAATGCTTCTCGTCACCAAACAGGACATCAATCTTGGCCTTGCCGATTGGTGAGCAAGAGAGGCCCGGAACGATGCCGCGGAACACAGTCCTGGTAGGCTGAAGCTGTTTTTTTGATGCCCAACTTCTCCATGGTGTCACGGTACATGACGTTGATGCTGCTACCGCTGTCCACTAGCACTCGGGAGAAACGACAGGCCCGCCTGTCGGTGGAGAGAGTTGCATCCAGAACCAAGGCGTAAGCTCGTGGTGAAGGCATGACAACCAGGTGATCTTCACGGCTCCAGCTGATGGGCCTTTCAGACCAGTGCATGAATTCTGGGGTTTCGATGGCAACGGTGTTGACTTCTCTGCGCTGCTGGCGCCGGCTGTGCCTATCGTCCGCCTGGCTTGTGAAGATGACGTAGGCTCCATTCTCTTCTGGGAACTCGTCCTGGATCTTGCCGCCTGGGCGAGCAGCCGGTGGTTTGGGAGGCAGAGCTGCCTTCCCAGCAGGCGGTGGTGGCAGGGCTTCCCCCTGGCAATCCACGTGAGCTAATGACACTTTCGTGTGGTGTGATTGGGGGGCTTCGCGCCGCTGTGAAACTTGCAGGGGGCATCCAGAGCTTGATCGAAGGAAAAAGCGGGCTGCTAGGCTGGCTTGCCGCCCTTCTGGCAATTGGGACCTGCTTGTGCTTCTGGCTGCTGGCCATCAACTGCTGCCACCAGTCGGCTGTTGGAAGCTGGCGGGTGGGCCTTGCGCTTGTGATCAGTCTGCTGCTGGCGCCGACTGGACTCTCCAGCCGGCGTTTTAGGAGCTGGGGGAGCCATCTTGCCGGAGGCATCCACCTGCAGCTCGGACTTCATGGAGGAATCGGTAGTGGCGTATTTGTCTGCTATGCTTAGTAGCTCGTCCAGCGTGGCGGGCTCATTGCAGAGGAGTTTGTGTTTGAGCAAGGTGCCTTCTCTGCACCTGGCCGTGAAGTACTCGATAGCTTGTACCTCGTGCACTCCCTTGCAAGAGTTGCGCAACTCTGCGCAATGTGTCAGGTAATCACGAGCAAACTCATTCAGGCCTTGGACGCATAAGGAGAGCTGGCGTGGCTTGGGAGGACGCTTGTAGGTGCTGGTGAAGTTGCGAGTGAAGGCGTCAGTGAAGTCTAACCAGCCGTCGATGCTGTTGGTCCTGAGGCTGTTCAACCACTTCCGGGCCGTGCCGTGGAGCATAAGTAGCACATACTTCACCGCAACGCGCCTGTTGCCGGTTGCTATGCTGACAGTCGTGGAGTAGTCCACCAGCCAGTCCTCCGGTTTCACCAGTCCGTTGTACTTTGGGGTGTCTCTGGGGAGTGAGAAGCCCTTGGGAAAAGGCTCGTCACGGATGTAGGGGTCGAAGCAGGCTGTCGGAGATCATGTTCTTCTTTGACTGCCTAGGACCGAGCCAGTCGGTCGAGGCGGTGGTGGGCGGCATTCTCCCCAACTCTCTCGCGGCGGCCCAAGCGGCCTGCGAGGGAAGGATGGTCAATAGGCAGAGGAGACACACGCCTCTCTCGACGAGGAGGAGGCGGGCGCTCCTCTCGCCGCTCAACAACCCTTGGGCGGCCGTCTTGATCGCGCTCGATGGTGATGCGAGTTTGTCTGCTGCGGCTATCTGCCGGCTCGGAGTCACGCCGGTTGTGGGCGCCGACTGTTGGAGAGCGGGACATGGCTCCCTGCTCCCGCCGAAGAGGGCGGTTATCTGCCTGCGCGTCGGCCTCTGATGCCCGGTGACGGGCTTACTGCTGCACGACAGCCGCGTCGAGGAGCTGCCAGGCGCGCTGAGTCATGCAGCGAAATCCGTCTCCCTCCAAGTGGCCTAGTTCATCGACCGCCGCCTGGGCAGCCCTTAGGTTCTCCGACGGAGTGGGGTACACGGGCCGCGCCCCCCAACATATCTGCCAGCACTCCGCCGCGATCGCGAACGACACCAGCCCGGCTGGGCTCGCCAGCAGCCGGCGTGCCGCCTATAGCGCGGTCCATCTCGCGGTGGTAGGCTTCGGTGAGGCACCGGGAAGCGGCCAGCTTGTTGGCCTTGTCGAGGAGCGAGACGTGGAGCGCCTCCAGTGCCGCACCATCCATTGCCGCGGTGATGGGGGCGAAGAGGCTCCGCATAGCCGCCTGTAGCGGGTCTTGGCCCGACCCGTCAGAAGGCTCGTCGTGGCTGGTGGCCAGCACCTCCGTGATGGTGCTGACGCCACTGCCGCAAGCTGCAGTGGGGAGGGGATCATCGATGATCACCACGTGCTCGGGGAAGGAATCGACAGACGCCGTGTCGAGGTCGATGATCATGTCGACCGGTGGGTCAGAGGAGCCCACAGACTCCATGTCAGAGGCACGCTCGTCGACGATGTGGAGCTTGTCGAGGAGCTCGACGAGGCAGCTCTTCGGGGCAACTGGATCTGCGGCCGGAGAGGGCTCGTCGTGAATGTGGACGCCGACGAGGAGGTCGGCGAGTCCGCTCACGGCGCATGCGGCCTCAGTGCCGCGAAGCATCCCGGCATCCATGCCTGTGGGAGTGCCGGGCTGGCTGTGCTTGCCAGGGAGGAACAAAGTTCCCATCCAGAACATGTGTCCTTGCCCCATGGTGGGTGCCAAATGTCGGGGTTTTGGTGCAACATATGCCAAAGGATGGCTTATCATGCATGGGGACAATAGAACGTCGCCGGGCCCTGGAAGCGGGATAAGGCGATACTTAGGACGCCTACGAATCTTACCCAGGTTCGGGGCTCTCCGTGGAGATAACACCCCTAGTCCTGCTCTGCGGGGACTCCGCGTCATGACTAATGTCAATAAGGTGGCTACAAGGTTGCTCCTTGAGCTGTGTCGTCTAGAGGAGGAAGAAGGGCAAGGCTAGCTCTCTACCTTCGCTCTAGGGAATCGGGATGGTTGCTAGGGTTTCTCCCTATCTCTCTCTGTGTCTATCTTCTTCTTAGAGTCCAACCCCTCCACATGGAGGACCCTCGGGGGTTTATATAGGCCTACCCCCAGGGGTACAATAGTAATCCAGGCGGAATGGCCCCCAGCTGTCACCGTCTTTGGGTGCTGGCCTTTCCGCCTGTCTGTCGGAGCCCGCCGTTTGTGGGCCCTCGTGATTGCCTTTCACTGTAGGCGCTCTTCTGCTGACAGCAGCACCGTCAGGAGGGAAATGGCAACAGTGCCGCCGCCTCCTGCCGTACGCTGCCACCACATCCTGTCTTGTCATCTTGATGAGGTTCAGACTCCTCGGGCACGGTGAGTCGCCTGCTACCAGGAGGACCGTCCCCCAGGCCGTCTGCCAGGGGCCGCTTGCTTCTTGTTCACCCACTGGCTGGTGGGGCCAGCCGCCTGCTGGCTCTAACGCCTGTGGGTGGTGGGATCGTGGCTTCCTCTGACCGAGGCTTGGTCACTGGCAGCATGGCTACAGTGATACACCGCTTAAGTGGCGTCGATAAGATACACCCTCACTGTAGCCACGCCCTTATATATTCTCTAGGGACATGCTCAACTATAGCCATGCCTTAGCCTTGTCGTGGTTCCCCAGCACGCGTCCCGAGGGGGAGGCGTGAGGCCGTCTTCTGGTCGCTGGCCACGAGGCTGCCACCTGCTGGCAGCCGGCTCCTGGGCTTAGCTGCCCCAGGAGGCGGCTCGATGAGGAGGCGGTCGGGGGGTGACAGGCGGCCCCCAATTGTCTTGAAATACCATGGGTGGTTGATGAGGACACTGTGGTCAATATATCCGACAACGAGATCACGACAGTTGAGAGCCGAGACCGACCGTGTCCCAGCCCCCACGCGCGAGGCGCATGAAGGAGAACAAGCGGCGCAACCCCTGCCTGAAAAGCTGAAGTTAAAATCGGCAAGAAAAACTCCAAGCAAGACTCCCAACCAAATGCAAGAAACACGAGAACTTCATAGCACGGGGTTGAGGAAGGGCTGATAGCCAAGGAAGTAGAAAAGGCTGCCAGCCAAACACAAAGCAAAAAAAGGAAAAAAGGTCGCGTCCGACCCCTACACTACGTCTTCTTCCCAGCGCGGAGCTCAGGACTTCCATTGGGACGTCGGTGGGAGCCCCGTTTGATGGCCCGCAGGCAATACTCATGAGACTCCGACGAGTGTACAACCCCAAGTCATTATTACGTGAGAGTGTCACGAGCGGAGACCTTCACGGGCACGGAGCCTTGATTACGGATAGAACCTCCTGACGTGCTGATTGTTCCAGGAATTTTGGATAGATACCCCATCTTGCGTCTCTAGGCGCACAACACCAGGCCTAGAGACACGGGCGATTCTGAATGGGCCCTCCCACATGGGCGAGAGCTTGTGTAACCCCTCCCTCAAGAGGACCCGCCTTAGGACCAAGTCACCAATTTCAAAAAGTTGGTGATCTTCTAACGTGCGGAGATCTTCTGACGTGCCCGCCCCTTCACTTTGAGGGCCTCGCCCCGCGCTAGTCCGCTCCCGCCATGAGCTCACAAGAAGGCGGTGTTCATGAGGTGGGACACTGCGCATAGTGGGGGGGGATGTGACCTTGGCTATAGGCCCTCCTGCCGAGCACTAGGCACACCGCTTACGCGACCTCTGGGCACGCTTCACCCCGGGGGGCTAACGTCGTTCGGAGGCACGGCGTCCCGAGGTGCAAGGGGGACCCCGTCCCACTCACGCTCCTAATGACCCCTGAGCCCTCATGATCAGGGCCGGGCCTAGAGGGTACGTGATTACGCGAGTGGTGGGACGGAGCTGCGGTCTTGGGCCCTCCTGGCGTGCGCAGGACGGGCTGCCGTACCGCCTCCAGACGTACCGTCCGCAGCCCAGGGGATGGTACGTCGGGAGGCGTGGTGTCTTGAGCTTAAGTGGAGGGAGAGAAGGCCCTTCCCCACGCACATCATACCCGCCGCCGGTGAGCCCCTGGTGAAATCCAGGGTGGGCTCATGCGCGACGAGTCACGCGTGAGGGGACGAGGGCCTAACCCGGGCCTTCCCTCCCTTTCTGTCTTGATGCGGCATCATGACCTTAGTGGCGGTGAGGACGCCAAGCATATAGATAATGCAAGTAGGGAGAAACAACCAGCCTTGATTTATGCACAAAAGAGACAGCTGCGGGGGGTGAGCCCCAGCAGCTCGAGGATGATGCAGCCCGGGGGGCGCCCTCGATTGAATACCTGAGACATCACCTGATACTTGTCGTCGAAGAAGATTTGGGGTACCTGACGACGCGAGTCGTGCGGGTCGCTCCTGAGGATCGCCGGGCTCCTGAGGCCCAGGGGCTCCGGAGGCTGATAACCCACAAGTATAGGGAATCAGTTGTAGCCTCTTTCGATAAGTAAGAGTGTCGAACCCAATGAGGAGCTAAAGGCAGAACAAATATTCCCTCAAGTTCTATGGACCACTGATACAACTCTACGCACGCTTGACGTTTACTTTACCTAGAACAATTATGAAACTAGAAGTACTTTGTGGTTTTTGTGGGATAGGTTTGCAAGATAATAAAGAGCGCGTAAATAAAAAGTAGGGGCTGTTAAGATAAGGACACAACTAAATTAGTTTTAGTAGAGAGCTTTTTGTCACGAGAAAGTTATTTGTCCCTAGGCAATCAATAACTAGGCCGGTAATCACTATTGCAATCTTATTTGAGGGAGAGGCATGAGCTAACATACTTTCTCTTCTTGGATCATATGCACTTATGATTGGAAATCTAGCAAGCATCCGCACCTACTAAAGATCATTAAGGTAAAACCCAACCATAGCATTAAAGTGTCAAGTCCTCTTTATTCCCATACGCAAACAACCTACTTATCAGGTCTGTGCTTCTGTCACTCACGCCACCCACCATAAGCAAATCATGAACATATTGCAAACCCTACAGTGGGGATCCCTGACGCTTGTGCGACATGGAGAGCACCATAGGACAACACCAATAATAAAACATGCAACTCAAACCAATCACAATCATCAATTAACCCATAGGACAAAACGAATCTACTCAAACATCATAGGATAGACATACATCATTGGGAAATAATATATAGTGTTGAGCACCATGTTTAAGTAGAGATTACAGCGGGTAGAAGAGGGGTTACACCGCTGCATAGAGGGGGGAAGAGTTGGTGATGACGGCGGTGAAGTTGTTGGTGTAGATTGCGGTGATGATGATGCCCATGGCGGCACTCCGGTGCCACCAGAAGCGAGGAGGAGAGAGCCCCCTTCTTCTTTTTCTTCCTTGACCTTCTCCCTAGATGGGAGAAGGGTTTCCCCTCTGGTCCATGGTCTCCATGGCATGGGAGGGGCGAGAGCCCCTCCGGGATTGGATCTGTCTCTCTGTTTCTGCATTCCCAGATTCTGGCCATCCACCGTTTCTTAAATTCCCGGAGATCCGTAACTCCGATTGGGCTGAATTTTGGACACGATTTTTACCCAGATATTAGCTTTCTTGTGGAGAAAGAAGGGCATCAACCGCCTTACGGAGTGGCCACGAGGGCCCAGGGCACGCCCCTCACCCTCGTGGGCCACTCGGGCATCGTCTCACGTTTGTTCCGCTTCCCAAAATTCACATATATTCCAAAAACAATCTTCATCCATTTTTATCCCGTTTGGACTCTGTTTGATATGGATATTCTGCGAAACAAAAAACATGCAACAAACAGGAACTGGCACTGGGCACTGGATCAATATGTTAGTCCCAAAAAATAGTATAAAAAGTTGCCAAAAGTATATGAAAGTTGTAGAATATTGGCATGGAACAATAAAAAATTATAGATACGACGGAGACGTATCAACATCCCCAAGCTTAATTCCTGCTCGTCCTCGAGTAGGTAAATGATAAAAAGATACTTTTTGATGTGGAATGCTACCTAGCATAATCTTGATCATGTAATCTAATCATGTCATGAATATTAAGACACGAGTGATTCAAAGCAATAGTCTATCATTTGACATTAAGACAATAATACTTCAAGCATACTAATAAAGCAATCATGTCTTTTCAAAATAACATGGCCAAAGAAAGTTATCCCTACAAAATCATATGGTCTAGCTATGCTCCATCTTCACCACACAAAGTATTTAAATCATGCACAACCTCGGTTTTAGCCAATCAATTGTTTCATACTTTTGTATTCTCAAACTTGTTCAACTTTCACGCAATACATGAGCGTGAGCCATGGATATAGCACTATGGGTGGAATAGAAAGTGGTGATAGACAAAAGGAGGGAGAAAGTCTCACATCAACTGGAAAATCAATGGACTATGGAGATGTTCATCAATTGATATCAATGTGAGTGAGTAGGGATTGCCATGTAACGGATGCACTAGAGCTATAAGTGTATGAAAGATCAAAAGGAAAACTAGTGGGTGTGCATCAACTTGCTTGCTCATGAAGACCTAGGGCATTTCAGGAAGCACGTCGTTGGAATATACAAGCCAAGTTCTATAATGAAAATTCCCACTAGTATATGAAAGTGACAACATAGGAGACTCTCTATCATGAAGAACATGGTGCTATGATGAAGCGCAAGTGTGGTAAAAGGATAGTAACATTGCCCCTTCTCTCTTTTTCTCTCATTTTTTGGAGGTTTTTTTTCTTTTTTTTTATTTGGCCCCCCGCTTTTCTTTTTGGGCCATCTTTTTTATTTGGCCTTTCTTTTTTTTGTTTCCTCACATGGGATAATGCTCTAATAATGAAGATCATCACACTTTTATTTACTTACAACTCAAAGATTACAACTCGAAGCTAGAACAAAATATGACTCTATATGAATTCTTCCGGCGGTTTACCGGGATGTGCAATGATCTAGCATAGCAATGACATCAAAAAACAGACAAGCCATGGAAACATCATGCTAGCTATCTTACGATCATGCAAGGAAATATGACAATGATGGTGCGTGTCATAATAAACGGAAGGGTGGAGTTACATGGCAATATATCTCAGAATGGCTATGGAAATGCCATGATAGGTAGGTATGGAGGCTGTTTTGAGGAAGGTATATGGTGGGTGTATGGTACCGGCGAAAGTTGCGCGGTACAAGAGAGGCTAGCAAAGGTGGAAGGGTGAGAGTGCGTATAATCCATGGACTCAACATTAGTCATAAAGAACTCACATAATTATTGCAAAAAATATTAGCCATCGAAAAAGTACTACGCGCATGCTCCTAGGGGAAGGGTTGGTAGGAGTTAACAATCGCGCGATCCCGACCTCCACACAAAGGATGACACTCAATAAATAAATCATGCTCCAACTTCGTCACATAACGATTCACCATACGTGCATGCTACGGGAATCACAAACTTTAACACAAGTATTTCTACAATCCACAACTACCCACTAGCATGACTCTAATATCACCATCTTTATATCGCAAAACTATTGCAAGGAATCAAACATATCATATTCAGCGATCTACAAGTTTATGTAGGATTTTATGACTAACCATGTGAATGACCAATTCCTGTCAACTCTCTAAATAAATATAAGTGAAGCAAGAGAGTTTAAATTCTTTCTACAAAAGATATGCTCATGCTCTAACAAATATAAATGATCAAAAGAGCATTCTACAAATGGAGGTTTCTATGTGAAGAGAAACATGCAATCCAAACTTCAAATGATATAAGTGAAGCACATGAAGCATTCTATAAAGCCATACTCAAAAGATATAAGTGAAGTGCAAAGAGCATTCTATAAATCAACCAAGGACTATCTCATACCAGCATGGTGCATTTATTAAAAGGAAAAAATAAAAAGCACACGACGCTCCAAGAGTTTACGCATAACATGTGAACGAAACGAATCCAAAAAATACCAATACTTGTTGAAGAAAGATGGGATGCCTTCCGGGGCATCCCCAAGCTTAGACACTTGAGTCTACCAGAATATTTACTTGGGGTGCCTCGGGCATCCCCAAGTTTGAGCTCTTGCCTCTCCTCCTTCTCCTGGCATTGAGACATCCTCGATCTTCGAACACTCCATCCACACAAAACTTAACCGAACTTTTAGTGGCGGCGTTAGTGCATATGATCAATGAAATCCCATCATGTACTGCTCTACCATTATTGTATAATTATGAACAAACATTACCCACTATATGCTATCACAATTCTATGGCCCAAAGTCAAGGAGGCTTCAACAAGAATTCGAACATATGCAAATAATGAAGCTATAACAGTAATCTGTGAAAACAGGACAGTCTGTAGTAATCTGAACATTAACCCTACTTCTGTAACCCTAACAATTATGGAAAAATTAGGACAAATCAACTATTTATATAGCAAGACTTTTCAAAAAAATTCAGATCCTTTCGACGTTCCAGTAAAAAATGTAAAATCGCCCACTACAGCCAAAGTTTCTGTTTTTGCACCGCACAAACCAACAAGCAGTTTAATCATCCTAAAGGAAACTCTTGGAACATTATATTTGTAATACAATGGCATTGTACAAGGGGATAATTATTTTTGTTGAGAAGTTTCTGTAATTCGAGATTTGCAAAGTTTCCATGGCCATGAACAAAGTTAAAGGAGCTCCGCCATTTCAACGGTGCTCGTCCTTCTTACTTTCACTTTTCTTTTGGAAAAAGTTTTAGGTTCCCCTCTGTCGGATTTAGGGCTCCGCAAAACCCGTGAAGTTCGAACACAGGGGCGTGAACGAAGATCTCTCCCACTCATGTCTAGCTAGCGCATCGCTCTCGTCTCGGTGGAAGGATTCAAACAAACAACGACAAGCACACGAGAGTTTATCCAGGTTCGGGCCACTGTGTGGTGTAAGACCCTACTTCCTGCTTTGGTGGATTGGCTCCGGGCGAGCTAGAATATGAACTGGTACAAGGGTTCCTAGGCTCAGGAGGCAAGCTCAGGAGGGTCAGGAGGCTAGTGTTCTTGCTCCTTGTGTGGTGGTCAAGTGTCTCTTCCTTTGTAGTGGGAGTTCTAGCTACTTATATAGGCGGCCACGGTCCTCTTCCCCCGAAATGTTTAGGCGGGAAGCGATCCCACAACGGCCATTTTGAGCGGGAACACAAGGACGTTCCTACCCTAACAAAAGCAGTCTTCGCCTGCAAAATGATCAGGCAGTGACACGGTGGTGGGCTCGATGGTGACATCCTCCTTATCGTCCTTGCGGTCTTCGGTCTCGTTGCACCAATGAGGAAACCTTTGCCCCGCTCCTCGGGAACTTGCAGCTGGCTGTCCGTCTTGCACCGAAATGGTAACTGTGCCGCTGGCGTACGCTCGCATTCGCTGGCGCGGTGCATCACCGCTGATATCACTGCCTCCTCCCGAGGTAGACTTGGCCTTGGGTTCTCCGCCCCTCAGGAGCACCTTGTCGAGGCTGCTCCTGAGGAGGTCTTGACGTCGTTCTCCTCGCGAGGCTTGGCCTCCTCGCGAGGGTCTTGGGCAACTGCTTGATCAACTGGGCCGTACCAGGCCGTGGCAAGAGCGCATCGCGGCCCGCAAACAGGCAAGTCCGGGTACCCTGGTTCCCAGTACGCCGACAGTAGCCCCGGGCCCAAGGCGCGCGCGGAGTTGGCTTTGGGGCGAAGGCTTAGTCGAGGAAGAAGCGCCGCGGGCCCTAAAAGTCTGCGGGCCAGGCCAGCGCGCGATTGTGGGATGGGACGTGGCGGCTCCGCTTCCTACGCAAGTTTGGTGATCATGTGACTTGACAACTCCTTGGCATGGGTGACGAGGGAGTAATGGCTGTGACACCATTGGTTGGCGGTTGGGCTCCCCCGCCCTATAAATGGGGTTAGGGGGGAGCCCCCAGGCCATTTCCAAGCCAACGCCGTCTCCTCCTTGCTTGTCCTTCGTTCTCCCTCTTGTCGCAAGACCTTCATGGCGCCATCGAGGAAGCCATCCGCCGCGGAGAAGGAGAAGACCCCGAAGAATCCAGTCCCAGTACCGCTGAAGAGGGGTCGCGGTCGTCCCCGCAAGCTTGCCGCTGCACCTGTAGTGTCTTCTCGGGGAGGCGGGTGCGACCTTTTGAGCTCTGCCACGGCCGCCGGTGGACAGCACGGGGCGTTCTCCCGTGGCGAAGGCGGTCGCGGCCGCGGAGGAAGAGGGGGCGCACAAAGGTGCCTGCTGGTCGCGCGCCCTCCGCGCCCACAGTTCCATTCCTTCGATGTGTCGTCGGAGTTCATGGTGTGGGCGGAGAAGCCCGGTGGCCTATGGCTCAGGCTTCCCCGCTCATTTGGCGACGTGCTCCCGGCCGGAGGCCTTGGAGGCATATGGCTGCAGGCCGACGGTTGCTGCAGCGGTGCATCCTGGGTGGAGGTCGAGGTGGCTCCCTCGGGCGATGTGTTCTTGGAGCGTGGCTGGCAGTCATTTGCCCGCGCGCACCGGCTATAGGGGAGATGTGCGCTCCACTTCAGGTACGATGGCGTCTCCACGCTATTTGTCAAAGTCTTCTCAGAGGAAGGGAGGCGCCTTGGGTGCTGTCCCGAGGCTGACGACGAGGAGGGCGAAGACGTACAGAGGAGCGGTTCCTCCTCCGGAGACGGCCTCAGTCCTACTGGGCGCCGTGGGGCCCCCCTCTGTGGCAGGAGCAGCTCCTCTAGCAGTGGCGGCCGCGACGAACGACCACGCTGCCGAGCTCGGTACGGCGTGGGAAGGGGATCGCCGCACCGCCGCGGCTCGGTGAAGCAGGAGGATTCCGATTGAGCTGGAGCGGCTTCTGCTTCTTCTCCTTTCTTTTCCTTCATGTCTTTTCTGCATCAAAGTTTCAAGTTGCCTTGAGGAGGCGTGTAATGGGTTGTAATGTATGTAAGAAGCGAGAACTCGCCGTCATGCTTTTTGTTGTTTGAATGAAGTCACTTAGCTTTTATGCGTCCTGCCGTCCTGAGGCGAAGTCCTTCTGACTCTGGCGTCATGAGCCCCTTCGGGTCATGAGGAGGTGGCCGGGTCCGGAGGCTTGTACAGCCCCCGAGCAGGGGTCAATCATTGAGATCTGCTGAGAGTGCCGAGCGCTGGTTAGAGCACCAAAGCCTGAGCGGCTCGGTAGATAGGTTGCGCGGACTAAGCAGCCCGGCGCCAGAGCCTGAGTAGGCTTGGGCGGCGAGGTCACAGGGCCACGACGGGCGAGGGCCGGTGACTGATCGTGCCCCGGCCCCCACGCGCGAGGCGTGTGAAAGAGAGCGAGTGGCATAGCTGAACTTAAAGCCGGCGAGAAATATCCAAACACAAGAACTCTCAACGAAACGCAAGAAGCGTGGAAAACACGAGAACTACATAGCATGTGGTAGAGGAAGGGCTGATAGCCAAGGAAGTAGAAAAGGATGACAGCCAAACACCAAGCAAAAAAGGAAAAAAGGTCGCGTCCGACCTCTACACTACGTCTTCTTCCCAGCGCAGAGCTAAGGACTGCCATTGGGGCGTGGGTGGGAGCCCCGTCTAAGGGCCCATAGGCAACGCACAGGAGACTCCGAGGCGTGTACAACCCCAACTCATTATTACGTGAGAGTGTCACGGGCGGAGACCTTCACGGGCACGGAGCCTTGATTATGGATAGAACCTCCTGAGGTGTTCGATGTTCCAGGAATTCTGGATAGGTATCCCATCCTGCGTCTCCAGGTGCACATCACCAGGCCTAGAGACACGGGCGATTCTGAACGGGCCCTCCCACATGGGCGAGAGCTTGTGTAGCCCCTCACGGGAGATGACACGCCTCAGGACCAAGTCACCAACTTCAAGTTTTCTTGCGCGGACACTGCGGCAGTGGTACCGCCGCAGGGCCTGCTGGTAACGCGCCGCCCTGAGGACAGCCCGGCGGCGGCCCTCCTCGCCGAGCACGAGGTCCATGCGCCGGGCGGCGTCCTGGCATTCCTCATCGAAGGCCAAGACCCGTGGGGAGCGATTCTTAACCTCATGAGGGAGGACCGCCTCCGCCCCATAAACGAGAAAGAAGGGAGTCTCCCCCATAGGTTTGGTGGCAGTGGTTCGGATTGACCATATCACGGAGTGGAGTTCGTCGATCCAGCCCCTGCCGCAAGCCTCGAGCTTCTTCTTGAAGCTGCGCGTCTTGAGACCACGCAAGATTTCCACGTTGGCACGCTCGGCCTGGCCGTTGCTCCTGGGGTGGGCCATCGAATCGTAGCAGATCTGTGTTCCAAGGTTAGCACAATATGACCTGAAGAGATTGCTTGTGAAGTGCGAACCATTATCCGTGATGATGCGGTTGGGGACCTCGAATTGCCTCACGAGGCCCTGGATGAACTTGACAGCTGACCCGGCTGGGATTGCACGAACAGGCTCCACTTCCGCCCACTTGGTGAATTTGTCGATGGCGACGTACAGGAAGCAGTAACCCCCTACGGCCCGAGGGAAAGGACCTAGGATGTCCAATCCCTAGACCACAAAGGTCCAGGAGAGCGGAATCGTCTGGAGGCCTTGCGCCGGCTGATGGATCTGCTTGGCGTGAAACTGGCACGCCTCGCAGGCTCGCACGAGCTCCGTGGCGTCGTTGAGCGCCGTGGGCCAATAGAAGCCGCTACGGAAGGCCTTGCCCACGAGGGTGCGGGACGATGAGTGATGACCACAGTCCCCACCATGGATATCAGCTAGCAGCTCGCACCCTTGCTTTCTTGAGATGCACCTTAGTGAGACGTCGTTGGGGCGCCTCCTATAGAGTTCACTGTCTTGGATGCAGTAAGCTGAGGCCTGTTGCACCACGCGCTCTGCGTCCTCTTCTTTGTCTGGTAGGGCATCGTGTTGTAGGTACATCTTGAGTTCTTGGGTCCAGCACCCCTCCTCGGGCTCCACAGCGAGCAATAGGCGGGCTTCGGATGGTGGGCCGTAGGGCGGGGCACCGTCCGGGAGCGCCGTCGGTAGCCCCAGCCGAGGGGAGGCCGGCTCGGGTACTGAGGTGCTGCTAACGGCTTGAGTAGTCGCTCCTCGAAGACGCCTGGCCTTTGGGGCTCCCGCCTGGAGGCTCGCTTGGCGATGTCGTCCGCTTCTTTGTTGGTGCCTCTCGGCACGTGCTGCACCTCCAGCCCTTGGAACCGCTTCTCCATCCTGCGCACTTCCTCCAGGTATGCCCCCATGTGCTCATCCTTGGGCTTGTACTTCTTGTTGGAGAAGTCAACGAGGAGTTGCGAATCGCCCCTGATGATGAGGCGCTTGACCCCCAGCGCAGCGGCGGCCTTGAGCCCAGCCATCAGGCCCTCGTATTCGGTAATGTTGGTGGAGACCTTCTCGCCCTGCTGGAAGTAGAGCCTTCACAGCGTAGTACAACTTATCCTGCGTGGGAGATACCAGCACGGCGCCAGCCGCTGTGCCGAGGAGTGAGAAGGCGCCGTCAAAGTACACCACCCATACGTCTGGGGCTTCATCGCCGGGGGCCAGCGAACGGTCTTCATTGGCCCCCCGTTTGGGCGCGTTAGTCCATTCCGCCACGAAGTCTGCCACAGCTGCTCCCTTGATCACCCGCGTGGTGCTGAATTCTAGCTGGAACGCTCGAAGCTCGATGTTCCACTCGGCGACCCTTCCGACGAAATTCGGGCCCCGTAACACCTTCTTGAGGGGATACCACGAGACGACCTTGATGGGGTGGCCTTGGAAGTAGTGGCGCAGCTTCCTGGAGGCGACGAGGAGCGCCTGGAGCAGCTTCTCGGGCATCGAGTAGCGCGAACGCGCGTCGCGCAGTACTGTGCTGATGAAGTATACTTGGTGCTCCACGAGGGTCGGTGCAGCAGGGTCTGCTGATGCCTCAGGAGCCTCAGGAGCCTCTTGCTGAGCAGCGGGGCCGTCGGTGCCCGTGGTTGAGTCCGCCTCTGGGGCCGTGTCAGGGGGCGGCGCGGGCCCTGAGGGTGCCGAGCCGCCCGGTGGCCTTGGGATCCGGAGCCTTTCCTCGCGCTCCACGACCAGTGCTGCGCTGGCGGAATGAGACGTTGCGGTGAGGTAGAGCGTCATGGGCTCCAGAGGTCGTGGTGCCACCATGGCCGACGAGCTGGTGAGGTACTTCTTGAGGTCTTGGAAAGCGGCGTCAGCTTCCGGAGTCCACTCAAAGGGCCCCTTCATCTTCATGAGCTTGAAGAACGGGAGGGCGCAATCTCCGAGCTTAGAGATGAAGCGCCCCAGGGATGTCACACACCCGGCGAGATTCTACATTTCCTTCATGTTTGTGGGCGGCTTTGTGACACCCCGAGATCGGTGCGCCAGGTGTCAGCCAGTTATTCGTTGCCTTTGCCTTGTCATCTGCTTGCGTGTTGCATCTTGCCATGTCATCATGTGTGTTGCATCAGCATGTTTTCAAAACTTGCATCCGTCCGAGTTCCCTCATCCTTTCCGTTGTCCGTTCTGAGCTCAGACACACTTGCACACGCCCGCGGTGCCTCCGAATATTTATTTTGTGAGTGGCCGAAAAATGTTCTCGAAATGAGATGAAACTTTTCATGTGGTCTTATTATAGTGTAGACAGGCCGCCTGCCAAATTTCATCGCATTCGGAGTCCGTTTGATAGCCCAACGGATATATATAGCGGCACTAGTCGCCGGTTATTTCGTCGGACGTTTTCGGTCTCCGAAAACCTCCGCGGGCCTTCCTCTCTCTTCTCTTCCCTCAGCCCAAGGCCTTCTACACAGCCCACTAACCTCCCCTAGGCCCATCCTAACTCACCTCGCGATCGGATCCGTCGGATCGCGATCGGAGGGCTCTAAAACCCCTCCAAACTCCAAACCCTAGCCCTCCTACTATAAATGGACTCCCCCTAGTCCATTTTTGGCCTTCCCCTACCTCCCTCCTCAAATTCCGCGCCGTGCTTCCACCGTCGCCGCGCCGTGCTTCCACCCTCGCCGCCCAGTGCTTCCACCGTTGCCGCCCCGTGCTTCCACCGTCGCCGCGCCGTGCTTCCACCGTCGCTGCGCCGTGCTTCCGCCGCCGCCAGTGCTTCCACTCCCCTCGCCAGCTCCCGCATCTTCCACCACCGTGGCCCGCCCGAGCCCACGGCTGGCCCTCGCGGCCCATCTGCTCCGCCCCGCCGCCGCGCCCTCCGGGGAGCTCGCCGCCGCACCACGCCGACCCCGCGCCGCCTCGCAGTGCCCCGCCTCCGGCCGGATCGGGCCCGCCGCCGCCCGGATCCGCCGGATCCCATCGCGCCCGAGTTGCTCGGCCTTCGACCGCCCGCCGCCCCGCTCGCCTTCGAGCGCCACCGCCGCGCCTCCGATCCGTTCGATCGGGAGGTCGCGCTCGCCCCTCCTGGGCCTCCTCCCTCTTGGGCCCGAGGACGCGCAGCGCCAGATCCGCTCAAAGCCCGACCGACCGGTCTCCCAGCCCGAGCGCATCGACCAGGCCCCAGCGCCCGAGTGGGCCGTGCCTGCTCCCTCAGCGCCCGTCGGCCCAGCCCCAGCCGACCTCTCCAACCCGCCTCCAGCCTGGCCTCGCGGGCCTCTTCCTCCAGAAGGCCTGCTCCGCCCGGCCTGCTGCATCCTCTCCTCTTCACGGGCCGAGCCCACTGGGTGAGCAGCCCTCTGTTCCCCGCTCGTGCGACTTTTGCTATCTTGCGCTCAGTTTTACTTAGTAGTTTTTCTCCTAAGTCCTTTTCTGTTGTATCTGATGCATACTTTGACTGCTAATAACTTTTTGTCTGCTTATCCGTTTTGAGTGAATGATATGTCAAAATGATCGTGGTGATGTGCTCTACACTTTGTTCCATTGTGCCATGCTCTTTTGAGTTCATCTAGATGCTTAAATATCTGTTGCAAGAATGCTACTTGTTATAAACTACTGCTACTTGATGTTTTCATGCCATGTTTGAGATGTGATAACTTGGTGCATGTTTATCCAAATGATGCAAATGATATGTCAAAATGTTCATCATGATATGCTCAACATGTTGGTTGCTATAGCATGCTTGTTTGAGTTCATATTGCCATGTTTATATCTGTTGCAAAAGTGCATTTGGCTGTTATGTTCCGAAACTTGTTACGAGATGCCTAGTTGAGGAGCTCGTTGGTTTTGATGTGGTTGTCCCCTTGTTGCATGCCTAGATGTTTTAGAATCTCCATGATGTGCTCTTTGATGTGGTGCATTTAACTTTCCATGATATGCCTTGTGTTGACTTAAACATGCTCACAAACATGCCATGATAATATTGCTGTTTTAACACTTACTGAAATTTCACTAAGTCTGGAATCTGTAATTTCCAGATGCCATGTTTGCTTGTTGTTCTAGGCAAATCCATGATAGTTTTGGGGTGACTATTGATGATTCCTTGTTGTATATGTTGTTGGCTATCCATTCATGCTCTCACATGCTCATTTGGGTGGCTGTAGCATATTTAACTCTTGCTCCCAAGTTGCTATAAAATACTGCTGTCAGGATTTTATTGTCATGTTCAAAATGTTTTAGCTTGTTGCTATTGATCCATGCCTCCTATGGAGATACTCCAATGGAGTTGTTTGCTGTAGGTTATGTCTACTTCATGTTTATGCTTCTTGTCACCATGTTTGAGTGCTGTAGCTTATATTTATCATGCTCCAAAGTTGCTATGCGGCTGTTAATTTCAGCGTGTTGTTATATCTTGTTTCATGTGTATCGTTTAGCCCGTTGCTCCGTTTGGAGAGTTCCTTATATGAAACTTGTGTGATTTTGCATATAGATTCATAATATCATATTGTTTTCATGTTTGGAGTGAGTTTGGTTGATGTTTGGGTGCATCTTGCACCGTTGCCATGTTATGCTTCCTACCTTGCCATGTTATGCTTCCTGTATAGACTTGCTGTGCTTCCTATATAGACTTGTTTGCTTCATACTTGCTTAAGCACATTGCCATGTTTCCTGTGATGTTTTCTGTGCTTCGTACCTTGCCATGTAATGCTTCCTGTATAGACTTGTTGTGCTTCCTATATAGACTTGTTTGCATCATACTTGCTTAAGCACATTGCCATGTTTCCTGTGATGTTTTCTGTGCTTCCCACCATGCCATGTTATGCTTCCTGTTTAGTTTTGTCATGCATCATATCTTTCCATGTACTGCATCATATATAGACTTGTGCTGTTTTGCTGTGCTTCCTACCTTGCCATGTTTTGCTTCCTGTGTAGACTTTCTGTGCATCATAAGTAGACTTGTTTTGCATCCTACTTGGTAGTGCATATTGTCATGTTCTTGAGTGGTTTGTTTACCACATTGCTTGCTTCTTCTCGTTAGTGCTTGTTCCGTTGCGTTCGTGAGGATTCGATCGTCTACCCGTGGTTCTTCTTCAAGGCTTCTTCACCGTCTTCTTCACAAAACCGTTCTTCTTCCTTGCGGGATCTCAGGCAAGATGACCATAACCTTGGATACCTTTACTATCATTGCCTTTGCTTAGTTGTCTCGATGCTATCGTTACATGTCGCGCTACCCATCATTATTGTCAGCCTCTCCTTGTTGCCATGAAACCTCTAACCTTTGAAACCTTCCTAGCAAAACCATTGTTTGGTTATGTTACCCGCTTGCTCAGCCCCTCTTATAGCGTTGTTAGTTGCAGGTGAAGATGAAGATCGTTCCAGGAGGGAACTTGTTGTTGGAATATCACAATATCTATTATTATTATTAACACACCTATATACTGGGCATGGGTGGAAGGCTTGGCCTTTTGCTCGGTGTTTTGTTCCACTCATGCCACCTTAGGCCCTGATAAACCGGCATTATGTTCCTTGATTTTGCGTTCCTTACACGATGGGTGGATGGGGACCCCTTGACAGTTCGTCTTTGAATAAAACTCCTCCAGCAAGGCCCAACATTGGTTTTAATTTGCTCGTAATAACAACTTAATTAACTAATTAAATTGCATAGGGAGTTAGCGCTACCCGAGGATTCTTTCTACATAGCAGGGGGGCAGTGCTGATGGTGTTGGTCCCAAACGGGGAGCCTGCGGGGCCACCACGGGGAAACTCGAGGTTTGGTTTTACTCGTAGCTTCGCCCATCCGGTCGTGGCCTGAGACGAGATACGCGCGGCTACTATCAGGGTGTCGACACACCGGGAGGTCTTGCTGGACTTGTTTTACCATTGTCGAAATGTCTTGTGCACCGGGATGCCGAGACTGATCGGATTTCCCTAAGATAAGGGGTGATGATATTATATTTATCACTTCAGCTAATCGTGAGATCTTGTGATGGGCTAAGTTGGGACACCCCTGCAGGGTTATGATCTTTCAAAAGCCGTGCCCGCGGTTATGTGGCAGATTGGAATTTGTTAATGTCTGGTTGTAGAAAACTTGACAGAGGATCCGAAGTAAAACACACAACTGTGTGAGTAACCATGACTGTCTCTTTTCACTTTGAGAAGAGAACACGGTGGGGGTTATGTTTGACTTGTAAGTAGTTCAGGATCTTTAGCGATCACTACTAGTTGCGACCGTTTTCGTAGAAGCTCATCTTATTCTTGTACTCGTAAGTTAGCCACCATATTTTGCTCAGCCGCTGCTGCAACCTCACCACTTTACCTCTTCCTACCTATTAAGCTTTGATAGTCTTGTTACCCATGGTTATGGGATTGCTGAGTCCTCGTGGCTCACAGATACTACAACAACTGTTGCAGGTGCAGGTTTCCGATGTCTTGACGTGAGAGCGTTGTTATTTTGTTGGAGTTCTTCTTCTTCAGTCTTGGGTTAGGTTCCGGGTCGGCAGCCTGGGATAGCAGATGGATGTCTTTGTGCTTTTCTTGTTTGTATCCGTAGTCAGATACCTTGTATTGATGTTGTTGTATTCATGTGACTTGTATGTATTGTTGTATCCCCCATGTATGTATGTAATGGTACGATGTAATGATATCCATCTTGCTAAGCGCCCGAAATGCGGTTGTGCCCCAATCATGTAAGCGTCACGTGATCGGGATAGAATCGCATCTTGGGCCTGACAAGTTGGTATCAGAGCCTCGACCGACCATAGGAGCCCCCTTGATTGATCGTAGCTTGGCCGTTGTTGAGTCTAGCAGAAAATTTTTCGGAGTCTAGTTATATCGGAGAGTAGGAGTTCTTTTTACTCCCCTGCCCCTTCGTCGCTCTGGTGAGGAATCTTGACGTAGGTGTTTTGAATTACCCCTCTTCCCCTTCAATTTTTTTAGGACCGCATGGATAGTTTTCGTTCGTTGCGTTGTTAGTTCTTTCATCTGGTGCATCTCCCGTCAAGTGGATTCAACCCTCTTCTTCTTTGCAAGTTCAATACTCGGTTCCTTCCAACCGATGTTGTTTCCCCGTCCGTTGTGGTCTTTCTTTTTCCCACCCGCCCACCCTTTTGCTTCTCGGAGCCGGAGTCCTTAATCGAGTATCCATCCTACTCGTGAATCCTTTGCATTCTTTCCTCAGTTATTTCAACTAGTGAATTCTCGTCTAGCTCGTCATCATTCTTCTCTTTTCTTCTCCGATGAGTTCTTCTCTCATTTGATATTCTTCACCTCTTCTTCTTTCCGGTGGATTCAATTCAAGTATTCGATGTTGTTCATATTCTTTTTCCTCGGCTCAATTGCTTCACCTTGCTCGTTCATCTCTCACCATTTAATTGTTCCAGTGTTCCAAAGACATTCTCAAGAGAATTGTCTGTGTTCCAATTAATTCGAGGTTGTCACCTCATTCAAGTTTTCAATTGTTCCGGTGCATCATCTCCTTTGCATTCCATTTCAACGGTGGTTTTTCTCTTCGGTGGGCTCATAACCCACAGGTCTTTCCCAGGATCTTACCTGACTCTTCTATTTTCCCGGAGTGTTCTGAAATTATTTTCAAGTGTGACGTAAGTATGGATGCCATCAGTCATATGCCTTCTCCAAGATCGCTTTTAATTCTTTTCATCATTGGTTCAACCTTCTTCTTTTAATCCTTCCGGAGTATTTCATTAATTCTTTTCTTTGTGTTCCTCTGAAGGTCATCATTTCAGAATATTTCTTCGTTCTCAGTTTTCAACTTCGTCCTCAAAATATTCTTCATTGATGCCTCTTCGTTCGTCTCACATTCTTCCGGTGCTTGTTCAAGTATTCTTTAATCAGTTCACGATCTCGTTGCTCTCGTCATTTTAATTCCCTCGAGTGCTTTATTCTTCCCGGAGATTCATTCTCTTGTGTTCACTCAATCTCAATTCTTCACGGTGGCTTGTCCTCTTGCATCGTTCAATTTCATTCCTTACGGTGGTCATTCTCGCTCTTCACTCGATTTTAATTCTTCCCGTTGGATCGTTCCTTTTCTTCACTCGGCTTCAATTCTTTAGGGTGATTCGCTCGACAGTTCTTTTTCGGTGCTATCATGTCAATTCATTCGTTCTTTTCATTCTACCGGTGGTTCAAGAAGATTTTCGCAAGTTCGCGATATATTCCCTCTTTAATCTTTTCAACGTGAATAAGTGGTGTGCAAATCCATTGTTCATCAATTTAATTGGTGTAGGATAAGCATACCATAATTCTTATTCTTTTCATCAAGTTGATTTAATCCCTTCCTTCGGAGTTTATTCTTGATGAATAAATTCTAGTTCCAAGTCCTTTCATCTTTTCTTACCGGAGTTCAAGTTTCTCGATTATCTCGTTGGAACCCCGTTTAATCATCGCAAGACTTTAATCTTACTCCTTTCGTTCGTTGTTTCTATTTCATCATCCTTTCGTTACCGGAGTTCTTCATGGTGATTCTTCATCATTTAATTCATTCTTCAAGCGTTCAGATAATTCTTTGGAGTAGCTCAAGCATTATTCTTTTGTGTCCCGAGATGCAAATAATTCTCCCTATTTCTTTGAAATGGAGTTTTGCATTTTTTTCTTCATTCTCAGCTAATCCATCTTTTCGTTGCGGCATAATTCACCTCAAGTCTTGAGATGTTCAAATAAGTCCACAACAAGCTTATTCTTTGTGGTTGTTTTTCTCAGCAACTCCGTTCAAGTCTTTCTCTTGAAGATGTTCTTTCAATCCATTCGTGCTCGAAGTTGTCATCTTCTTCTCCATTCTTTTTAATTCCATTCTTTAATTCTTCCGGAGGCATTGAGTTGTTGCTCTTGTCGAGAATCATCTCATCCTTTCGAGTTCTTGTCCTATTCCATTCTTATTCAACCGGCGTGCTTTTTCTTTCAGTCTTAGCCGAAGTGCTGCCCGAATTCCTTCGTTCGAATTCCTTTCTATCTATTTTAACCGGAGTGGTTTCGAATTCATTCTTATTCCTTTAACTTTTTGGGTTCTCGTTGTATTCCTTCTTCCTCTTGTCTAACGAAGTGTTCGCAACTTCGTTCATCTCTGTTGCATACTTTCTTTAAAGTGGTTCAACCCCTCATGGTTCTTTGCTTTCACTCTTTTGTCCTCGAAGAACTTGTTCTTCCTTTTTCCCTTCCGTCTCGTTCCTAAGATCTCGGGACGAGATCTCTTGTTAGTAGGGGAGTGTTGTGACACCCCGAGACCGGTGCGCCAGGTGTCAGCCAGTTATTCGTTGCCTTTGCCTTGTCATCTGCTTGCGTGTTGCATCTTGCCATGTCATCATGTGTGTTGCATCAACATGTTTTCAAAACTTGCATCCGTCCGAGTTCCCTCATCCTTTCCGTTGTCCGTTCTGAGCTCAGACACACTTGCACGCGCCCGCGATGCCTCCGAATATTTATTTTGTGAGTGGCCGAAAAATGTTCTCGGAATGAGATGAAACTTGTCATGTGGTCTTATTATAGTGTAGACAGGCCGCCTGCCAAATTTCATCGCATTCGGAGTCCGTTTGATAGCCCAACGGATATATATAGCGGCACTAGTCGCCGGTTATTTCGTCGGATGTTTTCGGTCTCCGAAAACCTCCGCGGGCCTTCCTCTCTCTTCTCTTCCCTCAGCCCAAGGCCTTCTACACAGCCCACTAACCTCCCCTAGGCCCATCCTACCTCACCTCGCGATCGGATCCGTCGGATCACGATCGGAGGGCTCTAAAACCCCTCCAAACTCCAAACCCTAGCCCTCCTACTATAAATGGACTCCCCCAAGTCCATTTTTGGCCTTCCCCTACCTCCCTCCTCAAATTACGCGCCGTGCTTCGAACGCCGTCTTCTCCATGTCTTCCACCGCCATCTTGATTTGGTGGTAGCCCGAGAATGCCTCAAGGAAGCAGAGCAGGTCACACTCAGCCGTCGAATCCACGATTTGGTCAATGCGCGGAAGAGGGAAGGGGTCCTGAGGGCAGAACTTGTTGAGGCTCGTGAAGTCGACGCACATGTGTTCTTTTCCTCCTTTCTTTGGGATGATGACGGGGTTGGCCAGCCACTCTGGGTGCCGTACTTCCCGTACGACACCAGCCTCCTCCAACTCCTAACCTCCTGGACAATGAAGGCCTGCTTCTCTGGGGCTTGTCTACGCGCCTTCTGCCTGATGGGGCGCGTATTGGGGCACACCGTGAGGTGATTCTCAATGACATGCCTTGGCACCCCGACCAAATCCGCGGCCTTCCAGGCGAACACGTCCTTGTTGGCTCTCAGGAAGCCGATCAGCGCCGCCTCTTGCTCTGGATCCATGCCCATGCCGATGGTGAAGGTGGATCCTGAGCCTTCTTCGTCGGTAGGCACTTGCTTCGTCTCGGCGGGGTCCTGAGAAAAGAGCTGCTTCTTCTTGGCAGGCGCGGCCTCTGGAGGCTCCGGAGCCCTCTTCGCCCTTGGGTGAGCTGCGGCAGCGGCGGCCTTGTTCGAGCGCCCAAGAACCTGAAGGGCGGCCTTGGGGCCCCCTTTGACGGTGATGGCGCCGTTGCTCCCGGGCATCTTGACGGCGTTGTAGCCCGGGTGAGTTGCTGCCATGAGCTTTGCCAGGGCTGGGAAACCGAGCACGGCGTTGTACGGTAGGCGGATGGGCGCGACGTCAAAATCGATGAGCTCAGTCCGGTAGTTAGCCGGTGTACCGAAGGTGAGCGGGAGGCGGATCTGGCCGACCGGGACGGCCGAGCCCGCGACCCCCGAGAAGGGCCTGGTGGGAAGGAGCTGCCTGTAGGACAGAGGCAGGTGACCGAAGGCTTCGGGAGAGAGGATGTTGAGGCCGGCGCCGCCGTCGATGAGGGTTCTTGTCACGACCACCCCACAGATGGTAGGCGTGCATACCGTGGGGAAAGCGCCGGTGCCGGCCGCTTCGGGGGTGAGGTCGCCGGGGCCAAAGGTGATGGCGGGCCCTGTCCCGTTCTGCGTCTGCAAGGCCTCTCGCGGCTGGGCGGCAGCTCCAACCTGCCTAAAGTGCGTCTTGGCGTGCCGGGCAGACGCTGGTGCTTGGGACCCACCAAGGATGCAGGCGACCCCGCGGCAAGGCCGCTCCCCGCAACTAACGCCCCACAGCTCACAGCTGTGGGTCGTCCGCGTGGTGCGGGTCTCGGCGGGCGGCCGGTACTGGGCCCTCCGCCGCCTCACCAAGAGCGCGACCGGCGAGGCCACGGGAAGCGGGAGTGGTGGTGCATGCCGTCCTCCAGTGGCCTGGCTGGTAGAAGCGTCGTAGAGGAAGGAGGAGGGGCGCACGCGATCCGCTGATGTTGCTCGGTCGGCGGGGAAGAAGTCAGCCCCCGCACGGCTGTGGCTGGCCGGAGCCATCATAGAGGCGCAGAACCGGAGAGGGGAAGCGAGGTCGTCGGAGAGGCAAGATTTTGACACGCCCCCTACCTGGAGCGCCAAATGTCAGATTTAGGGCTCGGCAAAACCTGTTAAGTTCGAACACAGGGGCGTGAACGAAGATCTCTCCCACTCACGTCTACCTAGCGCCTCACTCTCGTCTCGGTGGAAGGGTTCAAGAAAACAATGAACAAGCACACGAGAGTTTATCCAGGTTCGGGCCACCATGTGGTGTAAGACCCTACTTCCTTCTTTGGTAGATTGGCTCCGGGCGAGCTAGAATATGAACTGGTACAAGGGTTCCTGGGATCAGGAGGCAAGCTCAGGAGGGTCAGGACTCAGGAGGCTAGTGTTCTTGCTCCTTGTGTGGTGGTCAAGTGTCTCTTCCTTTGTAGTGGGAGTTCTAGCTACTTATATAGGCGGCCACGGTCCTCTTCCCCCGAAATGTTTAGGCGGGAAGGGATCCCACAACGGCCATTTTGAGTGGGAACACAAGGACGTTCCTACCCTGACAAAAGCAGTCTTCGCCTGCAAAAGGATCAGGCGGTGACATGGTGGTGGGCTCGACGGTGACGTCCTCCTTATCGTCCTCTCGGTCTTCGGTCACGTTGCACCAATGAGGAAATCTTTGCCCCGCTCATCGGGAACTTGTGGCTGCGCTGTCCCTCTTGCACCGAAATGGTAACTGCATCGCTGGCGTACGCTCGCACCCGCTGGCGCAGTGCGCCACCGCTGATATCACTGCCTCCTCCTGAGGCAGACTTGGCCTTGGGTTCTCCGCCCATTCGGAGCACCTTGTCGAGGCTGCTCCTGAGGAGGTCTTGACGTCGTTATCCTCGCGAGGCTTGGCCTCCTCGCGAGGGTCTTGGGCAACTGCTTGATCAACTAGGCCGTACCAGGCCGTGGCAAGAGCGCGCCGCGGCCCGCAGACAGGCAAGTCTTGGTAACCTGGTTCCCAGTACGCCGACACCCTCTTTTTTTTAACTTTATAAAAGCACACAACAGAAATAAATGACTCTCTAAAACTTCCGGGTTGTCTCCCTGGCAGTGCTTTCTTTAAAGCCATTAAGCTAGGCATATAGTGCTCAAGTAATGGATCCACCCGGATCCCAAGGTATATCAATGCCAATTTTAATTTGGCATTTAGTAGTGAGCACAAAGGGAAATGTGTCATGAAACAATGAAGGCTAACTCTCTTCCTATGCATAGGCATGTCATACAAGAACAATTCATGCAGATCAAGTAAAGGCCAATGCATAGTATAAGCAGTTTTTTTGCAATTTTATCGTGCTGGAAACATAGAGAGGCGGATATGTAGTTCCTCTGTCATAATAATTGCAAGTAGGAGCAGCAAGAACATGCATATTATACTCATCAAAATCATCATGTGTAACGGAAAAAGGCAACCCATCAATATAATCCTTAATAAGTGCAAACTTCTCCGATATAGTGTAGTTTGGAGAATTCAAAAAGATAATAGGATTATCATGTGTGGGTGCAATAGCCACTATGTCATGTTTATCATAAGGAACTATAGCAAGTTCATCTCCATAAGCATAATTCATATTGGCATCTTGTCCAAAAGCATAGAAAGCATCACCAAAAAGGGATATTTCAAAATAATCAACGGGATCATAACAATCATCATAGCATTCATCCTTCTATAAGCACGAAGGGAAATTAAACAATGAATGAGATGAAGAGTTACTCTCATTAGAAGATGGGCACGGGTGATCAATCCGCTCTTCCTCCTTTTGTTATTCGCTCTCCTCCTCATCTTTTCCAATGAGCTCACAATGTCATTAATTTCTTCTTTCATAGACTCCTACAAAATATTAGTCTCTTCTTGGATAGCAGAGACCTTCTCAATAAACGCATCAATATCAGAGTTATATTCATAATTCAAATAGCAATATTTCAATATTGCAAGATTTTCAGGCCTATAAACATCATCATCAAAAGCATCATTCTTTTTAAACAGAGATTCAATTTCACAAGCACCCTTAAAAGCAACGAATTCTTCTATTTGTTCCACATCATAATAATCATATATACCATTAGCACAAGAAGCTAAGGTTTCATTATCATTAAATTTGCATGAAAAGGGAAGGTGTGGAGCCTTCATCCTACAACAACAAGTATAATCATATCTCAAGCATAGTTGCCGAGCATACAAATGCAACATATAAATTTGATCCCATAATAGTTTCCCTTTTTGTGTCAAGCGATAATCCCTAAAGTATTCATGTTGATCCAACGTTACTGCCATTATATAGTTGAATGGGGTTTTCTCAGGATTATCAAAGTAGTACATAATATCTTTCACATACTGAGCATCGAGGGTTTTAGGAGGTTCCCCATCTCCATGAGTAGCAAGTACACCTATTTTTTTGGTAATTTCGTGTTCCATATCCATAACTAAAGATAGAGAACAAGTTAGAACAACAAATAAAATCTACTTAGTGATAAAGCAAACAAGCACACACGAGCATATTCACCCCACGCAATTGCTCCCCGGCAGCGGCGCCAGAAAAAGGTCTTGATCCACAAGTGTAGGGGATTAGTTGTAGCCTCTTTCGATAAGTAAGAGTGTCGAACCCAACGAGGAGCTAAAGGAAGAACAAATATTCCCTCAAGTTCTATCGACCACCGATACAACTCTACGCACGCTTGACGTTTACTTTACCTAGAACAAGTATGAAACCAGAAGTACTTCGTGGTTTTTCTGGGATAGGTTTGCAATATAATAAAGAGAGCATAAATAAAAAGTAGGGGCTGTTAAGATAAGGACACAACTAAATTAGTTGTAGTAGAGAGCTTTTTGTCACGAGAAAGTAATTTGTCCCTAGGCAATCGATAACTAGACAGGTAATCACTATTGCAATCTTATTTGAGGGAGAGGCATAAGATAACATACTTTCTCTTCTTGGATCATATGCACTTATGATTGGAACTCTAGCAAGCATCCGCCACTACTAAAGATCATTAAGGTAAAACCCAACCATATCATTCAAGTATCAAGTCCTGTTTATTCCCATACACAAACAACCTACTTACTCGGGTCAGTGCTTCTGTCACTCACGCCACCCACCATAAGCAAATCATGAACATATTGCAAACCCTACAGCGGGGATCCCTCACGCATGCACGACACAGAGAGCACCATAGGACAGCACCCACCAATAATAAAACATGCAACTCAAACCAATTACAATCATCAATTAACCCATAGGACAAAACAAATCTACTCAAACATCATAGGATAACCATACATCATTGGGAAATAATATATAGCGTTGAGCACCATGCTTAAGTAGACATTACAGCGGGTAGAAGAGGGGTTACACCACTGCATAGAGGGGTGAAGAGTTGGTGATGACGGCGGTGCAGTTGTTGGTGTAGATTGCGGTGATGATTATGGCCTTGGCGGCACTCTGGTGCCACCAGAAACGAGGGGGAGAGAGCCCCCTCCTTCTTCTTATTCTTCTTCCTTGACCTTCTCCCTGGATGGGAGAAGGGTTTCCCCTCTGGTACATGGTCTCCATGGCGTGGGAGGGGCGAGAGCCCCTCCGAGATTGGATCTGTCTCTCTGTCTCTCTCTGTTTCTGCGTTTCGAGATTCTGGCCTTCCACCGTTTCTTGAATTTCCGGAGATCCATAACTCCAATTGGGCTGATTTTGGACACGATTTTTATTCGGATATTAGCTTTCTTGCGGCGAAAGAAGGGCATCAACCGCCTTACGGAGTGGCCACGAGGGCCCAGGGCATGCCTGCCCCCCTAGGCGCGCCCCTCACCCTCATGGGCCACTCGGGCATCGTCTCACGTTGGTTCGCTTCCCAAAATTCACATATATTCAAAAACAAAATCTACGTTTGTTTTTATCCCGTTTGGACTCTGTTTGATATGGATATTCTGCGAAACAAAAAACATGCAACAAACAGGAATTGGCACTGGGCACTGGACCAATATGTTAGTCCCAAAAAATAGTATAAAATGTTGCCAAAAGTATATGAAAGTTGTAGAATATTGGCATGGAACAATAAAAAATTATAGATACGACGGAGACGTATCAGAGGCCCTCGATGGTCACGGGGGTCCGGCTCCTGCTCCGTCAGGACCGCCTGCCACTGAACCTCCTGAGCCCCCAAAGCCTGCCGCGTGAGGTACTGGAACGTGGCAGTTGCGTTGCGGAAGCCGAAGAGTGTGTGCATGTAACTACAGGGGAGAGTCCTCCTCCGGTCGACAGCCGTCGGTCAGAAGGGCTCCAGAGAAGCGGCTCGGTTAAGGCTTGCGATGTCGACACAGACGTGGAATTTGTTCTTTGGGTTGTGGGTAGGTGAGCTTGGTGCAGTGCGGTTGCGCCCACCGCGTATGAGCCTTGCGTACTGAAGTTCCTTGGTAGCCTGGTCGATGAAGTCCTGAGCCCCCAGCGCTGTATGGATCACGCTGGGCTCAGAAAAATGCGCGTCGAGACACGCCTGTAGGTGGTGCCCGAACACCTCCCTCGTGATGCTGGTCAGACCAGAGGCACTTTAGAGGAGAGCCCCCGAGCCCGTCCTGAGAGGGGCGCCGGGCGCGCCACCCTATGTGAGGGTGGAGGGTGCCTCATCAGTAGGCGCGGGACCTGAGGGGTGCCGTCAGGGGCCCCTGTGTCCTGAGGTCCATTTGCGGGCAGGTGCTTCTTCTTCTTGGGGGCAATCTGCAGGGCGAGGACGGCTCCATCTCCGTCGGAGCTCTCGACCGCTGTAGTCTGGTAGGCGCGCTCCAGGGAACGCATTGCTTCCTTCTCGTCGCAGGCGATCGTGATGACCCCGCCACTCCCGGGCATCTTGAGGACGTTGTAGCCGTGATTGGTCGCCGCCATGAACTTGGCGAGGGCCGGAAACCCTAGGATGGCGTTGTACGGGAGGTGAATGTTGGCGATGTCGAAGCCGATGAGCTCGGTGTGATAGTTGTCGCGATCGCCGAAGGTGACGGGGAGGCGGACCTGCCACATCAGGAGTGTGGAGCCATCTGTGACTCCGTAGAATGGCTTGGTTGGGTGTAGCTGATCGTAGGGGACTTGGAGCATCTCGAAGGTCTGGACGGAGAGGACGTTGAGCCCTGCTCCACCGTGGATGAGGGTCTTGGTCACGAGGACGTTGCTGATGGTCGGAGTGCCTGGGGCTACGGTGCACTTGAGCTGGTCCTTGGGGTCGAAGGCGATGAGCTGCTTGGTCCACCTAAGGTTGCGCGGGGCATCAGGCCTGGGAGCGCCGCGTTCACCTCACGAGCGAACTGCTTGAAGATGCGGTGGGAAGCCGGAGCGTAGGCTCCTCCTAGGATGCATGCAACCGCGCGTGGCTCCTGAAAGCCCCCTTCTTCGTCTCCCTGGAGGTCGTCGTCGTTCCTTCTTGGCGGTGGTGGCAGCGGAAGCAGGCCCGCGTTGCCCTGAGGGCGACCCTCACGAGGCTGGTCGCGCCAAGGGGCATCACGAGGCCGCTCCTGCCAGCGGTCTTCACGAGGTTGGTCACGCCATCCTTGGCGTGAGTTCCTGCCGTCCCAGCATCCTCCACCACGCCCCCCTCTGCGGCCGTAGCCGCGGTTGTCGTGCTTAGGACGCTGCCCGACGCGCCCGTCACGCATTGCCCTGAGTTCTTGGCAGTCATTGGTGTTGTGGCTGTGAACATCGTGGAAGACGCAGTACGGACGGTTGTCTCTGTGGGGGGG
>LR738710.1:342717382-342793006 GCA_902687465.1 Secale cereale | reverse complement strand
AAGCCAACTGCCCAATGCGCTCCAAAATGATGAACGGTCCGGCATAGCGCGGTCCTAGCTTGCGCTTCGCCCGCGGGTCCAAGGACTGAGTGGAGCGGTGCAGGAGACGCAACCACACCCAGTCACCCACCACGTACTCCACCTCGCGATGCTGGCCGTCGTAGTAGTGCTTGGCCAGCTGCTGGGCCTGGACGAGACGCTGCCGCACCTCGGCGAGCATCTCATCACGGCTACGGATGAGCTCACCCGCAGCCTCCGTCCGTGCCGTCGCCGGGTCTACCGGCAGAATAGGCGGAGGGGGTCGCCCATAAACCACCTCGAATGGCGTCGCGCGCAGGGCGGAGTGGAAGGACGTGTTGTAGCAGTATTCCGCCCAAGCCAGCCAATCAACCCATGCACGCGGGCGATCGCCTGTGACACACCGCAAGTACATGGCGATCACCTTGTTAACCACCTCCGACTGGCCGTCTGTCTGGGGGTGGAACGCCGTGCTGAACCGGAGTTTCACGCCCGCCATCCTGAAGAGATCACGCCACACATGGCTTGTGAACACCGGGTCCCGGTCGCTGACAATAGATGTGGGAAACCCGTGAAGGCGCACGATGCCGTCGAAGAACGCCCGGGCCACTGACGCAGCTGTGTAGGGGTGGCCAAGCGCGATGAAGTGTGCGTACTTTGAGAAGCGATCGACGACCGTGAGGATGACCGACTTGCCGCCCACCTTAGGTAGCCCTTCGATGAAATCCATGGAGATGTCCGCCCACACCTGAGACGGCACCTCCAAGGGCTGCAATACCCCTGCAGGCCGCAGTGTCTCCGTCTTGTTGCGCTGGCAAGTGTCACAAGAGCGCACCCAATCACGGACCAAGGCCCGATCACCCGGAATATAGAAATCAGCACGCAGCCGGTGGAGTGTCTTCTGGACACCCTCGTGCCCGACGGAGTGGGCCATCAGCAGCACCTGGTGGCGGAGGTCGTCATGCGCGGGTACGAATATCCGGCGCCCGTGAAGTAGCAAGCCGTCGGCCAGGCGCCATGGCTCGTCCAGCTCGCCCGCCTCGAGCTGCTGGCGCAGGAGCTGGGCGTCAGGAGCCGCTGCGGTGGCGCGGCGAATGTGGCCGAATAGTGCGAACGTCGGTCCCGAGCGGATGCAAAGCACCAGCCCCTCGGCGTCGTCCTCGGTGGCTTCGACTGGAGTGTTGCGGCGAGACAAGGCATCGGCGGCGGTGTTGAGGCGCCCCGGCCGATACTCCACCGTAAAGTCGAAGCCAAAAAGCTTGCTGATCCATTGGTGCTGCGGTACCGTCGACAACCGTTGGTCCAGGAGAAACTTGAGGCTGTAGTGATCGGTGCGGACCCGGAACGACCGCCCCCATAGATAAGGACGCCAATGGCGCACGGCCTGCACCAAGCCGATGAGCTCCTGCTCATATGCCGCCAGCTTGAGGTGGCGGGCAGCGAAGGGGCGGCTGAAGTACGCGAGTGGGCCAGCGCCCTGGTGTAGGACGGCGCCGAATCCTGCGCCCGAGGCGTCGCAGTCGACGATGAAGGGCATGTCGAAGTCGGGCATCTGAAGGACGGGGCCCGTCGTGAGGGCCCCTTTGAGGGCCTCAAATGCGGCGGTAGCCTCGTCGTCCCATGCGAAGGCATCCCGCCTGAGGAGGCGCGTGAGTGGTGTGGCGATGAGGCCGAAGTCGCGGATGAACTTCCTGTAGTATCCCGCGAGACCGAGGAAACCACGTAGGGCACGCGGCGAGTGCGGTGTCGGCCACGCCGAGACGGCCGCCACCTTGTCGGCGTCCATGGCCACCCCCTCCGCGGAGATGACGTGGCCCAGGTAGGCGACCGACGTCGTCCCGAACGAGCACTTCGAGCGCTTAAGGTGAAGATGATGCGCTCGCAGCTCGTTGAAGACGAGGGCGATGTGCTGCAGGTGCTCCGCCCATGACGCGCTGAAGATCAGTATATCATCAAAGAAAACAAGCACAAACCGGCGTAAATATGGGCGTAGGATGTCGTTCATGAGGGCCTGAAAAGTCGCCGGTGCATTGGTGAGGCCGAACGGCATCACCACGAACTCGAAGTGGCCGTGGTGGGTCCGAAACGCCGTCTTGGCGATGTCGTCTGGGTGCATGCGCACCTGATGATAGCCCGAGCGGAGGTCGAGCTTGGTGAAGAAGCGCGCCCCATGGAGCTCGTCGAAGAGCTCATCAACCACCGGGATCGGGAACTTGTCCTTGAGCGTGAGTGTGTTGAGGGCGCGGTAGTCGATGCAGAAGCGCCAAGTGCCATCCGACTTGCGGACGAGGAGCACGGGCGCCGAGAAGGGGGATGTCGAAATACGGATGATCCCCGAGGCGAGCATGATCTCGCACTGTCGCTCCAACTCGTCCTTCTGCAGCTGCGGGTAGCGATACGGCCGGACAGCGACCGGTGGCGTGCCCTCCGGGAGGTGGATGCGATGGTCGTACGCCCGGGCGGGGGGCAGGCCCTGTGGCTCGGCGAAGATGTCGGCATGTTGCTGCAGGAGCTCGGTAAGGAGCGGGTGCTCCTTCTCTGCGCTGGTCACGGCGAAGTGCAGGTGAGGCGTCGGGCTGGTGCCACCCAGGCCTTCCCACTGGACGCGCCGTCCTTGGCGGGAGAAGGACATCGTGAGGGTGTCGAAATCCCACAGGATGGGGCCAAGCGTCCGGAGGAAGTCCACGCCGAGGATGAAGTCGAAGCAACCCAAGTCGATGCCGGCGCACGTGATGGTAAAATGCTCGTCGCCGATGGTGAGCGGCACATGCTGGGCCACCCCATGGCATTGAAGGCGGTCGCCGTTGGCCACGGTGACCCGAAGGTTGTCGCCTCCCGACGGCGCTAGGCCAAGGCGACGCATAGTGGCCGCGGGCAGGAAGTTGTGTGTAGAGCCCGAGTCCAGGAGAGCCACCAGCTTCTCGCCGCGAATCGTCACCGGCAAGAGCATGGTGCGCTCGGTCCGGATGCCTGCCAACGCATGCAGGGAGACCACAAAGGCTCCGGCCGGCTCGGGCGGCTCCGGGGGCGGTGCCGCGGCAGGCTCCTCGGCCGCGTCGGCTATCTCCCCGTCAAGTACCGTCTCCAGGTAGAAGAGGCGTGGGCACGCATGCCCCGGTGTGTAGGGCTCATCGCAGTTGAAGCAGAGGCCGAGGCGGCGGCGCTCGAGCTGCTCGGCCGGCGTCAAGCGGCGGAACGTCCGTGTCGGTGCTGGGGCCGGCGGTGCCGCTGGTGGGGGCCGACCCGGGGTCGGGGCGGGCAGCGGTGGCCGGGCGGCCTGTCGGGCCCCGCGAGGCGGAGGGGGCTGCATGGCCTGGGCGCGGCGCTCATAAGCCCGCGCCAGGTGGATCGCCGTCTGGAGGTCGGTGGGGGCCTGGAGCTCCACGTCCACCCGTATGTTGTCCGGGAGGCCGCCCACGAAGAGGTCGGCGCGCTGCTGCCCCGTCACCCCGGGAGCGTGGCAGGCGAGGGCCTGGAAGCGGTCGGCGAAGTCCTGGACCGTGGAGGTGAAGTGAAGGCGGCCGAGTTCCGCCAAACGACTCCCCCGAACTGGCGGTCCGAAGCGTTGGAGGCAGAGCTCGCGAAAACGCTCCCATGACGGCATGCCTCCTTCGTCTTGCTCGAGGGCGTAGTACCAGGTTTGCGCGTTGCCCCGTAGGTGGTAGGACGCAAGCCACGTGCGGTCCGACACGAGGGTACGCTGCCCTCGGAAGAATTGCTCGCACTGGTTGAGCCAGTTCAGCGGGTCCTCCGTCCCGTCGTACGTCGCGAAGTCGAGTTTGGCGAAGCGCGGTGGAGTCGGCCCGCTTAGGGCAGGCTGGCCGACGCGCCCGTCGTAGGGCGCCGCGGTGTACGCTGGTAGGGCGACCGGGAGGGTCGGGCTCGGCCGGTCCCCGGCGGCTGTGTAGACGGGGGCCGAGGAGGAGGTAGAGGCCCATGCAGGTAGTGGAGAGGGCGACGGTGGCCAGGCGATCTGGTGGATGGGCACCCCGCCCTGGGCCGGGGACGGCGCGGCGGAGGTGGCCGGCGGCTGCCAGGGTTGCCACGGCCCGGTTGAAGCTGGCGGCGGCGGGGTTGGCAGGAGCCACGGCTGCCCCTGCTGCGGTGGTGGCGCGGTGAGGCCCGGCGGCGGTGGAGGCGGCGGGGGCCCTCGCGGCCCGAGCAAACAGAGCTGGAGCCCCTGGACCGCGAGCGTCAGATCGTTGAGGATGCCCGTCATCTGCGCCGGAGTGTAGATCGCCGACGAGTTGGGGCCCGTGGGGACGGACGCCGCGGCGCCGGAGGCCGGCGGCGGCTGCGTGAGCGCGGCGGTGGAGGCGGGCGGCGGTGGTGGAGGGGATGCGGTGGTGGGTATGGTGGAGGTAGTCGGAGAAGACGTCATGATCGAACGAGGACAATCTGATACCAAGTTGGTAGGAACAAGTAGCCTACCGGGTCTAGGGCGCAGATTATATGGAGTGTGTCGGGCTTGGGGAGGAAGGGGGCGAGGCCGGCGGCGATGCGGCGCCGTCGCGAGCGAGGGAGAGGAGGCCGGCGGCCAAGGGTGCGGCGGCGGCTAGGGTTTAGCCCGACTCCCTTGAGGAGTCGGCAACAAAGAGTTTTCTTATTGCCTGATTATTCTAGTCGATTACAACTTGTTTATATAAGCGAAATCTGCTAATTGGGCTAAGCCCCTAACTAGGCCTGTCTAATGGGCCTCCTCCGGGAGTAGACCGTACCGGTCATAACAGCAGCTAGCATGGCGGGTCCCTTGCGCTTTGCTTCCTTGGCCTTGGCCTTCTTCTCGTCAGCCTCCGCTTCAGGTAGCTCCAGGAGAGAGAGGCGGCCTTCCTCTGCCCTGGCGCACGTCGCTGCGAGGTTGAACATCTCGAGGGCCATGCATAGGTCCTCGTGGATGGCGACCTCCTCCTTCATCCTGACGTCGCGGACACCGTCGGACTCGTTCGAGACCCTGGGGATCCTGAGGCGCACGGTGTTGAAACGCTGGATGTACTTTTGCAGGGTCTCCCCAGGTTGCTGCTTCACGCAGCGCAGATCCGTGGCCGCCGGGGCTCGGTCGCGGGTACCCTGGAAGTTGGCGACGAAACGCTCACGAAGCTCCCCCCAGGAGGAGATGGATCCTGTGGGGAGGTTAAGGAGCCAGGAGCGAGCACCGACCTTGAGGGCCATGGGGAACCAGTTCGCCATGACCTGCTCGGTTCCGTTGGACACCTTGATGCTCAGCTCGTAGAGCTAAAGGAACTATGCGGGATCGGCGGTGCCATCGTAGCGCGGAGGCAGATCCGGCTTGAACTTGCCGGGCCAGACGAGGCGCCACAACTCTGGAGCTAGGGCGCGACATCCAGCCACGCTCATGATTGCAGGCGCCCCCTGCGCCTGCGGTGTTGGTTCCTGAGGTACAGGCGCCACCACCTCCTGTGGTGCACGGTTCTAGTGCTGCGGAACGGGGAGCCCGCGAGCTTCTGCCTGGGGACACGGGACCACCTGACAGCTCTCCTCGTCGCGCGCAGGGACCCTGCGGGGCTGCTCGCGCCGTGGTGCCTCGCATCTGAGCCCCTGGCCGGCGCCATGCAGTGGAGGTGGAGTCGGGATGTCGTGGTCCACGTTCCCCGCCATGAGCGATAGAGGACGGGAGGAGTGAGTCGGTGCAGGTACCTTCCCGGTGGTGTTGACGAGCTCGGTGATGCGGTGGAGCCACTCGTCGTAGATGTCGTCTGCTGGACGGTAGCGTAGGAGCTCCCGTGCTATCAGTAGTGCATGCTGCTGGTAGACCGGCCCGCGGAGGATCAGTGAGGACGACGCCGCGGCCGGCGAGGGTGATGGTGTCGCTGTGCGGCCATCGCGCTACACGGGCAGCGGCAGCGACGAGTCCTGCTGCTCGTGGACGGCCGGGTCGGTGGTAGCGTTGGCGACCGGCAAGTTGGGGCGGAGCGGTGCACCGTTGCCCGCAGGCGCTGTCTGAGCGACGTTGGTGGCGCGGCGGGCGGCGCATGCTCGACGTGTGTCCACCATGGCGATGAAGCAAGGTCGACGAACGAGAGCGGGACGAGGTCGTCGGAGAGGCGAGATTTCAACATGCCCCCTACCTGGCGCGCCAAATGTCGGATTACGGGCTCCGCAAACCCAAAGAAGTTCGAACACAGGGGCGTGAACAAAGATCTCTCCCGCTCATGTCTACCTAGCGCCACGCCCTCGCCCGGTGGTGAGATTCAAGCAAGCAACAAGTAAAAGCACACATGAGTTTACCCAGGTTCACGCCACCTTGTGGTGTAAAACCCTACGTCCTGCTTGAGTGGATTAGCCTCAGGAGGGCTTGAGTATGAACAAGTACAGTGGTTCTTGAGCTCAGGAGGAGAGCTCAAGAGGGTCAGGAGGCAAGTGTTCTTGCTCCTTGAAGCGAAGGTGGGGTGTTCGAGATGAGGTCAATCTAGATGCCGCTTGAGATGAGATGCCTCCAGAGTGGAAACCCTAGCTACTTATATAGGCGGCTAGGGTCCTCTTCCCCTGAAATTGTTTAGGCGGGAAGGGATCCCACAACGGCCATTTTGAGTGGGAACACAAGGACGTTCCTATCCTGACAAAAGCGGTCTTCTCCTGCAAAGAGATCAGACGATGACGCGGTGGTGGGCTCGATGGTGACATCCTCCCTGCTGTCCTTGCGGTCTTCGGTCTTGTTGTGCCGAAGGAGAAACATTTGTCTCGCCCCTCGGGAACCTGCGCCTGTGTTGTCTCCTTTGCACCGAAATGGAAACTGCGCCGCTGGCACGCGCTAGCACCTGCTGGCGCGGTGCATCACTGCCTCCTCCTAAGGCAGGCTTGGCCTTGAGTTCTCCGCCCCTCCGGAGCAGCCTAGCCGAGGCCACTCCTGAAAGGGTCTTGGTGTCGTTCTCCTCACGAGGCTTAGCCCCCTCGCGAGGATCTTGAGAAGCTGGTCGATCAGCTGGGCCGTACCAGGCCGTAGTAGGAGCGCTTCGCGAGCCGCAGGTAGGCAAGTCTGGGTACCCTGGTTCCCAAGACGCCGACTGTCTGCTCCCTCTGAATCCCCCTCTAAACAGTTATCTTCCTCTTGATTATAGTCTGGAATGGGGGAGGGGGGGGGTTGCTTTTGCACCCACCATGCAATAACGTTTGCATGAAATTTTATTGCCACACAAGACTCGTCTCTTTTGCTATACATGTTCGGTACTATTGTGTACAATAACTGACATGCATAGGAATAAAACATAGTGAGATTATGTAAGGAGTGCATACTATGGATAGACCCAAAACCAATGATAGCTAGCAGATAATAGCTTCAATTAAAAAAATATAGATAACGGCTCCTTTAATGTTTGTTTCCACCCAACATGAAACTCATAGTAGACACCCGAGATTAATCAGATAGTGGACAGATAGTATTGATCGCTACCCAATATGTGATACTTCTCCAACGTATCTATAATTTTTGATTGTTCCATGCTATTATATTATCTATCTTGGATGTTTTATATGCTATTTTTTATGATTTTTGGGACTAACCTATTAACCTAGAGCCCAGTGCCAGTTTCTTTTTCTCCTTGTTTTTGAGATTCGCAGAAAAGGAATATCAAACAGAGTCCAAACAGAACGAAACTTCACGAGGATTTTTCTTGGACCAGAAGACACCAGATGGACTTGGAGTACACGGTAGGGGAGCTGCGAGGCAACCACAAGGACGGAGGGCGCGCACTAGGGGCTAGGGCACCCCCACCCTTGTGGGCCCCTTGAGCATCCACCGACCTATTTCTTCCGCCTATATATTGTCATATATTCCAGAAATCACTAGGGGCTAGGCCTTTTCCGGTACTCTGTCGGAGGGGGAATCAACCACGTAGGGCATCTACATCAACCCTATTGCCCTTCCGATGAAGTGTGAGTAGTTTACCACAGACCTACGGGTCCATAGCTTGTAGCTAGATGGCTTCTTCTCTCTCTTTGATCCTCAATACCATGTTCTCCTCGTTGTTCTTGGAGATCTATTCGATGTAATCTTCTTTTGAAGTGTGTTTGTGAAGATCTAATGAATTGTGGGTTTATGATCAGATTATCTAGTTTCTTCCGAATTCTTTTATGCATGATTTAATAACTTAGTAACTCTCTTCGAAATATCGATTTGGTTTGGCCAACTAGATTGGTTTTTCATGCAATGGGAGAAGTGCTTTGCTTTGCGTTCAATCTTGTTGTGCTCAATCCCAGTGACAGAAAGGGACATGACATGTATTGTATTGTTGCCATCGAGGATAACAAGATGGGGTTTCCATCATATTGCTTGAGTTAATTCCGCTACATCATGTCATCTTGCTTAATGCGTTACTCTGTTCTTATAAACTTAATACACTAGATGCAGAATCGTTTCGGTCGATGTGTGGAGTAATAGTAGTAGATGCAGGCAGGAGTCGGTCTACTTGATACTGATGTGATACCAATATTGATGATCAATGCCATAGATGTCGTTATAATTATTTGCTCTTCCATCAATTGCTTGACAATAATTAGTTCACCCACCATAATACTTGCTATCATGAGAGAAGCCTCTAGTGAAACCTATGGCCCCCGGGTCTATTTTTCATCTTATAAGTTTCAGATCTACTATTTTGCAATATTTTACTTTTCAATCTATAAACCAAAAACACCAAAAATATTTACTTTACTAGTTCAACTATCTCTATCATATCTCACTTTTGCAAATAATAGCGAAGGGATTGACAACCCCTTTATAGCGTTGGGTGCAAGTTTGTTGTTTGTTTGTGAAGGTATTTGACGATTTGTGTGTAATCCCCTACTCTATTGATACCTTGGTTCTCAAACTGAGGGAAATACTTACTACTTTGCTGCATCATCCTTCCTCTTCAAGGGAAAAACCAACGCAAGATCAAGAGGTAGCAGGTAGAATTTCTGGCGCCGTTGCCGGGGAGATCTACGGCAAGTCAAATCTAGTTTCTTCTTCTTTCAGCTCGCCAATCTCTGGTGCCGTTGAGATCTACGTCAAGTCAAGACATACCAAGTACCCTTCATTAAACTCTCATCTCTTTTATTTACATTTTTTTCCTTTCAGCCCTCATTTTCCTCTCCCCCACTTCTAAAACGATTTTCGAAAAGATTTTTCTTTTCCTCGCCCTTCTTTCGTTTGTCTTGTTCGCTTGCTTTTTGTGTGCTTGTGTGTTGGATTGCTTGCTTTGTCACGAAGGCTCAAGAAAATAGCAAATTATGTGAATTTTCCAACACCAATAATAATGATTTTATTAGTACCTCGATTGCTCCCGCTACTAATGCGGAATATTGTCAAATCAATGCTGCTTTATTAAATCTAGTCATGAAAGATCAATTTTCTGGCCTTCCTAGTGAAGATGTCACTTCCCATCTGAATAATTTTGTGATTTTTGTGATATGCAAAAGAAAATAGATGTGGATAATGATCTTGTTAAATTAAAGCTATTCCCGTTCTCACTACGAGATCGGGCTAAAACTTGGTTTTCATCTTTGCCTAAAAATAGTATTGATTCATGCAATAAGTGCAAAGATTCTTTTAATGCCAAGTATTTTCCTCCTGCTAAGATCATCTCTTAGGAACGATATTATGAATTTTAAACAACTTGATCGTGAGCATGTTGCACAATCTTGGAAGAGGATGAAACTTATGATAAGAAATTGTCCTATGCAGGGCTTGAATTTATGGATGATTATACAATTTTTTTATGCCAGATTGAATTTCGCTTCTAGAAATCTTTTAGATTCGGCCGCGGGAGGTACTTTTATGGAAATCACTTTAGGAGAAGCTACTAAATTCCTAGATAATATAATGGTTAATTATTCTCAATGGCATACCGAAAGATCTTCCACTAGTTAAAAAGTGCATGCAATAGAAGAGATTAATGTTTTGAGTGGAAAGATGGATGAACTTATGAAATTATTTGCTATCAAGGGTACTAATATTGGTCCTAATGATATGCCCTTGTCCACTTTGTTGGTAGGAACAATTTTGGTAACAATGCTTATATACGAAATTTAATCCTAGGCCTTTTCCTAGTAATTCATCTAAAAATTATGGTAATTCCTACAACAATTCTTATGGAAATTATAATAATATGCCCTTTGATTTTGAGAATAGTGTTAAATAATTTATGAGTGCTCAAAAGAATTTTAATGCTATGATTGAAGGAAAATGGCTTAAGATTGATGATTTGGCTAGGAGCATGCATATAATTTCTCTTGATGTTGATTCTTTGAAGCTTAGATCTATTCCACCCAAGCATGATATCACTGAGTCTCTCAAAGCTATGAGAATTTCCATTGATGAGTGCAAAGAAAGAACCGCTAAGATGCTTGCTAAAAAAGATTGGTTTATAAAAACATGTTCTTCCAGTTTCCATGAAAATAATGATGAAGATCTTAAAGTGATTGATGTGAATCCTATTGAATCTTTGTTTTCCAAAATAAATCTTGATAAAGATGGAACTGGAGATGAGTCTACTTTAGTTAAGAGGCGTCCCAATAATTCAGAGTTTTTAGATCTTGATGCAAAAATTGATAAAAGTGGGTTTGATGAAGTCAAAACTTTAAGTAGCAATGAAACCACTAGATTGGATCTCAAGGAATTTAATTATGATAATTGTTCTTTAATAGATTGTATTTCCTTGTTGCAATACATGTTGAATTTTCCTCATGCTTATAATCAAAATAAAGCTTTTAACAAATATATCGTTGATGCTATGATGCAATCTTTTGAAGAAAAGCTTGAATTAGAAGTTTCTATCCCTAGAAAACTTTATTATGAGTGGGAACCTACTATTAAGATTAATATTAAAGATTATGAGTGCCATGCCTTGTGTGATTTGGGTGCTAGCGTTTCTACGATTCCAAAAACTTTATGTGATGTGCTAGGTTTCCGTGAATTTGATGAGTGTTTTTTAAATTTGCATCGTGAAACCTATGGGAAGGATTAATGATGTTCTTATTGTTGCAAATAGGAATTATGTGCCCGTAGATTTCATTGTTCTTGATATAGATTGCAATCCTACATGTCCTATTATTCTTGGTAGACCTTTCCTTACAACAATTGGTGCAATTATTGATATGTAAGAAGGAAACATTAGATTTCAATTTTCGTTAAGGAAGGGCATGGAACACTTTCCAAGAAATAAAATTAAATTGCCTTATGAATCTATTATGAGAGCTACCTATGGATTGCATACCAAAGATGATAATACCTAGATCTATTTGCGTTTTATGCCTAGCTAAGGGCGTCAAACAATAGCGCTTGTTGGGAGGCAACCCAATTTTATTTTTTGCTTTTTACTTTTTGGTTCTGTTTTTCAAGTTTTACACATTATTACTTCTGTAGTAATTGTGTTTTGGTGTTTTAATTAGTGTCTGAGCCAAGTAAGACCTTTGGGATGGCTTACAGTGATCGTTGATTTGATTTTTCTGAAAAACAGAAACCTTTGCGCCCAGTGCAGAAAATTCTGTAATTCACTGGAATATCTAAACCTTCTGAAGGTTTTACACAAAATTTATATACAAATTCCCCATGTTGTCCTAATTTTTCAGAATTTTTAGAGTTACAGAAGTATGCAAAGTTTTCAGATTGCTACAGACTGTTCTGTTTTGACACATTCTGTTTTCTATGTGTTGTTTGCTTATTTTGATGCATCTATGGCTAGTATCGGGGGGTATGAACCATGGAGAAGTTGGAATATGGTAGATATTACACCAATATAAAATTAGAATAATATCACAACAGTACCTTGAGTGGTTATTTGCTTTGTTTTACTAACGGAGCTCACGTGATTTTCTGTTGAGTTTTGTGTTGTGAAGTATTCAAGTTTTGGGTAAGGATTTGATGGACTATGGAATAAAGAGTGGCAAAAGCCTAAGCTTGGGGATGCCCAAGGCACCCCAAGGTAAAATTCAAGGACAACCAATAGCCTAAGCTTGGGGATGCCGCGGGAAGGCATCCCCTCTTTCGTGTTCATCTATCGATAACTTTACTTGAGGCTATATTTTTAATCACTACATGATATGTGTTTTGCTTGGAGCATCGTGTATGATAGGAGTCTTTGATTTTTAGTTTGCCACAATCACCCTTACTGTACACACCTTTTGAGTGGGACACACCTCAATCGTGATTTATTAGAATACTCTATGTGCTTCACTTATATCTTTTGAGCTAGGCAATTTTGCTCTAGTGCTTCACTTATATCTTTTTAGAGCACGGCGGTGGTTTTATTTTGTAGAAATTGTTGAAATCTCTTGCTTCACTTATATTATTTTGAGAGTCTTAAAGAACAACATGGTAATTTGCTTGGGTTATGAATTTAGTCCTAATATGATAGACATCCAAAGGAGATATAATAAAAACTTTCATATATAGAGCATTGAATACTATGTGAAGTTCGATTCCTTGTAATTGTTTTGAGGTGTTAATATGGTAATATTAGAGTCATGCTAGTGGTAGTTAGTGAGGTTAAAGTAATAATTGTGTTAAGGTTTGTGATTCCCGTAGCATGCATGTATGGTCTCCTAACTATGTAACCAATTTGGAGCACTTTGTATTTTGGGTGTTTGTCTTTGCATGAAGGTCGGGGGCACGCGATGGTTAACTCCTACCAACCTCCCCCCTAGGGGCATGTGTCGTATTACTTTGCTTCGAGAGCTAATAAATTTCTTCACAATAAGTATGTGAGTTCTTTCTGACTAGTGTCGAGTCCACGGACTATACACACTCTCACCCTTCCACCTTGCTAGCCACTCCAGTGCTGTGCAACTTTCGTCGGTGCATAAAACCCTCCTTATACCTTCCTCAAAACAGCCACCATACCTACCAATTATGGCATTTCATAGCCATTCCGAGATATATCCCCATGTAACTCCACCATTCCGTTTATTATGACACGCTTCATCATTGTCATATTGCTTTGCATGATCATGTATTTGACATAATATTCGTGGCAAAGCCACCATTCATATTTTTCATACATGTCACTCTTGGTCATTGCACATCCTAAAACACCGCTGGATGCATTCATATAGAGTCATATCATTGTTCTAGTATCGAGTTGTACGTAAATAAAAGTGTGATGATCATCATTATTAGAACATTGTACCATGTGAGGTTATAAATAAAGAGGCCAAATGAGTCTCCAAAAAAAGAGAAAGGGTCTCCAAGAAAAGGAAAGGAGGCTACAAAAAATGAGAGAAAAATAGAGAAGGTACAATGTTCCTATCCTTTTACCACACTTTTGCTTCAAAGTAGCACCATGTTCTTCACGATAGAGAGTCTCCTATGTTGTCACTTTCATATATCACTAGTGGGAATTTTTCATTATAGAACTTGGCTTGTATATTCCAACGATGGGCTTCCTCAAAATGCCCTAGGTCCTCATGAGCAAGCAAGTTGATGCACACCCACTAGTTGTCTTTTTGAGCTTTCATACACTTATAGCTCTAGTGCATCTGTTACATGGCAATCCCCACTCACTCACATTGATATCGATTGATGGACATCTCCATAGTCCGTTGATTTGCCTAGTCGATGTGAGACTTTCTCACTCGTTTTGTCTATTACCACCTTCTATTCCACCTATAGTGCTATATCCATGGCTCACGCTCATGTATTGCGTGAAAGAGTTGAAAAGGTTTAAGAATGCTAAAGTATGAAAACAATTGCTTGATTCACACTGGGATAGGCATGATTTTTTACTTTGTGTTAAGAAGAGGGGACATAATTGACTATATGATTTTGTAGGGATAACTTTCTTTAGCCATGTTATTTTTGAAGCCTCGTAGATTACTTTTTAGTATGCTTGAAGTATTATTGTTTTGACATTTATAAACTTTTATTTTGAGTCTTATGGATCCGAACATTCATGCCATAATAAAGAATATTACATTGATAAATATGTTGGGTAGAATTCCACATCAAAAATTCTGTTTTTATCATTTACCTACTCGAGGACGAGCAGGAATTAAGCTTGGGGATGCTTGATACATCTCCAACGTATCTATAATTTATTATTATTCTGCTATCTATCTTGGATGTTTTATATGCATTTATATGCTATTTTATATGATTTTTGGGACTAACCTATTAATCTAGAGCCCAGTGCCACTTTCTGTTTTTTCCTTGTTTTTGAGTTTCGCAGAAAAGGAATATCAAATGGAGTCCGAATGGAATGAAACTTCACGAGGATTTTTCTTGGACCAGAAGACATCAGATGGACTTGGAGTACACGTCAAGGGAGCTGCGAGGCAGCCACAAGGAAGGAGGGTGCGCCCCCCACCCTTGTGGGCCCCTCAAGCGTCCATCGACTTATTTCTTCCAACTATATATTCTCATATATTCTAGAAATCCAAGAACATCCATCGAAACCACTTTTCCGCCGCCCTAACCTTCTGTTCTCGCGAGTATAGGGGATTAGTTGGAAGCCTCTTTCGATAAGTAAGAGTGTCGAACCCAACGAGGAGCTAAAGGTATAATAAATATTCCCTCAAGTTCTATCGACCATAGATACAACTCTACGCACGCTTAACGTTTACTTTACCTAGAACAAGTATGAAACTAGAAGTACTTTGTAGGTGTAAATGGATAGGTTTGCAAGAATATAAAGAGCACGTAAATAAAAACTAGGACTGTTTAGATAAAAAAGCAATAAAGTTAGTATAGCGAGTGTGGAAAAGTGGTGGTAGGAGTTGCGAAATTGTCCCTAAGCAATTGACTACGTTACTAGACCGATAGCAAGTTTTATGTGGGAGAGGCCACTGCTAGCATGTCATCCCTGACTTGGAATTCTATGCACTTATGATTGGAACAATTAGCAAGCATGCACAACTACTAACGCTCATTAAGGTAAAACCGAACCATAGCATTAAGATATATTGGCCCCCTTCAATCCCGTATGCATCAATTTCTATGTTAGGTTGAAGCTTCTGTCACTCTTGCCCTCCAATACATAGTCCTATCAACATACAAATAACCCTATGGTGTGATCCACACGCGCTCATATGATGGGCACCAAAGGACGGCAACATAACCAAAAGAAAATTAAACCGATCATAGCAATTCACCAATTACCGATAGGACAACGAAAATCTACTTAGACATCATAGGGTGGCAACACATCATTGGATAATAATATGAAGCATAAAGCACCATGTTCAAGTAGAGGGTACATCGGGTTGCGAGAGAGTGGACCACTGTAGATAGATGGGGGCAGGTGATGAAGATGCTGGTGAAGATGACAGAGGTGTTGATGTAGATCGCCGTCACACGATGATGGCCCCGGCGACGTTCCGGGGCCACCGGAAGAGAGGGGGAGAGAGCCCCCCCTCCTTTTCCTTCTTCGTTGACCTTCTCCCTAGATGGGAGAAGGGTTTCCCCTCTGGTCCATGGCCTCTATGGCATGGGAGGGGCGAGAGCCCCTACGAGATTGGATCTCTATCTGTCTCTCTCTGTTTCTGTGTTCCAGATTCTGGCCTTTCACCGTTTCTTATATTCCCGGAGATCCGTAACTCCGATCGGGCTGAAATTTTAACACGATTCGGATATTGGATTTCTTGCAGCGAAAGAAGGGCACAAACCACCTTACGGGGTGGCCATGAGGGTTAGGGGCACGCCCACCTCCCTGGGGCGCGCCCCTGCCTCGTGGCCCCCTCGGGCATCGTCTCATATTGATCCTTCTTCCCAAAAATCACATATATTCCAAAAAAAAATCACCATGCGTTTTTATCCCGTTTGGACTCCGTTTGATATGGATATTCCGCGAAACAAAAAACATGCAACAAACAGGAACTGGCACTGGGCACAGGATCAATATGTTAGTCCCAAAAATAGTATAAAAAGTTGCCAAAAATATGTAAAAGTTGTAATGTTGGCATGGAACAATAAAATATTATAGATACATGGAGACGTATCAGCATCCCCAAGCTTAATTGCCGCTCGTCCTCGAGTAGGTAAATGATAAAAAAGATAATTTTTGATGTGGAATGCTACCTATCATAATCTTGATCATGTAATATAATCATGGCATGAATATTAAGACACGAGTGATTCAAAGCAATATTCTATCATTTAACATAAAAGAATTTAATACTCGGGCATCCCAACAAACAATCATGTCTTTCAAAATATCAATGCCAAGGAACGTTATCCATACAAAATCATATAGTCTTTTATGCCCCCTTCTCTTAACACAAGGTACCCCTCATGCCCATCCCGGTGTCAGCCAAGGAATTGTTTTCATAATTTACCTTTTCGAACCTTTTCAACTCTTCATGCAATACATGAGCGTGAGCCATGGACATAGCACTATGGGTGGAATAGAAGGTGGTAGTAGACAAAAGTAGGGAGAAAGTCTCACATCGACTAGGTGTATCAATGGGCTATGGAGATGCCCAATAATAGATATCAATGTGAGTGAGTAGGGATTGCCATGTAACAGACGCACTAGAGCTATAAGTGTATGAAAGCTCAACAAAAGAAACTAAGTGGGTGTGCATCCAACTTGCTTGCTCATGAAGACCTAGGATATTTGAGGAAGCCCGTTGTTGGAATATACAAGCCAAGTTCAATAATGAAAAATTCCCACTAGTATATGAAAGTGACAAAATAAGAGACTCTCTATCATAAACATCATGGTGCTACTTTGAAGCATAAGTGTGGAAAAAAGATAGTAGCATTGTCCCATTTTTTCTTTTTCCTTTTTTTTGGGCCTCCCTTTTTTATTTGGCCTTTCTCTTTTTTTATTTGGCCTTTCTTCCTTTTTTTATATTTGGCATTTTTCCGGGACAATGCTCTAATAATGATGATCATCACACTTTTATTTACTTACAACTCGATATTACAACTCGATGCTAGAACAAAGTGTGACTCTATATGAATGCCTCCGGCGGTGTACCAGGATGTGCAATGATCTAGCATAGCAATGACATAAAAAACGGTCAAGCCATGAAAACATCATGCTAGCTGTCTTACGATCATGCAAAGCAATATGACAATGATGGTGCGTGTCATAACAAACAGAACAGTGGAGTTACATGGCAATATACCTCGAAATGGCTATGAAAATGCTATAATAGGTAGGTATGGTGGCTGTTTTGAGGAAGGGTATACGGTGGTTTGATGCACCGGCGAAAATTGCGCAGTACTAGAGTGGCTAGCAAGGTGGAAGGGTGAGAGTGCGTATAATCCATGGACTCAACATTAGTCATAAGGAACTCACATACCTATTGCGAAAAATCTATTAGCCCTCGAAGCAAAATACTATGACACATGCTCCTAGGGGGGAGGTTGGTAGGAGTTAACCATCGCGCGCCCCCGATCTTCACGTAAAGATAAACAATCAAAATACAATGCGCGCCAATTTTGTAACATAGTCAGGAGACCATACGTGCATGCTTGGGGAATCAAAAACCTTAAAACCAATATTTTTACTAAACCAAAATCATTCACTAGTACCTCCCACATATTAGCATCTCTATATCGCAAAACTATTGCAAGGAATCAAACATATCATATTCAGCGATCTACAAGTTTATGTAGGATTTTATGACTAACCATGTGAATGACCAATTCCTGTTAACTTCTCTAAATAGATATAAGTGAAGCGAGAGAGTTTAATTTCTTTCTACAAAAGATATGCCCATGCTCTAACAAATATAAGTGAAGCGAAAGAGCATTCTACAAATGGCGGTTTTCTATGTGAGGAGAAACAGGAAATCCAAACTTCAAATGATATAAGTGAAGCACATTAAGCATTCTATAAAGCCATACTCAAAATATATAAGCGAAGTGTAAAGAGCATTCGATAAATCAACCAAGGACTATCTCATACCAGCATGGTGCATTTATTAAAAGAAAAATAAAAAGCACACGACGCTCCAAGAATTTACGCATATCATGTGAACGAAACGAATCCGAAAACATACCGATACTTGTTTAAGAAAGATGGGATGCCTTCCGGGGCATCCCCAAGCTTACACGCTTGAGTCTCCCTGAATATTTACTTGGGGTGTCTTGGGCATCCCCAAGCTTGAGCTCTTGCCTCTCCTCCTTCTCCTCACATCGAGACCTCCTCGATCTTTGAACACTTCATCCACACAAAACTTAACCAAACTTTTAGTGATGGGGTTAGTGCATATGATCAATGAAATCCCATCATGTACTGCTCTAACATTATTGTATAATTATTAACAAACATTACCCACTGTATGCTATCACAATTCTATGGCCCCAATTCAAGGAGGCTTCAACAAGAATTCAAACATATGCAAATAATGAAGCTATAACAGCAATCTACGAAAACAGGACAATCTTTAGTAATCTAAGAATTAACCATACTTCTGTAACTCTAAAAATTCTGGCAAAATTAGGAAAAATTAACAATTTTTATATCAAGACTGTGCAAAAAGTTTCAGATCCGACGTTCCAGTAAAAAACGTAAAATCGTTAACTACACCCAAAGTTTCTGTTTTTGCACCGCACAAACCAACAAGTTGTTTAATCATTCTAAAGGAAACTCTTGGCACATTATTTTTATAATACAATGGAATTATACAAGGGGATAATTATTTTTGTTGGAAAGTTTCTGTAATCATGGTTCACAAAGTTTCCATGGGCATGAACACAGTTCAAGGCTAGCTCCCACTTTAACAATGCTCGTCTTTCTCACTTTCACTTTTCTTTTTGAAAAAGTTTTAAGTTCCCATCTTTATTTTTTTGCTTTTAAACTTTATAAAAGCACACAACATAAATAAATGACTCTCTAAAACTTCCTGGTTGTCTCCCTGACAGCGCTTTCTTTAAAGCCATTAAGCTAGGCATATAGTGCTCAAGTAATGGATCCACCCGGATCCTAAGGTATATCAAAGCCAATTTTAATTAACAATGATTTGTAATTTAGTAGTGAGAACAAAGTAACATATATCATGCAACAACAAAGTATAAATGTCTTCATATGCATCGGCATGTCATAAAAGAACAATTCATGCACACATAGTAAAGGCCAATGCATAGTATAAACAGTTTCTTGCAATTTTATCATATTGGAAACATAGAGAGGCGGAGATGTAGTTCCTATCTCATAATAATTGCAAGTAGGAGCAACAAGCACATGCATATTATATCTATCAAAATCATCATGTGTAGTAATGAGACGCAACCCATCAATATAATCCTTAATAAGGGCAAACTTCTCTGATATAGTGTAGTCGGGAGAATTCAAAAAGATAATAGGACTATCATGCATGGGTGCAATAGCAACAATTTCATGTTTTACATAAGGAACTATAGAATGTTCATATTCATAAGCATAATTCATATTGGCATCTTGGCCACAAGCATAGCAAGCATTAATTTCATCAAAAAGGGATATTTCAAATGAATCAAAGGGATCATAGCAATTATCATAGCAATCATCCTTCGGTAAGCACGAAGGGAAATTAAACAATGTATGAGTTGGAGAGTTACTCTCATTAGAAGGTGGGCACGGGTAGCTAATCCGCTCTTCCTCCTTTTGTTATTCGCTCTCCTCCTCATATTTTTCATCTAATGAGCTCACATTGTCATCAATTTCTTCTTCCATAGACTTCTGCAAAATATTAGTCTCTTCTTGGACAGCGGAGACCTACTCAATAAACGCATCAATATTGGCATTGTATTCATAATTCTCATAGCAATATTTCAATATAGAAAATTTTTTAGGCCATCAAAAGCTTCATACCTTATAAACAAAGATTCAATTTCATAAGCACCCTTAAAAGCTAGGAATTCTTCTATTTGTTCAACATCATAGTAATCATATATACCATTAGCATAAGATGCTAAGATGCTAAGGTTTAATTATCATTAAATTTGCATGAAAAGGGAAGGTGTGGAGCCTTCATCCTAGAGCAACAAGTATACTCATATCTCAAGCATAGTTCTCGAGCATACCAACGCAACATATAAATTTGATCCCATAATAGTTTCCCTTTTTGTGTCAAGCGATAATCCCTAAAGTATTCACGTTGATCCAACGTTACTCCCGTTATATAGTTGAATGGGGTTTTCTCAGGATTATCAAAGTAGTACATAATATCTTTCACATAATGAGCTTTTAGGGTTTTAGGAGGTTCCCCATCTCCATGAGTAGCAAGTACACCTATTTTTTGGTATTTCGTGTTCCATATCCATAACTAAAGATAGAGAACAACTTGGTACATAAAATAAAAGATACTTAGTGATAAAGCAAACAAGCACACACGAGAATATTCACCGCATGCTATAACTCCCCGGCAACGGCGCCAGAAAAAGATCTTGATAACCCACAAGTATAGGGGATCAGTTGTAGCCTCTTTTGATAAGTAAGAGTGTAGAGCACAATCAGGAGCTAAAGGTAGAATAAATATTCCCTCAAGTTCTATCGACCACCGATACAACTCTACCCACGCTTAACGTTTACGTTACCTAGAACAAGTATGAAACCAGACGTACTTTGTAGGTGTAACATGATATGTTTGCAAGAATATATAGAGCACGTAAATAAAAACTAGTGCCGTTTAGATAAAGAAGCAATAAAGTTCGTATAGCGAGTGTGGAAAAGTCGTGGTAGGAGTTGCGAAATTGTCCCTAAGCAATTGATTACATTACTAGACAGATAGCAAGTTTTATGTGGGAGAGGCCACTGCTAGCATGTCATCCCTGATTGGAATTCTATGCACTTATGATTGGAACTATTAGCAAGCATCCACAACTACTAACATTCATTAAGCTAAAACCCAACCATAGCATTAAGATATATTGGTCCCCTTCAATCCCGTATGCATCAATTTTTATGCTAGGTGGAAGCTTCTGTCACTCTTGCCCTCCAATACAGAGTCCTATCAACATACAACTAACCCTAAGTTGTGATCCACGCGCGTACTCATATGATGGGCACCAAAGGACAGCAACATAACCACAAGAAAATTAAACCAATCATAGCAATTCACCAATTACCGATAGGACAACGAAAATCTACTCAGACATCATAGGATGGCAACACATCATTGGATAATAATATGAAGCATAATGCACAATGTTCAAGTAGAGGGTACAACAGGTTGCGGGAGAGTGGACCGCTGTAGATAGATGGGGGAAGTTGATGAAGATGCTGGTGAAGATGACGGAGGTGTTTATGTAGATCGCCATCACACGATGATGGCCCCGGCGGCGTTCCGGCGCCACCGGTAGCGAGGGGGAGAGAGCCCTCATCCTTCTCCTTCTTCATTGACCTTCTCCCTAGATGGGAGAAGGGTTTCCCCTCTGGTCCATGGCCTCCATGGCATGGGAGGGGCGCGATCCCCTCCGAGATTGGATCTGTCTATCTGTCTCTCTCTGTTTCTGCATTCCAGATTCTGGCCTTTCACCATTTCTTATATTCCCGGTGATCCATAACTCCAATCGGGCTGAAATTTTAACACGATTTGTATCCGGATATTGGCTTTCTGGCGGCGAAAGAAGGGCACCAACTGCCTTACGGGGTGGCCACGAGGGTCAGGGGCGTGATAACCCACAAGTGTAGGGGATCAGTTGTAGCCTCTTTCGATAAGTAAGAGTGTCGAACCCAACGAGGAGCCAAAGGTAGAACAAATAATCCCTCAAGTTATATCGACCACCGATACAACTCTATGCACGCTTGACGTTTACTTTACCTAGAACAAGTATGAAACTAGAAGTACTTTATGGTTTTTTGTAGGATAGGTTTGCAATAATATAAAGAGCATGCAAATAAAACTAGGGGTTGTTAAGATAAAGACACAAGTAAATTAGTTTTAGTAGAGAGCTTTTTGTCACGAGAAAGTTATTTGTCCCTAGGCAATCGATAACTAGACGGTAATCACTATTGCAATCTTATTTGAGGGAGAGGCATAAGATACCATACTTTCTCTTCTTGGATCATATGCACTTATGATTGGAACTCTAGCAAGCATCCGCAACTACTAAAGATCATTAAGGTAAAAACCAACCATAGCATTAAAGTATCAAGTCCTCCTTATTCCCATACGCAAACAACCTACTTACTCCGGTCTGTGCTTCTGTCACTCACGCCACCCACCATAAGAAAATCATGAACATATTGGAAACCCTGCAGCGGGGATCCCTTCCGCTTGCGCGACACAGAGAGCACCATAGGCTAACACCAAAAATAAAACATGCAACTCAAACCAATCACGATCATCAACTAACCCATAGGACAAAACATATCTACTCAAACATCATAGGATAGCCATACATCATTGGGAAATAATATATAGCATTGAGCACCATGTTTAAGTAGAGATTACAGCGGGTAGAAGAGGGGTTACACTGCTGCATATAGGGGGGAAGAGTTGGTGGTGACAGCGGTGAAGTTGTTGGTCTAGATTGCGGTGACGATGATGGCCCCATCGGCACTCCGGTGCCACCGGAAGCGAGGGGGAGAGAGACCCCCTCCTTCTTCTTCTTCCTTGACATTCTCCCTAGATGGGAGATGGGTTTCCCCTCTGGTCCATGGTCTCCAGGGCGTGGGAGGGGCGAGATCCCCTCCGAGATTGGATTTGTCTCTCTGTCTCTCTCTGTTTCCGTGTTCTCAAATTCTAACCCTTCACCGTTTCTTAAATTCCCGGAGATCCGTAACTCCGATTGGGCTGAATTTTGGACAAGAATTTTATTCGGATATTAGCTTTCTTTCGGCGAAAGAAGGGCATCAACAGCCTTACGGAGTGGCCACGAGGGCCCAGGGCGCGCCCCCACCAACGTGGGCCATTCGGGCATCTGCTCACGTTGGTTTCGCTTCCCAAAATTCACATATATTCCCCAAAAAATCTCCGTTTATTTTTATCCAGTTTGGACTCCGTTTGATATGGATATTCTACGAAACAAAAAACATGCAACAAACAGGAACTTGCACTGGGCACTAGATCAATATGTTAGTCCCAAAAAATAGTTTAAAAAGTTGCCAAAAGTATATGAAAGTCGTATAATATTGGCATGGAACAATAAAAAATTATAGATACGACGGAGACGTATCAGCATCCCCAAGCTTAATTCCTGCTCGTCCTCGAGTAGGTAAATGATAAAAAAGATAATTTTTGATGTGGAATGCTACCTAGCATAATCTTGATCATGTAATCTAATCATGGCATGAATATTAAGACACAAGTGATTCAAAGCAATAGTCTATCATTTGACATAAAAGAATTTAATACTCGGGCATCCCAACAAACAATCAAGTCTTTGAAAATATCAATGCTAAGGAATGTTATCCCTACAAAATCATATAGTCTTTTATACTCCCTTTTTCTTAACACAAGGTACCCCTCATGCCCATCCCGGTGTCAGCCAAGCAATTGTTTTCATACTTTACTTTTTTGAACTTTTTCAACTCTTCCCGCAATACATGAGCGTGTGCCATGGACATAGCACAATGGGTGGAATAGAAGGTGGTGATAGACAAAAGGAGGGAGAAAGTCTCACATCGACTAGGCGTATCAACGGGTTATGGAGATGCCCATCAATATATATCAATGTGAGTGAGTAGGGATTGCCATGTAACGGATGCACTAGAGCTATAAGTGTATGAAAGCTCATAAGAAAACTAGTGGGTGTGCATCAACTTGCTTGCTCATGAAGACCGAGGGCATTTGAGGAAGCCCATCGTTGGAATATACAAGCCAAGTTCTATAATGAGAATTCTCACTAGTATATGGAAGTGACAACATAGGAGACTCTCTATCATGAAGATCATGGTGCTACTTTCAAGCACAAGTGTGGAAAAAAGATAGTAGCATTGTCCCCTTTTTTTCTTTTTCTTTTTTTTGGCCTTCCTTTTTTTATTTGGCCTTTCTCTTTTTTTATTTGACCTTTTTTTTTCTTTTGGCCTTTTTTTCAAGGGGCAATGCTCTAATAATGATGATAATCACACTTATATTTACTTAAACTCGATATTACAACTCGATACTAGAACAAAAATATGACTCTATATGAATGCCTCCGGCGGTGTACCGGGATGTGCAATGATCTAGCATAGCAATGACATCAAAAAGCGGACAAGCCATGGAAACATCATGCTAGCTATCTTACGATCATGCAAGGCAATGTGACAATGATGGTGCGTGTCATAATAAACAGAACGGTGGAGTTACATGGCAATATATCTCGGAATGGCTATGGAAATGCCATAATAGGTAGGTATGGTGGCTGTTTTGAGGAAGGATATGAGGTGGTTTGATGCACCGGTGAAAATTGCGCGGTACTAGAGTGGCTAGCAAAGTGGAAGGGTGAGAGTGCGTATAATCCATGGACTCAACATTAGTAAAAAAGAACTCACATACTTATTGCGAAAAATCTATTAGCCCTCGAAGCAAAAATACTAAGACGCATGCTCCTAGGGGGGAGGTTGGTAGGAGTTAACCATCGCGCGCCCCCGACCTTCAAGCAAAGATAAACAATCAAAATACAATGCACACCAATTTGGTTACATAGTTAGGAGACCATACGTGCATGCTTCGGGAATCACAAACCTTAACACCAATATTTTTACTAGACCACAATCATTCACTAGTACCTCCCACATATTAGCATATCTATATCGCAAAACTATTGCAAGGAATCAAACATGTCGTATTCATCGATCTGAAAGTTTATGTAGGATTTTATGACTAACCATGTGAATGACCAATTCCTGTCAACTCTCTAAATAGATATAAGTGAAGCAAGAGAGTTTTAATTCTTTCTACAAAAGATATGCCCATGCTCTAACAAATATAAGTGAAGCAAAAGAGCATTCTACAAATGGCGGTTTTCTATGTGAAGAGAAACAGGCAATCCAAACTTCAAATTATATAAGTGAAGCACAAGAAGCATTCTATAAAGCCGTACTCAAAAGATATAAGTGAAGTGCAAAGAGCATTCTATAAATCAAACAAGGACTATCTCATACCAGCATGGTGCATTTATTAAAAGAAAAATAAAAAGCACACGACGCTCCAAGAGTTTACGCATATCATGTGAATGAAAAGAATCCAAAAACATACCGATACTTGTTGAAGAAAGACGGGATGCCTTTCGGGGCATCCCCAAGCTTAGACACTTGAGTCTCCTTGAATATTTAGTTGGGGTGCCTCGGGCATCCCCAAGCTTGAGCTCTTGCCTCTCCTCCTTCTCCTCGCATCGAGACCTCCTCGATCTTCGAACACTTCATCCACACAAAAGTTAACTGAACTTTTAGTGGCGGGGTTAATGCATATGATCAATAAAATCCCATCATGTACTTCTCTAACATTGTTGTATAATTATTAAAAAAACATTACCTACTGTATGATATCACAATTCTATGGCCCCAAGTCAAGGAGGCTTCAACAAGAATTCAAACATATGCAAATAATGAAGCTATAACAGCAATCTATGAAAACAAGACAATCTATAGTAATCTGAACATTAACCATACTTCTGTAACCCTAAAAATTATGGAAAAATTAGGAAAAATAAAAAATTTGTATAGAAAGACTTTGCAAAATGTTTCATTTCCTTTCGACATTCCAGTAAAAAACGTAAAATCGCGCACTACAGCCAAAGTTTCTACTTTTGCACCGAACAAACCAACAAGCAGTTTAATCATCCTAAAGGAAGCTCTTGGCACATTATTTTTATAATACAATGGTATTGTACAAGGGGATCATTATTTTTGTTGAAAAGTTTCTGTAATTAAGATTTGCAAAGTTTCCATGGGCATGAACGAAGTTCAAGGAGCTCCCCCATTTCAACGGTGCTCGTCCTTCTTATTTTCACTTTTCTTTTTGCAAATTTTAGGTTCCCCTCTTTATTTTTTTGTTTTTAAACTTTGTAAAAGCACACAACAGAAATAAACGACTCTCTAAAACTTCCGGGTTGTCTCCCTGGCAGCGCTTTCTATAAAGCAATTAAGCTCGGCATATAGTGCTCAAGTAATGGATCCACCTGGATCCCAAGGTATATCAAAGGAAATTTTAATTAGCAATGATTTGGCATTTAGTAGTGAGCACAAAGTGATATGTGTCATGCAAAACCAAAGTCTAACTCTCTTCCTATGCATAGGCATGTCATACAAGAAAAAATCATGCACATCAAGTAAAGGCCAATGCATAGTATAAGCTATTTCTTCTAATTTTATCGTGTTGGAAACATAGAGAGGCGGAGATGTAGTTCCTCTCTCATAATAAATGAAAGTAGGATCAGCAAGAACATGAATATTATATTCATAAAAATCATCATGTGCAACGGAAAAAGGCAACCCATCAATATAATCCTTAATAAGCGCAAACTTCTCCGATATAGTGTAGGTTGGAGAATTCAAAAAGATAATAAGACTATCATGTGCGGGTGCAATAGCAACCATCTCATGTTTAACATAAGGAACTATAGCAAGTTCTTCTCCATAGGCATAATTCATATTGGCATCTTGGCCACAAGCATAGCAAGCATCATCAAAAAGGGATATTTCAAACGAATCAAAGGGATCATGGCAATCGTCATAGCAATCATCCTTCGGTAAGCACGAAGGGAAATTAAACAATGTATGAGTTTAAGAGTGACTCTCATTAGAAGGTGGGCACAGGTAGCTAATCCGCTCATCCTCCTTTTGTTCTTCGCTCTCCTCGTCATCTTTTTCATCTAATGAGCTGATAATGTCATCAGTTTCTTCTTCCATAGTTTCCTGTAAAATATTAGTCTCTTCTTGGACAGCGGAGACTTTCTCAATAAACGCATCAATATTGGAGTTATATTCATAATTCCAATAGCAATATTTCAATATAGCAAGATTTTCAGGCCTATAAACATCATCATCAAAAGCATCATCCTTTTTAAACAGAGATTCAATTTCATAAGCACCCTTAAAAGCAACAAATTCTTCTATTTGTTCCACATCGTAATAATCATATATACCATTAGCATAAGAAGCTAAGGTTTCATTATAATTAAATTTTCACGTAAAGGGAAGGTGTGGAGCCTTCATCCTAGAGGAACAAGTATAATCATAGCCCAAGAATAGTTGCCGAGCATACCAACGCAACATATAAATTTGATCCCATAATAGTTTCCCTTTTTGTGTCAAGCGATAATCCCTAAAGTATTCGCATTGATCCAACATTACTCCCATTATATAGTTGAATGGGGTTTTCTCAGGATTATCAAAGTAGTACATAATATCTTTCACATAATGAGCATCAAGGGTTTTAGGAGGTTCCCCATCTCCATGAGAAGCAAGTACACCTATTTTTTTTGGTATTTTGTGTTCCATATCCATAACTAAAGATAGAGAACAACTTAGAACATCAAATAAAATCTACTTAGTGATAAAGCAAACAAGCACACACGAGAATATTCACCCCACGCTATTGCTCCCCGGTAACGGCGCCAAAAAAGGTCTTGATAGCCCACAAGTGTTGGGGATAAGTTGTAGCCTCTTTCGATAAGTAAGAGTGTCGAACCCAACGAGGAGCCAAAGGTAGAGCAAATATTCCCTCAAGTTATATCGACCATCGATACAACTCTACGCACGCTTGATGTTTACTTTACCTAGAACAAGTATGAAACTAGAAGTACTTTGTGGTTTTTTGTAGGATAGGTTTGCAATAATATAAAGATCACACAAATAAAACTAGGGGCTGTTAAGATAAAGACACAACTAAATTAGTTTTAGTAGAGAGCTTTTTGTCACGAGAAAGTTATTTGTCCCTAGGCAATCGATAAATAGACCGGTAATCACTATTGCAATCTTATTTGAGGGAGAGGCATAAGCTAACATACTTTCTCTTCTTGGATCATATGCACATATGATTGGAACTCTAGCAAGCATCCGCAACTACTAAAGATCATTAAGGTAAAAGCCAACCATAGCATTAAAGTATCAAGTCCTCTTTATGCCCATACATAAACAACCTATTTACTCGGGTCTGTGCTTCTGTCACTCACGCCACCCACCATAAGAAAATCATGAACATATTGCAGACCCTACATCGGCGATCCCTCACGCTTGCGCGACACGGAGAGCACCATAAGACAACACCAATAATAAAACATGCAACTCAAACCAATCACGATCATCAATTAACCTATAGAACAAAACGGATCTACTCAAACATCATAGGATAGCCATACATCATTGGGAAATAATATATAGTGTTGAGTTGCACGTTTAAGTAGAGATTACAGCGGGTTAGAAGAGGGGTTACACCGCTGCATAGAGGGGGGGGGAAGAGTTGGTGGTGATGGCGGTGAAGTTGTTGGTGTAGATTGCGGTGACGATGATGGCCCCGGCGACACTCCAGTGCCACCGGAAGCGAGAGGGAGAGAGCCCCCCTCCTCCTTCTTATTCCTTGACCTTCTCCCTAGATGGGAGAAGGGTTTCCCCTGTGGTCCATGGTCTCCATGGCGTGGGAGGGGCGAGAGCCCCTCAGAGATTGGATCTCTGTCTATGTCTCTCTCTGTTTCCGCGTTCTCAGATTTAGGCCCTTCACCGTTTCTTAAATTCCCGAAGATCCGTAAATCCGATTGGGCTGAATTTTGGACACGATTTTTATCCGGATATTAGATTTATTGCGGCGAAAGAAGGGCATCAACCGTCTTACGGAGTGGCCACGAGGGCCCAAGGCGCGCCTGCCCCCCTAGGCGCACCCCCACCCTCGTGGGCCACTCTGGCATCGTCTCACGTAGGTTCCGCTTCCCAAAATTCACATATATTCCAAAAAAATCTCCGTCCGTTTTTATCCCATTTGGACTCCGATTGATATGGATATTCTGCGAAACAAAAAACATGCAACAAACAGGAACTGGCACTAGGCACTGGATCAATATGTCAGTCCCAAAAAATAGTATACAAAGTTGCCAAAAGTATATGAAAGTTGTAGAATATTGGCATGGAACAATAAAAAATTATAGATACGACGGAGACGTGTCAGGGCGCCGACCCCCCCTGGGGCGTGCCCCTGCCTCGTGGCCTTCTCGGGCATTGTCTTGCGTTGATTCTTCTTCCCAAAAATCACATATATTCCAAAAAAATCACCGTGAGTTTTTATCCCGTTTGGACTCCGTTTGATATGGATATTCTGCGAAAAAAAAACATGCAATAAACATGAATTGGCACTAGGCACTAGATCAATATTAAAAAAAGTTGCCAAAAGTATGTAAAAGTTATAGAATATTAGCATGGAACAATAAAAAATTATAGATACGACGGAGACGTATCAGGGAATCAACCACGGACGTCATCTACATCAACCGTATTGCCCTTCCGATGAAGTGTGAGTAGTTTACCATAGACCTATGGGTCCATAGCTTGTAGCTAGATGGCTTCTTCTCTCTCTTTGATCCTCAATACCATGTTCTCCTCGTTGTTCTTGGAGATCTATTCGATGTAATCTTCTTTTGCGGTGTGTTTGTCAAGATCCGATGAATTGTGGGTTTATGATCAGATTATCTATGAATAATATTGAGTTTCTTCTGAATTCCTTTATGCATGATTTAATATCTTAGTAATTCTCTTCGAACTATCAGTTTGGTTTGGCCAACTAGATTGGTTTTTTCTTGCAGTGGGAGAAGTGCTTTGCTTTGGGTTCAATCTTGCGGTGCTCAATCCCAATGACAGAAAGGGACATGACATGTATTGTATTGTTTCCATCGGGGATAACAAGATGGTTTTTTTTATCATATACATTAGTTATTTCCGCTATATCATGTCATCTTGCTTAATGCGTTACTTTGTTCTTATGAACTTAATACTCTAGATGCAGAATCGTTTCAGTCGATGTGAGGAGTAATAGTAGTAGATGCAGGCAGGAGTCGGTCTACTTGATATGGACGTGATGCCTATATTCATGATCATTGCCATAGATGTCGTTATAATTATTCGCTCTTCTATCAATTGCTTGACAGTAATTTTTTCACCCACCATAATACTTGATATCATGAGAGAAGCCTCTAGTGAAACCTATGGCCCCAGGGTCTACATGTTAAGCCATGCATAACGTAAGTATACATGAAAGAGTGCGACCTCTCTTGCGGACCCGTGTAGTCCTCAAGGTCCTCTGCTCAGTTGATGATGCTAGTGCGGTTGTCGTGGCTGCCGGTGGTGAGGAAGAAGATCTGAGGCGGCAAATGACAGTCTGGAGGGCGGATCCCTGCTGTGGTGAATGCTTCCGTCGTTGGAGCAGCTGAGCTGGGGTGGACCATAGCGCAACAGGAGTGGGACAAACCACACAAGGTTTTATTTGACACATATCTGTAACAGAAGTAATTCCGTAAGGGCTTGTTTGAATTGGAGGTTTCTAACAATGCAGGGATAGGAAATACACATGAATAGGACAGGAATGCACGTGCAAAACAGTGAATTTAAAAACACAAGATTTCTGTCAATCTGGGTGTTTGGTTCACAAGAATTGGAAGATCACAGGAATGCAAAGAAGCATGGTGAAATTACGTCAAACCACAAGAAAATGTACAGTTATAATGCTATTATGCTACTATCTCATAGTCTTGTGATTCATGAATAGGAATTTGAAAAGGAGGCCAAGTGGATATTAAAATTCCTACGTTTTTTCTATCAAGGAGAGACTAAAGGAACAAATCCTACAATTTTCCTTTGCTCCATTCCTTTGAACCAAACACATGAATAGTAGTACCATAGGAAACTTTCCAATTCCTATGTTTTTCCTTCCAAGCACTGGCGATTCTAGTAGGCAGGCTTGAACAGGGAAAAACATATAGTACAACAATGTTTTTGCTATTTCTACTACTTTGGACCCAGGCCACTGCCCTACTAGCTCAACTCCCAGGCCCATCTAGAAATTCACAGCTCAAACGCACAGAAATAATGACGGCTTTCAAGAGAGTCCACCAAGGATAGCTAGGTTGCTTGGTACCTTACTACTTGTTATATAGGAGAAACTAATCTTATTTCACGTTACTACGTGTGCTCAGTGGACAATATATATAACATGTAGAGTAAAAAAGCGATGCAGCAAGTATACAACCTCTTTGGCAAAGCCATGTCGATCTCAGCATCATTGGGTTGGTCGCTGAGGACGCCGCGGCTGATGTGGCAGTCAGAGGAGGGGAAGAAGATCTTAGGTGCCTGGATATGGAGCCAAGGGTACTACTCGGCTGTGATGGACGGTTTCGTCATTGGATCAGCTCCGGTGAGTTGTACTATGGCGAGGCCGAAGCAGGACAAGAGAGGCAACCTTAACTTGAGTGGGATTCTAATAGCATCTCCAATAGATTATGTAAAATACATAACCACAAAGTGCTAGATGTAAAATACATCAGCCGCTCATCTCTGAACTTGACTGTCGAAACTGAATTTAACTGTTAAAACTGAATTTTACTAATGAAATTGAATTTTGCTGTCGAAACTGAATTTTACCATCGAAACTAAACACACTAGTTGCAGAAAAGTAGTAGCAGCAGCTGGAGCGCCCGGAGCAGCAGCGCGTGCGAGAGCCGGGGTAGCTCGTTGTGTAGCAGCATCTCAGGTACAAGCTGCAGGGGCTCAAGCCATTGAGCGAGAGCAGGATCTGCTGCTCGTGCAGCAGCAGCGCGAGGAAGACTAGAGCAACAGCGCAAGCAAGAGCAAGAGCAAGAGCAGTAGCGCGAGCAAGAGCAAGAGCAGACTAGGCAGGGGATCGGAGAGCAAGAGCAGAGCAGCAGCGCGAGCGAGAGCCAAAGTAGCAGCAGCTCCGACTGATGCGGATGACACTACCGAGGGAGCGATGCCGTAAAGGCCGCCGCCGCCGCCGTAAATGGAGCTAGCCATGGCGGCTCGGGACCGAGCGCTGGTAGCACCGTGAGATCGAAGCAAGAAAAAAATGCAGCGATTACTGTAGAACCTCTTTGGTGGCGCCAATTAGGCCTCAACTTCATCTAAGGAATCGGTGATGATGCTGCTCTTCCGGCGGCTTGGGAATGGAGGTGGCGCGAAAGACAAGGGGAACATCGGGGCAGCTCCTTGGAGGTGGAGGACTGGGTGGCTGAACCGGTGGGATGACGAGATCGACGATGGATCCTCATCCGGTGCGATGGATGAGGGAGGTCGAGGTGTTGTAGTGGATGACATCATTGGGGAAGAGGCTCCGGCTGGGTGGCGGACAGAGGAGGGTGTGGGTCTTCGCGGGTTTTCGCGGCCTTGGTGTTCAAATGGGGGCGGTGGAGTGGATGGGAGCGGGGAACTATGGCTTAGGGACGCGCTTGTCCGAAATGTGGGGTAACTTACGAAAATACTCCCACCGATTTGAACTAGGTGGTTCTTTCGATTTAGGGGGTATCATGGGAATTTCGCATGTCGGGATTTTGCAGGAGGTGGGAGTTTTCGCGCGGGTTGTAATTTTGGCATGGAAACACGCGGGTTGAGATGGAGGGAGTTTTCTGAGCACAATGAGACAACGAGATAGCTCCAAATTTTGGGATAACAAGGCGCGTGCTAATTTTCAAGAGAACGGTACGCTACCAAATCAATTTGCACAACACAAGAGAGTGTCTTGTCCCGTTTTGCTGTATGAATTACTACAAATGCCATTCAATGCTTTGAATCCATGTTATGTTCGTATAATGCATGTAACCTACTCGAATGAACATTTTAGGGCATTTCAAATGTATACTACCTGCTGCAATATGAACTAAATTTGAATTCATTTCTCTATTTGAATAAGATCTACAATCATGATTGTTGTCAAGTTAAACCATTTGAATTCATTTCTCTATTTTAACAAGATCTACAATCATCATTATTGTCAAGTTAAACCATCATTTGTATATTATCTTCATAGCACACCACATGATTACTGTCGAGTTAGATATGAACTATGTCTACTATATGAACTCGAACTCGAACTCGATTATTGTCGAGTTAGATATATGAACTATGTGCACTATATGATTACCGTCGAGTTAGATATGAACTATGTGTAGTATATGAACACGAACTCGATTTTTTGAATCCACTTTATGTTGATTTCAAATCACAGTGCATTTCAAGCTCAAGCTAGACCTTCATAATCTAAACCATGTCTCATATGTATAATGTGTTTATCACATAATGTATAGTGCCCCGCACCTATGCCTACAAGTATTTAGCTGTGTGTTGGAAACGCCACACATTATCATGAATTCAATTAAAATGTGAGGTTGTTTGATAACACATAATGTATGGTTTAGATTGTTCGATATTTAGTTGTGAGCTGCAAACGCCACACATTATCACAAATTCAAAAAAATTGTGAGATTGTTCGATAGATAGTATGGTTTAGATTGTTTGATATTTAGTTATGAGTTACAAACGCCACGCACTATCACATTATAATATAACATGTCCAAAACCACACCACGCGTATCACCGCTATATTCATGCATGCATAGGTTTATAACACTATGATCTCTTATTCAAATATATGAATCCACTTTCATATCGAATTATTATATTTGTTAGTCTCTTACACCCACACAATCATCTAAACTTTGTAGCTGGCACTAACTTTCCGTCGTGCATGCACACACCCTCCTCGCCCTCCCCCTCCCTCAGCATTCTATCCATCACGCACATTCATTTATTTTTTATGCCGTTCTCCCATGATCTCCACAACTCCTTCTTTCCGACACACACCGATCGATAAACCTCTATAGCGATGTCTCCCTACCACATACACACACACTTCCCATATCCTCCTTTCTCTCACCATGCCTCATGCATGTCTCTCATACGGTCCCATACACGTGTAAACTCTCGCCCCTCTTTTCATCGATCTCACAATCGCACACTCATTCCCCGCCCCCTATATAGTAGGCCCCTCGCACCACCTCCTAGCTCCATCCCTCTCTCCTTATCCGTCTCTCTCGGCCTCCTCTAACAAATGGATTTACACCGACCGATCCCGCACTATACATATAGTTATCTAGGTCGTTTATAACTTGTTTCCCCCACGCGCTGATCGATCTAACTCATTAGTTGTCTCTCCCTTCCCGCGACACACATCAATTAATCTGCCGATCTAATTAGGTTTGCTTACCAAACACATATGCCCCCCTTTATCATCCATGCATGCCTCCCGACACATCTATCACACTCACACACACACACACACACACACACACACACACACACACACACACACAGAGAGAGAGAGAGAGAGAGAGAGAGAGAGAGAGAGAAACACATCCCCTCTCTTCTAGATATTGCAGTTGTACCCTCAGTTTGTCTAGTAGCCCCCCTCTGGCACTCTACCTCTCTTTCCCAACCTATTTCCCGTCCATCACGTATGTATGGATGTTGACCGATCTGCCTCAAGACGTAGCTAGGTCTCTCCTTTTCAACACATATACGAGTCGATCTACCTCTTTAGTTAGGTCTCTGCCTCCCCCACCCCCCCCACACACACCGATACATCAAGCGCTCTAGTCGTGTCTCTCCACCACATCCAAACTTGCCCTCTGCCCTCTGATGTTCCGGTAGGCCATTCGCCCTATATCTTTGACGTGCACAGACAAAATTTTGATGGCTCTCTTGATCAATCTCGCACCGACACATTTGATCCTCTCTTCAGCTCTATCGATATTTATGACCCCTCCCTCTCTTCTTGTGGATCGCCCCTCTATATATGATATAAACAGGCCTCTATTTCACACACATTGCATGTGTCACATTTTTGTTTGAGATATCATCGACACATATTCCCACAAATATATTCAAATCAAACACTGAAAGAAATATGACCTAGAGGCAATAATAAAGTTGTTAATTATATTTCCTTATATATCATGATAAATGTATTTTATTCATGCTAGAATTGTATTAACCAGAAACTTGATACATGTGTGAATACATAGACAAAACAGAGTGTCCCTAATATGCCTCTACTAGACTAGTTCGTTAATCAAAGATGGTTGAAGAACTCTGTCAATAACACTATCATCATCAACTTGATGCTCCCGTGAATCTCGGGCAAGTAACATACCGATGACAAAGGGAACACCGTATGTTGTTATGCAGTTTGACCGATAAAGATCTTCATAGAATATGTAGGAGCCAATATGAGCATCCAGCTTCCGCTATTGGTTATTGACCAGAGATTTGTCTCGGTCATGTCTAAATAGTTCTCGAACCCGTAGGGTCTGCACGCATAACGTTTGATGACGATTTGTATTATGAGTTATGTGTTTTTGATGACCGAAATTTGTTCGGAGTCCCGAATGAGAACACAGACATGATGAGGAGTCGCGAAATGGTCGGGACATAAATATTGATATATTGGACGAAGATATTCGGACACCGGAAAGTGTTTCATGACGTTTCTGATATTTATCGAAGAACCGAGGGGTTACCGAAACCCCCCAGGAAGTTATGGGCCTTAATGGGACATAAGGGAGTAGGAGAGGGCAGGCCGCAAGGTGGCGCATGCCCGCCCAAGGTGGTCCGAATTGGACTAGGGGGAGGGGGCGCGGCCCCCTCTTGCCTTTGCCTCTCCGTCTCCTTCCCTCCTCCCCCCCTTGGAATAGGAAAGGGAGTCCAACTAGGATTGGGAATCCTAGTTGGACTCCCCTCTTTGGCGCGCCCCCTAGGGCCGGCCGGCCTCCTCCTCCCTCCTTAATATACGTGGGGACGAGGGCACCCTAGGACACACAAGTTGATCTTTTAGCCGGGTGCGATGCCCCCTCCATAGTTTAACACCTAGATCATATTGTCGTAGTGCTTAGGCGAAGCCCTGCGCGGATCACATCATCAACACTGTCAACACGCCATCGTGCTGCCGGAACTTTTCCTTGAGCTTCTGCTAGATCAAGAGTTCGTGGGACGTCATCATTGCTGAACATGTGCTGAACACGGAGGTGCCGTGCGTTCGGTACTTGGATCGGTTGGATCGTGAAGATGTTCGACTACATCAACCGTGTTACTAAACGCTTCCGCTTTTGGTCTACGAGGGTACATGGACACACTCTCCCTGCTCATTGCCATGCTTCTCCTAGATAGATCTTGCATGATCATAGGATTCTTTTTGAAATACTACGTTCCCCAACAGTGGCATCAGAGCCAGGTCTATGGTAGATGATATGCACGAGCAGAACAGAAAGAGTTGTGGGCAATAATAGTCATACTGCTTACCACCAACATCATACTTTGATTCGGCGGTATTGTTGGATGTAGCGGCCAGGACCGACATTACATGACCGCGTTTAGGAGACTGGTTCTACCGACGTGCTTTGCACACAGGTGGCTCACGGGTGTCAGTTTCTCCAACTTTAGTTGATTCGAGTGTGACTACGGCCGATCCTTGTTGAAGGTTAACGCATCACACTTGACAATAGATCATTGTGGTTTTGATGCGTAGGTAAGAATGATTCTTACTAGAAGCCCGTAGCTACCAGGTAAAACTTGCAACAACAAAGTAGAGGACGTCTAACTTGTTTTTGCAGGGCATGTTGGGATGTGATATGGTCAAGACGTGATGAGTTATACGTTATTGTATGGGATGATCACGCTTTCTAAATTATCGGCAACCGGCAGGAGCCTTATAGTTGTCTCTTTATTGTATGAATTGTGAACGCCATGTAATTGCTTTACTTTATCACTATGAGTTAGCGATAGTAGTAGAAGCAATAGTTGGCGTGATGACTATGACGCTACGATGAATGTCATGGTGTCAAGCCGGTGACGATGGAGATCATGACGATGCTTTGGAGATGGAGATCAAAAGCACAAGATGATGATGACCATATCATGTCACATATTTTGATTGCATGTGATGTTTATCTTATTATATGCATCTTATTTTGCTTAGTACGACTGTAGCATTATCAGATGATCCCTTACAAAATTTCAAGGTACAAGTGTTCTCCCTAAGTATGCACCTTTGCGACAGTTCGTTGTGCCGAGACACCACGTGATGATCGGGTGTGATAAGCTCTACGTTCACATACAACGGGTGTAAGAAAGTTTTGCACATGCAGAATACTCGGGTTAAATTTGACGAGCCTAGCATGTACAGACATGGCCTCGGAACACTGGAGACCGAAAGGTCGAGCGTGAATCATATAGTAGATATGATCAACATAAGATGTTCACCGTTGAAAACTACTCCATCTCATGTGATGATTGGACATGGTTTAGTTGATTTGGATCACGTGATCATTTAGATGACTTGAGGGATGTCTATCTAAGTGGGAGTTCTTTAGTAATATGATTAGTTAAACTTTAATTTGTCATGAACTTAGTCCTGATAGTTTTTATTGCATATCTATGTTGTTGTAGATCGATGGCCCGTGCTACCGTTCCCTTGAATTTTATTGCGTTCCTAGAGAAAGCCAAGTTGAAAGATGATGGTAGCTGTAAGGGCATATTTCTCCCTAAGTAGTTTTGGTGATTGATGACAATGCATTTGTGGACTAATCGTGTGCTCTAAGCTCTTTCAGATATATCTCACCTAGGCACAAGACGATTGTGTGCCCCTCGAAATATATGGAAGACGGTGTTTGCTTTTTGCTTCTTTTTCGGCGGATTTGAGTAATAGGGAAGCCGTACTATTAAGAGGGGGACCGCTTCGGAAAGGTTTGGGTGGAATCAACACGTACACGTCTATACTTTCGCACCACCTTTCCTTTGGTTCTCTGGAGCTCCGGCTATTCTCCTCGTAAGTACAAAACCATGGCTTCCTACTAATACAACTGCCTGGCAGGCGGTAGTACCGCTCATTGTAAGCGGTAGTACCGCACAGCCACACGGTAGTACCGCCTCAGGGCATGGTAGTACCGCATCATGAGCACGGTAGTACCATGTAGCTGGTCCGGCGTAGTAACTAGTATGGTAGTATGTGTGGAAGTAATTTTTTACTTCTGCATCCTACGCGGTAGTACCGCTTGGGTTAAGCGGTAGTATCGTGTCGTGTTTTTTTATACTACCGTATTTCTGCGGATGTAGCTACGGATGTATTTTATTTCATCCGCGCTTGTCCTCAGCCTGCTTATCTCTGCCTTGCGTTAGTACCGCATGGACGAGCGGTAGTACCGCTCAAGCAGTACTACCGCCCGTGTGTCAACGCAACAGAGGTAAGTCTAGGCTAGTACCGCACCCAGGGCGGTAGTACCGCTGGCCAAGCGGTAGTACCGTAACTTACGTGCGGTAGTACCGCACTCTGCGGGCAGAAATGTGGGACAACGGTTGGATTTGTTCTCCCACTATATATAGAGTGTCTTATTCTCCAAGAAGACTCACCTCTTCCTCCCCAAAGCTCCATTGTTGCTCAAAGCTCCATTTCCGCCCGATCTCTCTCCCTAGCCAATCAAACTTGTTGATTTCCTCGGGATTGCTTGAGAAGGCATCGATCTACACTTCCACCAAGAGATATTTGATTTCCCCCACTAATCCTTGCGGATCTTGTTACTCTTGGGTGTTTGAGCACCCTAGACGGTTGAGGTCACCTCGGAGCCATATTCCATTGTGGTGAAGCTTCGTGGTGTCGTTGGGAGCCTCCAATTTGGTTGTGGAGATAGCCCCAACCTTGTTTGTAAAGGTTCGGTTGCCGCCTTCAAGGGCACCACTAATGGAATCACGGCACCTTGCATTGTGTGAGGGCGTGAGGAGAATACGGTGGCCCTAGTGGCTTCTTGGGGAGCATTGTGCCTCCACACCGCTCCAACGGAGATGTACTTCCCCTCAAAGGGAAGGAACATCGGTAACACATCCTCGTCTTCACCGGTTCCTCTTGTGGTTATTTCTTCCCTTTACTTGTGCAAGTTTTACTTGTTTATTTTATATAGCTTGCTTGTGAGGTTGTTATGTTTGCTTACTATAAGTTGTCATCATAGTAGCATATCTACACAACTTACTTTGTTGCTTAATTTAAATTGGTTAAGAAAAGCTAAAATTGTTAGTTGCCTATTCACCCCCCTCTAGTCAACCATATCGATCCTTTCAATTGGTATCAGAGCCTCGTCTCTTTTTGAGGACTTTACCGTCCAAAGAGTATGGGTGACAACGTAGTCGAGATGGAGGAACATTCCGGTGAAACTCCGTCCTTGCCTACATCTGATGGGGGAGCCTCGATCTCTCATGAGGAGTTCAATGTGGCTATGACCACATTGGAGGAATCACTAGCGACCGAGGTCAAAGGCATGTTTAAAGATTTTCTTGAGGGGCTTAAATTATCCTCCACACCGTTGGAAGTGGTTCGTCCCGCTACCATCGTGTCGGTTGCTACTCCCGACAAGGGAGAAGCTAGTAGTGAACAAGCCCTGGTTACTAAGAATGGGAATGGGATCTTTGCCCACTCCGCTCCTCCTACTCACTATGGAGGACCCGTTCCCACACCGCATTTAAATTCCATTGGGCCTCCTCCTAAGTTTATAAAAAATTACGATTTTGCTACTTGGATGTTGCGCTTCAAACGTCATTTAAATCATTGCTCTACTAATCTTTGGAGAATTATTAAGCAAGTTTTTTATTCACGTGATCCCGACAACTTAACTCCGAGAGAAGCTGCGGATCATCAATTCAACGAGTCCGTTCTTTGCATACTTCAAGATGCTATCCCTCCCGAAGACATTGCACATCTTCGACCCTTCACTGTGGCCAAGGAAGCTTGGGAGCATGTTGGCACCATGTACAAGGGGAGCGCTAGCATTCAACGCTCGAACTATGAAGTTGTGCAAGATGAAGCCGATGAGTTTGCTATGATCGAAGAAGAAGATCCTTGTGAAATTTATCGGAGATTAACCACTCTTGCGGTCTCTCTTCGAGATCATGGGAGTAAGGACACGAATGAAAATTGGATCAAGAGCAAGTTTCTCAAGGCCATGATGCTCTACCATAAGGCCATGTCCTCCGTCATTCGCCAAAGACCGGACTTCCACCACTTGTCATCAAATGAAGTGTTGGATGAGTTTGTTGCTGTGAGGATCTTGGATAAGACCGCCGACAATGCGGTCTTGAGAGTTCAACGATCAAAGAAGCTGAACCTTGCCTTAAAGGCCAAGGCTTGTGTGGAAGAAGAGGAGGAGGAGGATGATGATGAGAGTTGCCCCTAGGACACCAAATATGCCTATCATGAGCACATGGCTCTTGCTTCACGACAATTTTGGGGCAACAAGAAAAACACAAGGCCCAACTTCAACAAGAACAACTCAAGTGGCAACAAGGGCAAGCAACGAGTGAGGACTTGCTTCAATTGTGGGAATGTAAGCCACTTTGTTGTAGATTGCCCATATGAGAAAATAGAAGACTTTGGAGGCAAGCTTATCCAGAAGGACAAGGCCAAGTCTTATCCCAACAAGAACAACTTCAACAAGAAGACCCCTCCTAAAGGGTTGGTGGCCCAAGAAGAATATGTTGAGGATGATGATAATGATGAAGATGATGAGGTGGTCACCATGGCCACAATTGCTATTGCTACTACTCCACGCTCATCTCTCTTCAACTCACCAAATGAGAACATCACCGCCAAGTGTCTCATCAACAAGGTAACCCCAAACATCAATGCTACCATCCCTTCTAATCCTTCATTGACGGATTGTATTGATGAGAGTGAGGGAACTAAGGAGGGAGAGAATGAATTTGAGTTGTTCATGAGCAAACTCAAGGGCAAACCCAAGAAGCACTTTGTTTCTCTCTTGGAACAACTCGGTGATGCCAATAACATGATCGAGGCTCACGAGGAGACCATTGCTAAAATGGAAGGACATAGTCAAGACTATGCCGATGAGATATCAGATCTCTCTAATGCCCTAGAGGAAGAGCATGGTCTTCGTTTGGCTCTTGAGGAGTCACACAACGATGATTATGCTAACTTAAAGAAAGATCTTGATCATGCTTTAGTTGTCCCTCGTATGCTTAATTTCCAGAAGGCAAAACTTGGGGTTGACCATGCTAGACTCAAGGAGGAGTTTGTTATACTCGACAAGGCTCACAAGGCCTTGAAAGGTATGCATGCTTCTCTCAAGGAGTCTCATGATCAACTCCAAGTTTTGCTAACCAAGGAAAAGGCTATCTTTCCTCGCATGGTGTTGATTGATAATGCAAATGCTACTAACCCATGTTGCAAGCATGTGCATCTTGTTGAAGAAAATGCCAAGTTGAAGAAGAAACTTGAGAAAGGCCTTGTGACATGCATACAAGGTGAGAAGAACCTCAACAATCTTTTGAGCAGTCAAAAGGAGGTTGTGGCAAAGGAAGGAATTGGGTTTGTTCCTAAGCCCGAGAAGAAGAAGAATGACAAGACCAAGCTACCCCCTCTCCGACAAACCTTTGTGAAAGAGGGAGAGGGCGCCTCTAAGAAGAAGAACAATGTGAAGGGTGGTGGTGTCAAGAAAAACCCCACCATACCATCAAACATGGCTGGCGACTTTAATCCTTCATATGTTTTATGTTATGCTAGTGATGGTCATGTCTTCGCTAAATTTGTTGGTTCTTCTTATGAGTACATTGAATGGTCTATTTGGGTTCCTAAGACCCTTGTTACTAACCTCAAAGGACCCATTACCAAATGGGTACCTAAATCCAAGCATTGATCTCTTGTAGGAGTTTGCTTCCGGTGGGGGATCATGGTTGCTTGATAGTGGAGCCACAAATCATATGACCGGAAGCAAAGACTTGGTGGTGGACGTGCATCTAGGTTCATCTATGGCCACCAACGTCGAATGGGGTGATGCTTCATCTTCTAAGGTATTGGGGCTTGGCAAGGTTGTTGTCTCTCATGATCTCACGATCGAGAAAGTCATGCTTGTTGAGTCCCTTGCATATAATTTACTTTCTGTTCGCCAACTTGCACTCATGGGCTTTGCTACATTCTTTGATATTGATACCGTGGCCCTCTTGTGGAGCAAGACTCTTAAAGTAGCCTATGTTGGACATGTCGAGAACGGTCTTTATGTGGTTAACTTCTCGAAGCAATCCACTAAGACTGCGACATGCCTAATGGCTAAAGTTGATGTGGGATGGCTTTGGCATCGCCGGTTAGTCCATGTAAATATGAGATCTTTGCAAAGTCTTCTCAAGGGGGACCATGTCCATGGACTAACAAATGTTAGCTTTGCTAAAGATCGTGCTTGCAGGGTTTGCATTGAAGGTTAGTTACATGAGACGGCTCACCCTCCCACGACTATCATCTATTCAAAAAGACCCCTAGAGCTCCTTCACATGGATCTCTTTGGGCCTCCATCTTTTGATAGTCTTGGGGGTAGAAAGTATTGCTTGGTGATTGTGTATGATTATTCAAGATACACCTGGGTATACTTCTTCAAGAAGAAGAGTGAGACCCAACAAACCGTCATCAACTTTGCAAACGAAGCTCAACGACAACATGAAGCAAAGATTTTGATGATCCAAAGTGACAACGGCATCGAGTTCAAGAACTACACCTTGGATGAGTTTCTTAGTGATGAGGGGATCAAACATCAATATGCAGCACCCTATACCCCTCAACAAAACGGTGTAGCAGAGAGAAAGAACCGAACACTGATGGATGCGGCAAGGACCATGATGGCGGAATTCAAATCTCCATACAACTTTTGGGCCGAAGCCATCAACACCGCGTGTCATGCATCCAATCGGCTCTATCTCCACAAAGGCTTGAACAAAACTCCATATGAGATACTTACCGGTAACAAGCCCAATCTCAAGTACTTCCGGGTGTTCAGGTGTAAGTGTTTCATCCTCAAGAAAGGTGTTCGTTTATCTAAATTTGAATCTAGAGCTCATGAGGGCATATTTGTTGGTTATGCTACAAACTCTCATGCTTACTGTGTCCTCAACAAGTCCAATGGACTCATTGAGGAGACGAGTAACGTAGAGTTTGATGAAAATAACGGCTCCCAAGTGGACCAAAGTGGTACTTGTGATGTAGGTGATGAAATTCCTCCTCAAGCCATAAGAAGAATGGGTGTTGGGTATATCGTACCCATTGAGGAACCCCTTGTGGCAGAAGGAGAAGGACAATGTTCCACTCAAGTGGAACCATCACCAACCCAAGACCCACACGCTTCCGAAGAACAAAGTGAAGGCCCTCAACCGGACGAACAAGGCCAAGTGCAAGATCAATCACAAGATGGCGGGGAGCCAACAAATGATGCACAAGGCCAAGTTCTATCCTCTGAGCAAGATCAAGATCAAGAGGAAGCTCAAGATCAAGATCAAGCTCCTGACATCGCTCAAGATGATCAACTCAGTGCTCCTCTATTATCTCTTGAAGAGCAATTGGAGCATCGTGCTGCAAAAGTTGCCTCCAGGCTTGCTTCCAGAGAACATCACATGGAGAATATTCTTTGAAGCATCAAAAGGGGGGTAAGCACGCGTAGAAAATTAGCAAACTATTGTGCTCATCAAGCTTTTGTCTCCTGTGTTGAACCTCAGAAGGTCTATGAGGCGTTCGAAGACCCTGATTGGCTTAATGCCATGCATGAAGAACTCCATAACTTCGAGCGCAACAAAGTGTGGCGTCTGGTGCCAAGGCCAAAGGAGAACCATAATGTCATTGGAACCAAGTGGATCTTTAAGAACAAGCAAGATGCTCACGGCATTGTCATCCGCAACAAGGCGCATCTGGTGGCTCAAGGCTACTCCCAAGTCGAGGGTATCGACTACGGTGAAACCTTTGCCCCTGTTCCTCGCCTTGAATCTATTCGTTTGTTGCTTGCCTATGCTTCTCATCATAATTTTAAGTTGCAACAAATGGATGAGAAAAGTGCATTTCTTAATGGTCCTATTAATGAGTTGGTGTATGTAAAACAACCCCCGGGGTTTGAGGATCCTAAGTTCCCCAATCACGTTTATCAACTCGATAAGGCACTCTATGGCCTTAAACAAGCCCCACGTGCGTGGTATGAGCATCTTACCGAGTTGTTACAAGATCGTGGGTTTGAAATTGGGAAAATCGACCCCACTCTTTTTACTAAGAAGGTCAAAGGGGAGTTGTTTGTCTGCCAACTATATGTTGATGATATTATCTTTGGTTCTCCTAACAAAGTTTTCAATGATGAGTTCGCCGCACTCATGACCACACATTTTGAGATGTCCATGATGGGAGAGTTGAAGTACTTCCTTGGGTTTGAGATCAAGCAAAGAAGAGAAGGAATCTTCATCAAACAATCTAAGTATACTCAAGACATGCTCAAGAGGTTCAATCTAAGTGAGTCAAGCCGGCTACTACTCCAATGCCAACAAAATGCCAACAAAATGCCAACTTGACATTGATCCCAATGGTAAAGCGGTGGATCAAAAGGTATATCGCTCCATGATTGGATCCTTGCTTTACCTTTGTGCATCTAGATCGAATATTATGTTGAGTGTGGGAATCTGTGCACGGTTTCAAGCCTCACCTAAGGAAAGTCACTTTGTGGCAGTCAAGCGAATCTTTCGATATTTGGCTCATACCCCAAACTTTGGCTTATGGTACCCAAGAGGAGCAAACCTCAACCTTGTAGGTTTCTCCGATTCGGACTGGGCGGGAGGCAAAGTGGATAGGAAGTCCACTTCCAGAGGGTGCCAATTCCTTGGTTGCTCCCTCGTTAGTTGGTCTTCCAAAAAGTAAAGTTGTGTGTCTCTCTCGTCCACCGAAGCTGAGTATGTGGCAGCTGGCAGTTGTTGTGCTCAACTCTTATGGATGAGGCAAACCTTAAAGGATTACGGTGTCACTTGTGACAAAGTGCCTCTTTGGTGTGACAATGAAAGTGCCATCAAGATTTCTCTCAACCCGGTGTAACACTTCAAGACGAAGCATATAGAGATTCGGTATCACTTCATCCGGGATCATATACGGCAAGGAGAGATCGAGCTTCACTATGTCAACACTCATGATAACCTTGGAGATATCTTCACGAAGCCGTTGGATGAAGCAAGATTTCGCGAGTTAAGGCATGAGCTAAATATCATCGATTTGAGCAATGTGGCTTGCGACTTTGCACACACACCTCCCACTCTATATAGTTATCTTGTCTAGATGTAGGCATGGACATAGGGGGAGTATTGTTCTCTCAATGAACTATTCCTCCCCCCATTATGCATAAATCGATCAAGTCTTTGTCATTTGCCATGTTAGATGGTATAAGTCCTTCAAGACGAGTATTGGTCATGGGCCCAAGGATAGTTCTTTGCGGTGCCATACCAAATAACTCAAACATTGGTGGCCTCGGCCACCGACCTCCTCCTTGGAGAAGTGTCTTGTGTGCTGTTTTTTTTGTGTGTTGTCTCTCTTCCCGTTTGCCTTGCGTGTGCGTTTTTCCTTGTTAAAAGCCTCTTGTCGAAACTTGCAAATTCTTGGAGGGACGGTACTACCGTGAGTAGTCACGGTACTACTGCAAAGAGAGTATAGTACTACCGCAACCAGCACGACAGTAATTTTTTACTGCCGCTAGTCGAGCGGTACTACCGCTCCGTGTGCGGTACTTCCACCCGGGCGGTACTACCGCGATGACCACGGTACTATCGCACTTATCCGAACGGCTGGGGGTTATAAGCGGGCAGGGGGAGTTCCAACTCCCCCATACCCATTCATCTCATATCCCCACGTCGTCCCTCTCTCTCTCCCTCTCAAGAACGCCGCCAGAGGACCTCGTCGGATCTCCTCCCCCGGCCACTCTCCTCGCATTCCGACCGGCGGGATCGTTCCCCACCTCGACCTCTTGCCATGGATGAAGGTTTCTCCCCAAATCCCCTCTTCTTTTTGCCCAGTTGTTGTTTTTAGGTTTTGGGGAGATGCATGTTGTTCTAGTGTTCTTCTTGTTCTTATCCATGGAAGATTAGGATGTAGGAGAGTGGTTTTGCAATAGAAATGCTAGTAAGTATGCTGCTACTAAGTTACTATGATCAGCCGTAGTACCATTCGTCGTTCTACACGTTCTAGTCTAGATCCGTTCTTTTCAGATCTGACCCGAGCGGTACTACCGCTGGCTAACTGCGGTACTACCGCTCTGTCGCGTAAACGGTACTACCGCTCTGCTGAGCAGTACTACCGTAACTACGCGGAAGTAAATTTTTACTACCGCATTCTGTGCAGTACTACCGCAACCTCCAAGCGGTACTACCGCTTCCTAAGCGGTACTAAATTTTTACTTCCGTGTTCGTCAAATAGTACTACCGCTAGGTTCATATTTCCTTCGTAGCACATGCATATTATCCTTTCTACATGTTTCTTGTGCTTTTTGTGACTTTTGCATTGATTCTCGTTGTGTTTTCGTCGTGTTCTTGTGTTTGTGTCTTAGGTGGTGGCTCCAGTTCAGATGTCCGTCGCACCAATCCCATCAGTGACACCGGGTCCAAGCGTCTGCGCACCCCTAGTGATGTGCCAGAGGGCTCCAATCCCCAACGCAAGTTCAAGACCGCTGCGAACAAGCACAAGGAATCACCTATGACCATGGAGGAAATGCCAGCTAATGAATTCATGGCAAGGAGGAAGATCAATCCGTATGCAGAACCCCGGGCTCATTTTCATGGAGATGAACTATTCTGGACCAAGTAGCAATATCGTATCTACACAGAGGTACTCAAGAGCAAGCACAACCTGTATGTGGATGCTCATTGGGTTGACATGGTCCACATGCGGAGGGATGATAACCGGGCCTACTTTGTCAAGGCTCTGGATCTGGTAGAGTAGTTTGGGCTTGAGCACATCATGTCCTTTCAGCATGATTTTGACCCAGAAATCATTGCTCAGTTCTATGCTTCGGTGCACTTCCATACCAAGGATGACCGCACCATGACTTGGATGACAAATGGTCACAAGATGACTGCTACTTGGAAGGACTTCATGGATCTGATTCAGGTTGCTGACGAGGGACTCCACAACCCAATTGGAGCTCGGCCTCATGACAACCCAGAAGCTGCCAACAAAGACCGTCCGTTACCGTTTTATGTGGAGAAGACACTTGTGAGTGGCAATAAGACATGGGTGTTGAACCCCTTTCTGGACATCATGCATAGGATCTTCCGCAACACCTTGTTTCCTTGAGTTGGGGACAAGGACAAGATTCACTCATACCTCGTTGACATGCTGCTGATGTGTGAGGAGGCTCACACTGCTCAGACTCCACCACTTGACATCTCCCATATCATGTGGTGTGAGCTTCTCTTTGCGATCTATACTCGCAAGGTGCCCATCTATGGTCCGTTCCTGTTTCTGCTCATCTCCAAGACGTGGGAGCACCTTTACCCTGATGAGGAGTTCGAGGCCCCGCAGTGTATTCGTCATGACCCCATCCGTCTTCGCATCAAGACTCGTTGGGCCAACACTTCTACTCGTGCACAAGCTGCTGCAGCACAGATGGGTACTGACGAGGAGCCTGTGGAGGAGGAGTCAGCTGAGGACAGTTCTAGAGGATATGCTCCTCCCTCGTCTGAGCCCTCTTGGGCTAAGAAGCTGAAGAGGAAGATGAAGGCCCTTTTCTGTATGCAAGCTCAGGGTTAGTACAAGGCACATGTAACTCACAAGCAATCTCACCAGCGTGACAAGAAGATCATGAGGATCTTTGGTGAGCATGTGTCGAATGGATCCGAGGAGAACATCACTCTAGAGGCAGAGTGGATGGCCCAACAGGGGTACAAGTGGTCTGAGTCTGACGAGGAGCAGCAGGAGTCTGATGGAGAGCATGACGACTGAGATCTTCTGCCAGAGCTACCACCTCTCTTAGTTGTCCTCTTTCCCTTTGTGGTGTCTCGATGCCAAAGGGGGAGAGAGTGGGATTTGCGTCTTGTGCCGTTCTATTTTCTTTTCGTTGGTCGAACTCTATTTGCTTGTTTGCGTTTGTGTCGTGTGCGTGGGACTATCGTATGGTGTAAGACATATGCTCTCCTCTATCGTTAAACTCGTTATTATGTCTTTGCTATATTATGTTGTGAGCAGTTAATTTACTTACCCGTTATATGTGCTCACCTTATCCTCCTTACTATTGTGCGTAGACTCTTATTCTTTATATGCAAGGAGTATATTATTTGTAGAATATAGGGGGAGCATTGATCCTAGTATGTGTGTTGTGCAGTCCAAAGCACTCTCTATTGTATGCACACATCTAGGGGGAGCTTGCTTATATTCTATTGTTTATTAGGATTGCATACTTTCTTATATATCCTTGTGCAAATCCCGTATTGTCATCAATCCACCAAAAAGGGGGAGATTGTAAGGGCATATTTCTCCCTAAGTAGTTTTGGTGATTGATGACAATGCATTTGCGGACTAATCGTGTGCTCTAAGCTCTTTCATATATATCTCACCTAGGCACAAGACGATTGTGTGCCCCTCAGAATCTATGGAAGACGATGTTTCCTTTTTGCTTCTTTTTCGGTGGATTTGAGTAATAGGGAAGCCATACTATTAAGAGGGGGTCCGCTTCGGAAAGGTTCGGGTGGAATCAACACGTACACGTCTATACTTTCGCACCACCTTTCCTTTGCTTCTCTGGAGCTCCGGCTGTTCTCCTCGTAGTACAAAACCATGGCTTCCTACTAATACAACTGCCTGGCAGGCGGTAGTACCGCTCATTGTAAGCGGTAGTACCGCACAGCCACTCCGTAGTACCGCCTCAGGGAACGGTAGTACTGCATCAAGCGGTAGCACCACATCACGAGCACGGTAGTACCGTGTAGCTGGCCCGGTGTAGTAACTAATACGGTAGTAGGTGCGGAAGTATTTTTTTACTTCCGCATCCTACGCGGTAGTACCGCTTGGGTCAAGCGGTAGTACCGTGTCGTGTTTTCGCTACTACCGTATTTCTGCGGATGTAGCTACGGATGTATTTTATTTCATCCGCGCTTGTCCTCAGCCTGCTTATCTCTGCCTTGCGGTAGTACCGCATGGACGAGCGGTAGTATCGCTCAAGCAGTACTACCGCCCATGTGTCAACGCAATAGAGGTAAGTTGTCGGTGTACTAAGATAGGGGTACCTTAGTACCCCAACTTGTGCACGGGCAGTAGCAGCTTCCCGCGGCAGGGTCTACCACGTGCTTGCCGGAAACCTCTCTGGTCCTTATTAAGCCATTCAAAAACAAAGTATACAAGACAGAAGATCAAGGCCCCGGCAAGTGGAGCTTGCCGGGAAGGCCGTCCCAGGCTCGAGATTACCTCATTAACTCAAGGCCCTGGCAAGAGGAGCTTGCCAGGAAGACCAGAAGACTGCATCTTAAAAGACACGCCTCGGCGCACCCTGCGCTCCGGCAAGACCCGGGGAGCGACAAGCTTCCCGGCCCGACAAGATCAGGACCCCGGCAAGGTGCTTGCCGGGGGAACTCACACTGTGTGCCTGCGCTCCAGCTCATCGACCCACGCGTCGCCCTGGGGCCCTTCCAGGGACGCGTGGCGGATGGCTGTGCAGCCTGGGGGACACGGTGGCACTTCACGGTGACGAGGCTACCACCGTGGCGAACGGAGGCGCAAGGGCGGGCGCTTTTGGGGTCGACGGCGACGGGCATTTAATGCTCTTGTCCCCCACTGTCAAAGTAGGTGATGACCACTGTTCATGCACTGTTCATCCACTGTTCCCGCACTATTACAACTACCACCAAAGTTACATTTTTACCCCTTTCTCCTACGTTGACACCTGTCGGTGACCCCTTGAGCTATAAAAGGAGGCCCATGCACAACGTAGAAGGGGTTCGAAACCTAGATCGCTCATTCGCTCGGTGTAGCTAGTTCTTCAAGATCCCGAGCTCCAACATTCAATACAATCTAAGCAGGAGTAGGGTTTTACGCGTCCATCGCGGCCCGAACCTGGGTAAACTGCCCGCGTGTGTTCTACAATCTGCTCTTTGTGCTCCCTCCGCTCCCTTACCGCACGAACAAGGGGCTTCGGTACCATAGGTGCTCGTGGTGGACAGTTTCCCCCGACATCTTTGGCGCGCCAGGTAGAGGGGGTCGAGGTTGTGCAAACCTGATCCGGCGTTCACGCGGGCGCATTCTTCATCAACCTCTCCGTCTTCTTCAGCAACAGCAACATGGCCCCGAAGAAGAAGGCTTCCGAGGTCGCAGGCCCGTCCACGTCTATTCCACCGCCACCAGAACCAACGGTGGGTGGAGGAGACGCCGGCGGAAGGGTGGTCGCCGGCGAGGAAACTCGCGGCGCCACCAAATCCAAGGACAAGACGGACGACCGAGCCTCGGTGTCCGTAGATGCGCCACGTCCATCGCAGCAGACGACAACCCAGCAGCGCCGTGGTACATGAGGTACCATCCGCTTGCTGGGGTAAGGGCAAACCGGAGGATCGCGGGACGCTCCAGGCCATCGTCCTGGCACAAGCAAGGCGCGGTCGCCGGGGCGAGACCCTGCTCCTTCTAACCCTGTTAGAAGTCCGAGCATATCTCGCTCCTCGCACCGCTCGCCCCCGCCCCCCTCCTCTCCAGCAGAAGCGCTCGCAAGAGCACAACTGCTCCTCGATTTCCCTCCAGCGGCAGACAAAGCCGAAGACTGGAGGGCAACCATCCAGAGCCTGATCGCCTTCGCCAATAACGACACGCCGCAGCAGCCGGCGACATCACGGCCGCGGCAAGTCGAGAAGACGAAGGCCGACGACGACAAGACCGCCGGGGGTGCAACCACCGTGCACTCCCCGCCGCGGAAGTAGAAGACGCCACCCCGCCGGATTAACATCGACGACGACTCCACGGCGTCGTCGGATCCGCGGGCTCGTCGGGACCAGCGCCGGGTCCTTGACGATCGGCGACAAGAAGACGCTCGGACGACGATCGAGCGCCGCCGAGAAGCCCGGCAACAATCAGATCAGCGAGCTGGGACCGCTGTCGATACGCACGCGCCCGGTGAACCAGGCGACTTGCCGTACGCGGCAGGTTGCCCAGCGTTTACCCGTGAGCTGCGGCGCGTCCAGTGGCCCAGCATGAAGAACTTCAAGCCCGACGTACCGGAGAAGTACGACGGCAAGACGCACCCCTCGGAATTCCTCAGCATTTACACCATCGCGGTGCAGGCTGCCGGGGGGCGCGACGAGAAGATACTAGCGAACTACTTCCCGCTGGTGCTTAAGCCGAACGTTCGTTCTTGGCTTACGCACTTGCCGGAAGGCTCCATTTCTTCTTGGGCAGATCTTTGCCACCAATTTGTTGGCGCCTTCACGGGCGGCCACAAACCCCACGGCCAGGAGAGTGATCTCCACATTCTGGCCCAGAAGGAAGGAGAACCTCTGCGCAAGTACATCCAACGCTTCAGCCGCGTGCAGCACAACATTCCCGACGTCCACCCTACCGCGGTTATCAGCGCGTTCCAGTAGAACGTGCGTAACCGCCGCATGCGTGAGGAGATGGCCATGACCAAGATACGGGATGTCAGCGAGCTCTATGCTCTGGCTGACAAGTGCGCGCGCGCCGAAGAGGGGAGGAGACTCCCCGGGGAGGATGCTGGCGCGGGGGGAAGCGACAGCGAGGATGCCGCCCCGGCAAAGAAGATCCGGCGGCGGAACAATAGGAAAAAGAAGAACAAGGAAGTGCTTGCCGTCGAGAAGTCCGGCAAGGAGGCTCCCGCCAAGCAAACGCAGGCTGGCGGCTCCGGCAAGGAGCCTGCCCCTGTAGCGGCAGCCGACAAGCAGGACGACTCCGACAAGCAATACTACAAGATCCACCGCACCAAGGGCCATGACCTCTCCAACTGCAAACGCGTCGAGTACCTCGTCGAGCAGCAGAAAGCTGAGTACGAGTGGCGCGACAAGGAGAAGGCCCAAGGTGGCGGGGGAGAGCCGAGCAAGAAGCGGCCATTTAATGGCCAGGGAGGACGCCGCGGCAAGGCCAAGCAGCGGCAAGGTGATAGACCTCCCCGGGGCCACGACAAGGATGAGGAAGACGACGACGACGACATGGAGGAAGGTGATGACAGCAAGCAGGAGTTCTAGAAGGCCACGGAAGTCCTGTGCGTCGACGGCGGCGCCTCTCTGCATACTTCCCACCGCCAACTCAAGCAATGGGTGCGGGAAGTAAATGCAGCTGAGCCGCCCGTGGAGTCGCGCAGGCTCCTCAAATGGTCCAGCACGCCCATCATTTTTGATCTTGAGGACCACCCTGACCGCACCACTGCGGTCGGGTGCTTGCCGATGCTGGTCTCACCCACCATCCGCAACCTCAAGGTCACCAAAATGTTGGTTGACGGCGGGGCCGGGCTGAACTTGATCTCCTCAGCTGTGATCAAGAAACTCCAAATCCCAGACGGCGAGCTCGAAGAGACCGGTTCGTTCCAAGGAATAAACCCGGGGAGGAGCAAGCCCAAGGGGAAGATAACTCTGCCAGTGACCTTTGGCGGGGAGCTGAACTTCAGGACAGAGAGGATAACCTTCGATGTTGCCGATATCCCATTGCCATACAATGGGATACTTGGACGTCCTGCCCTCGCCAAGTTCATGGCAGCTTCTCACTACGCCTACAATGTACTCAAGATGCCGGGGCCGATAAGCGTCATCTCTGTCCAAGGCGACAAGAAGGACGCGCTTATCTGCGCCGACAAGATCTACCGGGATGCAGCAGCCGCAGCGGAGAGCAACACACTTGCCGCTGAAGCTCCCGGGGGGAAGAAGACTAAGACCAAGTCCGGCAAGCGCTCTGGGGCCCACTCTGGCAAACGCACCTCTTCGGAGTGCTGCGCTGCCGTCGAGGACGTTCCATCGAGCACCACCGGCAAATGTAAGAAAGGGATGGCCGCTCCACCGGCAACCAAGAAGGTGTCCGCCAAGGAGGACGGCACTGGTGGTACCTTCACCATCAGTGCTACACTTAATAGCAAATAGGAAAGCGCGCTCGTTGCCTTCCTGCGGGCGAATGTCGATGTGTTTGCCTGGCAACCATCTGACATCCCCGGTGTTCCCAGGAAGGTAATTGAGCACAAGCTTGCTGTTTGTCCTCATGCGCGGCCCGTCAAGCAGAAGGCCAGGAAGCAAGCCGTGGAGCGCCAAGAATTCATTGCCGAAGAAATCAAGAAGCTAGAAGCAGCAGGCCTGGTTAGAGGCGTAATCCATCCGACGTGGTTAGCAAACCCAGTTGTCGTGCGTAAGGCCAACGGGAAGTGGAGACTGTGTATAGACTTCACCGATGTGAATAAAGCATGTCCCAAAGATCCATTTCCCTTGCCACGCATTGACCAGATTGTCGACTCCACTGCCGGATGTGAGCTGCTCTCTTTCCTTGATGCATATTCAGGCTACCACCAGATTTTTATGGCCAAGGAAGATGAAGAGAAGACAGCATTCATTACTCCATGTGGCACATATTGCTTCATTCGCATGCCTTTCGGATTGAAGAATGCAGGCTCAACATTTGCAAGGGTGGTGCACACTGCTTTTGAGCCACAGATCCACAGAAATGTAGAAGCTTACATGGATGACATAGTGGTGAAGAGCAAGAGCAAGGATACCCTGATCCAAGATTTGGAAGAAACTTTTGCGAATCTGCGCAAGATCCAGCTCAAGTTGAACCCCGAGAAGTGCGTCTTTGGAGTCACCTCCGGCAAGCTTCTCGGGTTCTTTGTGTCATAGAGGGGGATTGAAGCTAATCCCGACAAGATTAAAGCCATCGAGCAGATCGAAGCCCCGAAGCGCGTCAAGGACGTAAGGAGACTTGCAGGTTGTGTGGCTGCCCTCAGTAGGTTCATTTCAAAGTCTGCAGAACGCGCCCTGCCTTTCTTCAAAATTCTGAAGAAGGCAGGTCCTATGAAATGGACTCTGGAAGCGGAGGCAGCACTGCAAGACTTGAAAGCATACCTATCCTCCACTCCAATACTTGTCGCACCTAGGCCACAAGAGAAGTTGCTGCTATACCTAGCAGCAACCAATCAAGTGGTTAGTGCTGCGTTAGTAGCGGAGAGGGAGGCCGATGAGGAGTCTACACCACCGGCAAGCGAATCCAGCGACAAGCAGGGGGCTCCTCCGACAACCTCTGGCCCCGACAAGGACAACTTCGCGCAAGAACAAGGAGAGGTGCGGAAGAAGATGGTGCAGCGCCCGGTGTATTTTGTGAGTTCCCTCTTGCAGGGAACTAGGTCAAGATACTCCGGGGTGCAAAAGTTGCTTTTCGGTCTCCTCATGGCCTCGAGAAAGCTGCGCCATTACTTCCAAGCCCACGAGATAACAGTGGTCACTCGCTTTCCGTTGAAGAGGATATTGCAGAATCCAGAAGCAACAGGCAGGATCGTCGAGTGGGCACTGGAGCTGTCAAGCTTTGGTCTCAAGTTTGAGAGTACTTCAACTATACAGAGCAGAGCTTTGGAAGAATTTATAGCTGAGTGGACCCCAACGCCCGATGAAGAAGTTCCAGAGACAAGTGTACCCGTACAAGAAGCGACGAGCGAATGGGTGATGTACTTTGATGGTGCCTTCTCGCTGCAAGGCGCTGGAGCCGGTGTGGTACTCATAGCACCCACCGGAGAACACCTCAAGTATGTTATCCAGATGCACTTTCCCAGGGAACAAGCGACAAACAACACTGCAGAGTATGAGGGTCTGCTTGCCGGCCTCAGAATTGCAGCTGAACTTGGGATTAGGAAGCTAATTGTGCGGGGAGATTCTCAGTTGGTGGTCCGACAAGTCAACAAAAGTTACCAGAGCCCTTTGATGGAAGCTTATGTAGATGAAGTGAGGAAACTTGAAGAACACTTTGAAGGTCTGCAAATGAAGCACGTCCCGAGAGCTCAGAACGATATAGCAGATGGCCTTTCAAAGTGTGCTACGATGAAGTTACCTGTGGAACCAGGGACCTTCCTGCTCAAGCTGACTCAGCCATCCGTTACACCATCAATTGGGCAGCCCAAGAAGAGAAAGTTGGTCTCCGGCGACTACTTGCCGGCGGATCTTCCTGAAGCCGCCGCCAAGGCCCCCAAGATCTACAACCAGAACGCTGAGGAACAGTTTGCTCCTGCAGGCCCAAGGGTCTGTACAGTTGAAGCAATTGTTCCCGACAAGCCTCGCCCCGGCGAGGACCATCAGCTCCGGCAGAACCAGAGGTTCTTGCCGTAGAAGCTGAGGTTCCCGCAGCGTCCCTCATGCCTTTAGTCCTTGCCGTCGAGCCTCGGGCTCCGGCATGGGCACAGCAGATCGTCCGTTTTTTGCAAACTGGAGAACTTCCCGACGACCCAGCAGAGATAGAGAAAATAACCAGGCAATCAAGTATGTACCAGTTCGTGGACAATGAACTGTACAGAAGAAGGCTCAATGGTGTCAGGTTGAAGTGCATTTCCAGAGAAGATGGACAGAAGCTGTTGGCAGAAATACATGGAGGCATATGTGGCCACCACATTGGCGCAAGGGCACTTGCCGGAAAGGCATTCCGGCAAGGGTTCTTTTGGCAAGAAGCCCTCCAAGATGCAACTGCACAAGTAACCAAGTGTGAAGCGTGCCAGTTCCATGCCAAACAAATTCATCAGCCAGCTCAAGCTCTCCAGACAATCCCTTTGTCCTGGTCCTTCTCGGTTTGGGGGCTCGATATCCTCGGCCCCTTCCCCCATGCTGTCGGGGGCTTTGAGTACTTGTATGTTGCAATCGACAAGTTCACAAAGTGGCCAGAAGTGGAACCGGTGAGAAAGGTGACAGCACAGTCGGCGGTCAGGTTCTTCAGGTCAATTGTTTGCCGTTTCGGAATCCCTAACAGGATCATCACCAACAATGGTACACAATTTACTAGTCGCACCTTCATGCAGTACGTCCAAGACCTTGGCGCCAGGGTCTGCTTCGCTTCTGTTGCTCACCCGAGGAGCAACGGTCAAGCGGAGAGGGCAAATGCTGAAGTGCTGCGCGGACTCAAGACAAGGACGTTTGACAGGCTGCGCAAGTGCGAAAGAAACTGGATAGAGGAGCTACCGGCGGCTCTTTGGTCAATCAGGACGACACCAAATTGAGCCACCGGGCAGACACCTTTTGCCCTAGTCTATGGGGCAGAGGCAGTTCTCCCCACGGAACTCGTATACGGGTCTCCTCGAGTGCTCGCTTATGATGAGCTCGAGCAAGAGCAACTGCGACAAGATGATGCATTGCTCCCCGAGGAGGAACGTCTCCAGGCTGCTGTACGAGCTGCTCGATACCGGCAAGCCTTGCGTCGCTATCATAGCCGCAAGGTTAAGGCCAGGAGTCTCGAGGAAGGCGACCTTGTTCTTCGGCGTGTTCAGTCCGCCAAGAACTCCAACAAGTTGACGCCGAAGTGGGAAGGCCCTTATCGGGTGAGACAAGTAACAAGGCCCGGCGCTGTCCGCCTTGAGACCGAAGAAGGCTTACCGGTGAGCAACTCCTGGAACATAGAGCATCTTCGAAAGTTTCACCCATAAGGCGCGGTTGCCGTGATCCGCTCCGGCAACCACCTTTTGTACGAGTCTTGCCGCTGTTGCATGTAAACCTTTGTACAAAGCCGGGCGCAGATCCCGTGCATCAGTAAAGCTTTGTGTTTTCGCACTATTTGCCATTCTCGTGCTTTTCTTTGTTATTTGCATGCATCATTTGGCATTTTGTGCAACTCACCTATCTGGTAAGCATTACCATGCCGAGGAACCCTATACTTGTTTCCTCTTCTCCTTTTTCTTTCTCCCTTAAGCAGAAGAAGCATTCCTCGCGCACAAGTTTGCTGGGGGGGAAGGAGTTGGAGGATGAACCAAGTACTATTCAAGAAAGAGAAGCTTACCGGAGAACGAACAGATTATGAAAGCTAAGTTGCCAGAATTTGAGCAGTTAATTTTTTTAAATTTTTAGTTATCTTCCTTGAACAACCACACTTTGTATGGAAAACCTGTGCGCGGAGGAACCTACCTGTGGCTAGCCGCACCCTTATCTTGTTTTCGAGTACGCTCAACGACTTAAGTGAGCTGTGACAAGTGTCGCGCCCTTGCTTTGTTTCCGAGTTCGCTCAGCAAGCTAAGTGCGTCGCGACTAGCTGCGGCAAGGTTACTTGCCGGTAAGACCTTGGCCAGCAGGCTGCTCAGAGTCCAGCACTCAGCGCTCGCGGCAAAGGCTCCTTGCCGGCGAGTCCCCTAGAAGCGTAGGGTTAAAAGCATACAAAGTAAAGGACCAAAGCAAGGGAGATAACACTGCATCGATAGCTCAAAATAAGATAATATATTACAAGGGATAACTTATCGCAATCACTAATTAATCCATGTTCATGACACACTTTGCAGCAGCAAAAGAAATAAAAGGGGAAGAGGCCTAGTCCACGCGGTCGCCCTCGCGCCTGGAGATCTTGTTCACCTTGGCGATGATGTGGGCGACCTGCGCCTTCAGTGCCTCCTGATCCGCGTCGGCCGGCAAGCTGCGGAGGACGTTGACGAGATTAATACTAGGATTGCGGTAAACAATCTTGGTCAAGACGCGCTCCAGGGTTCCCGCGCAGAGTTGGCGCGACTCCTCGGCCAGCTGCGCGGGGAGCTTCTTCTGTAGACTTGCGAGTGCCGGCGCGACCCTTCTGAAGAAGAGACTGAGCTTGGCGCTGTCGGGGAGATTTGGATCCGGAGAGTATATGAGATGCTCAACCCTCAGCGCCATCAGCTCCTTGTCGATGCTAGCTGCAGAAGCCACCAGATCTTCGGTCCATACTTCGACGGTCCGGCGGAAGTTCTTAGCTGAAGTGGCGGCACTCTCCACCAGGCCTCGCTCCTTGCGGAGCTCGTCCTTCAGCTTGGTTTCACGGTCCCGGACGGCGTCGAGCGAATCCTTCAGCGTAGAGACTTTCAGCTCCAGATCTGCAATCGAGTCCTTGGCGGCCTTCAGCTCGTCGCCTTGCTTGGAGAGGCGGACCTGGAGTTCCGAGTTAGTATGGGCGTCCTTCTCGTGCTCTATGTTGAGCGCGGTGACCCTCTCCGAGCTCGCCTTTAGGTACTCCTCCAGCTGCACCACCTTAGCCTCGAGGTCCTTCTTGGCGGTCTCCGCGGTGGCGGCGGCGGCCTTTGCTTCCTTCAGCTCTCCGCCAAGGGCCTGCTCCCGGGCGGCAAGGTCGTCCTCGTGAGAGTCGAGGTCGACCTTCCGCTGGTTGAGCGCTCCTTCTCGCTGGGACAGCGCTTCTCCGGCGAGTCGCTGCTCCTCATCGGCCTCGGCCTTCTCCAGGAGCCACTCTTGATACTCTCCAGCAAGCCTCTCGCGCTCCTCCGCCACGTCGCGGAGGGCCGCCTGGTTGGCGGCGCGGAGCTCCACAGCGCGTTTCTCCATATCTGCTACGGCCTTGGCGGTGAGGGCTTCCCGAGACTCAAGTTTCGCCTGCCTGGCCCGGTAAAGGGCCAGGAGCCGATGGAGCAACTTCTCCTCCTCGGGCTCGTCGCTCCCGCCAGGCGCCTCGACGATCTTCACCCCCGCGGAGGCGAGGACCTCCCCATCGAAGGTCTCTCCCTCCTCGGGGGCTCGCGACGAGGATCCCCACGGCACCTGTATGAAGACGCCGTTGGGAGCCTCAAGGTAGAAGGCAGACTGCTCCTTCTCGGTGGAGGGATCGGCGGCCGGCGCAGTGCTGGACGCTCCTGCCGCCTCCGGGCCGGCAGTGTGGCCGCCGTCCCCCTCCCCGGCCGCTGCGTCCGCAGCCGGGGCAGTCTCCTCAGCCGCAGGCTCGTCGGCTCCTGCCATGTCTTCGACGACAGGGGCGTTGCCGCCGTCGCCCTACGTGCCTTCCTCGCCGACGACCTCGGTCTCCATCCGGTCCGGCGCGGGAGGGTCTAGAAGAAGAAGAAAAGAAGAAAAGAAAAAGTTCAAGCAAATATCCAAAAAAGACGAGTCCAAGAAGACGAGGTTGCAAGACTTACCTTCGCGGGCTTCGTCGACGACAGGCTCCCTCGCCGGGGAGCTCTCCCTTGGCGGGGTGGCCGCCCTCGCCGGGCTGCTCGCCCTTGGCGGGGTACTCGCCCTTGGCGGAGTACCCGCCCTTGGCGGAGGGCTCTCCCTCGCCGGAGAATTCGTCCTTGGCGGGGACGGCGGGGCCTGCGGCTCCTCGGGAGTGGTCTCCGGGCGCTCCTGCGGCTGCGGCTCCGTTTCTGCACAAGACAAGCAAGACGAACAGAACAACAAGATGTTAGTACAAGGCAAAAACTTCAGGCGCGCCCGACGAGCGGAAAGTTCAAGACCAGACTTACGCTGGGGGCTGCGCTGGGGGCTGCTCCTCGGAGCAGCGCTTGGGTCCGGCAAGCTCGTCGCCGGCGCGTCCCCTGTCGCCGCGACGGGCGAGTCGTCCTCGACCTCGACTACGGGAACCTTGGCCTTCTTCGTCGCTCGCTGGGCCAGGGTCCTGAAATCAAAGCAAGAAGCAAGATCAGAATCGTCAACGAAAGAATCAAGACAGAATTGAAGAAGCTACAGAATACAAGTCCTTACTCCTGTTCCTCGTCGTCGTTGTCGCTCAGGGCGGAGAAGTCGAACTCCACCTGAGGCGCTTCCGCGTGAGGAGCGGGAGGAGAAGGCTCCCTCGGGCGCTTGGCGGTCCCCGGGGCTGGGGGCTGCGAAGACCCAGCCTCTGTTGGCGCCGAGGCCCGGGGAGTAGGCGGAGCAACCGCTCCGCTCTGAGAGGCTCTTCCTCCGCTTGGCGCTGGTACGCGGGGCGCCTCCGTCGCGGTTTGGCTCGATCTGGTGGCGCGCGCCGCTTGGCGAGCGGGCTGCTATCGGGGCGCCTGCGTCCTCGTCGCCGTAGCCGCCTTGCGGAGGCGCTTCGGCGGTGTTCGCTTGGGACTTGCCCGGGGCGAGGAGCTCTCCGAGGGCGAGGAGATGTCATCGTCGAGCCCCAGAGATCCACCGGTATCCTCGTCGGCTCCGACGTCCTCCTCCTCCTCCTCCTCGGTGGGCTCGTTGGGCCCAGCACCCTGCCCCGCGGCCTTGCTCCTTCCGGCAGCTCCGCCCCCTCCGGCACCTCTGCTTCCTCCGGCAACCTCGCCTCTTGCCGCGGCCTCGCTCACCACTCTGGGGATCCCGGCATGCCTCAGAGAAGGGACCCCGGCGAGCTCGTCGGGCGGTAGATTGAGAAGCCTCCGGATCTCTGCCTCCTCGGCCTGGCACGACGCGTCCTCGGCCTCTGCCTCGTCGACGGTGAACCCAAATTCTCCTATCGCTGCGGCTGCGGCGGCCTCTTCTACCCAGGTAGCGATATAGGCTATCTCCCGCTCCATGGTGGCCCGGGTAAGACCCTTGATCTCATCGGTGTTCTTCGGCACCTCAACCAAGTTATCGAAGAAGCTCATAATGGCGTCCGGCGTGGGTACTATCCATGTTGGGTCGATGCCATGTGAGTCACATGCGGGCATCATCGCCCGCAAGGCGTCCCGGGCGGTGCTGTTGCATAAAGGTACAACTCCCCGGGGAGATCTAAACCACTCTGGGTGAGCTGGGTCGTGCTTGAAAAGCTCCCGAAGCATTCCCTTCAGCTCCAGCGCCGTGAAGTTGTAATTCAGCCCCGGGCGCAACCTCATTACGTCCGCCGCATTGCCAAACTCCCATGCTGGCCGTTTCCTTTCCTGTAAAGGAGCAATGCGGCGGCGGAGAAAGTCTGCTCCTACCTCTCCGATGGTCAACTTGGCTACCCGGAGACGAAGAATCCTGACAAGGGCAACGTTGAGCTTGATGTCATCGGCGGCTAAACCACTCCAGTCCCTACCGCGCACTATAGCAGTTGTGCGCGGCGCAGTGAAAGGTTGCGGCTCGTCCTCCACTATCCAGCACCAGTCCGCGCGCCACTCCTCCCACTTGCCGCGGAGCTCTCCTTTCAGATAAGATTCATTCTTGTTCAAGCGGAAGATCCAAGAGATCCCCCCGGAGAGGGGAGCGCCGGCCTCTACTCTAGGCATAAAGAAGTGCCTAAAGAGTGCTACGTTTGGATAGATCCCTATGTAGTTTTCGCACAGATGTGCGAAAACCGCCATCGTGAGGATGGCGTTGGGGGTGAAGTCTAAAATATGGAGGTTGTAGGTGTTCATGATATCACAGAAAAATTCAGAGAATGGAGGACAAAGGCCGCAGTGGAAGAAGGCAGCAAAGAAGAAATACCCGCTGGGGTACAGATCTCTGGCGGCGGCCGGGTAGACTCGGGTGCGGGGATGCGCCTTGGTCTTCTTGGCCCAGAACAGATAGTACTTGTTCTAGAGCTCCCGCGCGCTGAGCCTTGGCGCGAAGACGACATTCCTCTTCCGCAGGAGAGCAAGCTTCGCCGCCTGCTCGGATTTCTCTTTCTTGGCCTTCTCCGCCTTTGCCTTCTCGGTCTTCGGGGCCATGGCGGAGGCGGCGAGGGAAGGAGACGAGGAATCCCGCGGCGCCGCAGATGCGAGAGACGGCGGAGGAGGTGTAGAGGCGGAGCGCAGAGGGGGATTTCTGGAGGTGGAAGAAGCAATGAAGACGAAGTAAGGTAACGGCCCCTGCTTCCTCTGCTTTTAAGGGGGAAGTGGGGGACGCTCCGCATTTCCCATTAAAGAATGTGGCCACGTTCCCTCCCACGACGCCGCAATCGACGCGTGCCGTTAGGGAGGGACGCGGCGGATGCGGAAGGGGAATTACGGCTCGCCGTGGGCCGCGCGTGCCCGTGCACTGTTTTGGGCCTGGCCCAACGGCGCTGGGCACCGCGTATGGCCCAGGCCCGGGGGCTCCTGTCGGTGTACTAAGATAGGGGTACCTTAGTACCCCAACTTGTGCATGGGCAGTAGCAGCTTCCCGCGGCAGGGTCTACCACGTGCTTGCCGGAAACCTCTCTGGTCCTTATTAAGCCATTCAAAAACAAAGTATATAATACAGAAGATCAAGGCCCCGGCAAGTGGAGCTTGCCGGGAAGGCCGTCCCAGGCTCGAGATTACCTCATTACCTCAAGGCCCTGGCAAGAGGAGCTTGCCAGGAAGACCAGAAGACTGCATCTGAAAAGACACGCCTCGGCGCACCCTGCGCCCCGGCAAGACCCGGGGAGCGACAAGCTTCCCGGCCCGACAAGATCAGGACCCCGGCAAGGTGCTTGCCGGGGGAACTCACACTGTGTGCCTGCGCTCCAGCTCATCGACCCACGCGTCGCCCTGGGGCCCTTCCAGGGACGCGTGGCGGATGGCTGTGCAGCCTGGGGGACACGGTGGCACTTCACGGTGACGAGGCTACCACCGTGGCGAACGGAGGCGCAAGGGCGGGCGCTTTTGGGGTCGACGGCGATGGGCATTTAATGCTCTTGTCCCCCACTGTCAAAGTAGGTGATGACCACTGTTCATGCACTGTTCATCCACTGTTCCCGCACTGTTACAACTACCACCAAAGTTACATTTTTACCCCTTTCTCCTACGTTGACACCTGTCGGTGACCCCTTGAGCTATAAAAGGAGGCCCATGCATAACGTAGAAGGGGTTCGAAACCTAGATCGCTCATTCGCTCGGTGTAGCTAGTTCTTCAAGCTCCCGAGCTCCAACATTCAATACAATCTAAGCAGGAGTAGGGTTTTACGCGTCCATCGCGGCCCGAACCTGGGTAAACTGCCCGTGTGTGCTCTACGATCTGCTCTTTGTGCTCCCTCCGCTCCCTTACCGCACGAACAAGGGGCTCCGGTCCCATAGGTGCTCGTGGTGGACAGTTTCCCCCGACATAAGTCTAGGCTAGTACTGCACCAGCGGTAGTACCGCACCCAGAGCGGTAGTACCGCTGGCCAAGCGTTAGTACCGTAACTTACGTGCGGTAGTACCGCGCTCTGCGGGCAGAAATGTGGGATAACGGTTGGATTTGTTCTCCCACTATATATATGGAGCCTTCTTCTCCAAGAAGACTCACCTCTTCCTCCCCAAAGCTCCATTGTTGCTCAAAGCTCCATTTCTGCCCGATCTCTCTCCCTTGACAATCAAACTTGTTGATTTCCTCGGGATTGTTTGAGAAGGCATCAATGTACACTTCCACCAAGAGATATTTGATTCCCCCCACTAATCCTTGCGGATCTTGTTACTCTTGGGTGTTTGAGCACCCTAGATGGTTGAGGTCACCTCGGAGCCATATTCCATTGTGGTGAAGCTTCGTGGTGTCGTTGGGAGCCTCCAATTCAGTTGTGAAGATAGCCCCAACCTTGTTTGTAAAGGTTCGGTGCCGCCTTCAATGGCACCACTAGTGGAATCACGGCACCTTGCATTGTGTGAGGGCATGAGGAGAATACGGTGGCCTTAGTGGCTTCTTGGGGAGCATTGTGCCTCCACACCGCTCCAACGGAGACATACTTCCTCTCAAAGGGAAGGAACTTCAGTAACACATCCTCGTCTTCACCGGTTCCTCTTGTGGTTATTTCTTCCCTTTACTTGTGCAAGTTTTACTTGTTTATCTTATATAGCTTGCTTGTGAGGTTGTTATGTTTGCTTCCTATAAGTTTTCACCATAGTAGCATATCTAGACAACTTACTTTGTTGCTTAATTTAAATTGGTTAAGAAAAGCTAAAATTGTTAGTTGCCTATTCACCCCCCCTCTAGTCAACCATATAGATCCTTTCAGTAGCAACTACACGGACTGGGTCCGTAACTTGAGGATTATCCTCATTGATGCACATAAGAATTATGTCCTTGAAGCACCGCTAGGTGACATGCCTGCTGCAGGAGTAACCCCTGATGTTATGAACATCTGGCAAGCTCGATCTGATGACTACACGATAGTTCAGTGTGCCATGCTTTACGGCTTAGAATTGGGACTTCAAAGACGTTTTGAACATCATGGAGCATATGAGATGTTCCAAGAATTGATGTTAATATTTCAAGCAAATGCCCTAGTTGAGAGATATGAAGTCTCCAACAAGTTCTATAGCTGCAAGATGGAGGAGAACAGTTCCGTGAGTGAACACATACTCAGAATGTCTGGGTACCACAACCACATGACTCAACTTGGAGTCAAAGTTGATGATGATAGTGTTATTGACAGAGTTCTTCAACCACTGCCACCAAGCTATAAAGGCTCCGTGATGAACTATAATATGCAAGGGAGCATCAAGTGTTAATGGTTAACAAGACCAGTAGTTTAAAGAAAAATGGCAAGGGAAAGAAGGGGAACTTCAAGAAGAATAGCAAGCCAGTTGCTACTCTCGGGAAGAAACCCAAGTCTGGAGCCAAGCCTGAAACTGAGTGCTTCTACTGCAAAGGGACTGGTCACTCGAAGCGGAACGGCCCCAAGTATTTGGCGGATAAGAAGGATGGCAAAGTGAACAAAGGTATATTTGATATACATGTTATTGATGTGTACCTTACTAATGCTCGTAGTAGCGCCTGGGTATTTGATACTGGTTCGGTTGCTCATATTTGTAACTCGAAAGAGGGGCTACGGATTAAACGAAGATTGGCTAAGGACGAGGCGACGATGCACGTGGGAAATGGTTCCAAAGTCGATGTGATGACCGTCAGCACGCTACCTCTACATCTACCTTCGGGATTAGATTTTGACCTAAATAATTGTTATTTGGTGCCAGCGTTGAGCATGAACATTATATCTGGATCTTGTTTGTTGCGAGATGGTTATTCATTTAAATCAGAGAATAATGGTTTTTATATTTATATGAGTAATATCTTTTATGGTCATGCACCCTTGATGAGTGGTCTATTTTTATTGAATCTCAATCGTAGTGATACACATATTCATAATATTGAAGCAAAAAGATGCAAAGTTAATAATGATAGTGCATCTTATTTGTGGCACTGCCATTTAGGTCATATTGGTGTAAAGCACATGAAGAAACTCCATGCTGATGGGCTTTTGGAATCACTTGATTATGAATCACTTGGTGCTTGCAAACCATGCCTCATGGGCAAGATGACTAAGTCTCCATTCTCCAGAACAATGGAGCGAGCAACTGACTTACTGGAAATCATACATACTGATGTATGCGGTCTGATGAGTGTTGAGGCTCGCGGCAGGTATCGTTATTTTCTTACCTTCACAGATGATTTGAGCAGATATGGGTATATCTACTTGATGAAACACAAGTCTAAAACATTTAAAAAGTTCAAAGAATTTCAGAGTGAAGTAGAAAATCATCGTAACAAGAATATAAAGTTTCTATGATCTGATCATGGATGAGAATATTTGAGTTACGAGTTTGGTCTTCATTTGAAACAATGTGGAATAGTTTCGCAACTCATGCCACCTGGAACACCACAACGTAATGGTGTGTCCGAACGTCGTAACCGTACTTTATTAGATATGGTGTGATCTATGATGTCTCTTACCGATTTACCAATATCGTTTTGGGGTTATGCTTTAGAGACAACTGCATTCAGGTTAAATAGGGCACCATCTAAATCCGTTGAGACGACACCTTATGAATTGTGGTTTGGAAAGAAACCCCAAGTTGTTGTTTCTTAAAGCTTGGGGCTGCGATGCTTATGTGAAAAAGCTTTAACCTGATAAGCTCAAACCCAAATTGTAGAAATGTGTCTTCAAAGGATACCCAAAAGAAACTGTTGGGTACACCTTGTATCACAGATCCAAAGGCAAGATATTCGTTGCTAAGAATGGATCCTTTCTAGAGAAGGAGTTTCTCTTGAAAGAAATGAGTGGGAGGAAAGTAGAACTTGATGATGTAATTGTACCTTCTCCCAAATTGGAAAGTAGTTCATCACAAAAATCAATTCCAGTGATTCCTACACCAACTAGTGAGGAAGCTAATGATGATGATCATGAAACTTCAGATCAAGTTGCTACTGAACCTCGTAGGTCAACCAGAGTGCGTCCCGCGACAGAGTGGTGTGGTAACCCTGTTCTGGAAGTCATCTTACTAGACCATGACGAACCTACGAACTATGATGAAGCGATGATGAGCCCAGATTCCGCAAAATGGCTTGAGGCCATGAAATCTGAGATGGGATCCATGTATGAGAACAAAGTGTGGACTTTGGTTGACTTGCCCGATGATCGGCAAGCCATTGAAAATAAATGGATTTTTAAGAAGAAGACTGACACCGATGGGAATGTTACTGTCTACAAAGCTCGACTTGTTGCGAAAGGTTTTCAACAAGTTCAAGGAGTTAACTATGTGTAATGCCCAGGATGGGACTATATCTCCTACGTGTCGAGGCACGACTTAAAGATATAAGCCCATCCTAGAATGATCTCAAGTTTGGTATCTTTGCACGACTCATGTAAAAGAGGGATTAAATTGCAAAAGAAGATAATTGGCTTACACTCGCCACTTCACACAATACAATAAATAAGCAATACATCATTCAAAACATCACAACCCGACTACGGGTGAAGATCCAAAAGAAAGATACCAAAACAACATAAAGCCACAGGTCAGGATCTAATCCTAGTAGAAACCACTACTAATCGTCGAAACGTCACAAGCAAACAGCCAAACTCTTCATCGAGCTCCTGGTGAAGAACTGATCCAACTCCTGCATCAAACTCGGCTGAACATGCATCTGGTGTGGTGAAGTAACTGTGAGCCACAGAGGACTCAGCAATCCCGTTCCCGGGTAACAAGACTATTTAAGCCTTGGGTGAGGATAAGGCTGAAGAAAGAATAAGAGGTGAAGGAACAACAAGAGTCTGCAGCAGCAACTAGCACTAACTTACGTAATAGAGAGCGAGAAGAGAAGAGCCTCGGTCGAAAGATGATCACGAAGTGATCCTAACTAAAGCCGGTCAAACATAACCCCACCGTGTTCAACTCCCGAATCCCTATTCGGAAATTGACAGTCACGGTACACACGCTGGTAGTGTATTAGAACATTGTGTCAAGTTATCTACAACCGGATATTAACAAGCTCCCATCTGCCACATAACCGCGGGCACGGCTTTCGAAAGTTCAAACCCTGCAGGGGTGTTCCAACTTGACCCATTACAAGCCCACGATCCGCGGAGTCGCAACTCCATAGGTGGGAAGACCCGAGTATTCTCGGAATCCCGTGCTCAAGTTAAACCGAACTAAGGTAAGGCTAATCCAGCAAATCCTCCCGGCGTGTCGACACCCTGATAGTAGCCGCGCGTATCTAAGTCTCAGGACACGACCGGATGGGCGATTCTACAGGACCCAATCCTCGAGCTTCCCCGTGGTGGTTCCCGCAGACTCCCTGTTTGGGACCAACACCATCGGCACTATCCCCCCCTGCTATGTAGAATTAGGAATCCTCGAGGGAGCGACCCCCTATGCAAATTTAATTAATTAATTAAGTTGTTATTATGAGGCAAATAGTACCAAATGTTGGGACTTGCTGGAAAAGACTTAGCACTTAGCGGTTTATCAAGGGGGTCCCATACACCCCAACCGTGTTAGGAACGCATAATCAAGGAACATAACACCGGTTTATACGGTTCCTAACGGCATGAGTGGAACAAAACACCAAGCAAAAGGCTTAGCCTTCCACCCTGCCAGTATATAGGTGATTTCATTTTAAGCATTTATATAGTGTGATATAACCCAACCAAACTTCAACATGAAGCAAGCATCTTCAATCTTCACCTGCAACTAACAATGCTATAAGAGGGGCTGAGCGAAGCGTACTTAGCCAAGCAACGGTTTGCATAGGTAGGTTGGTTAAACATGGCAATTGGTTACAAGTAGGAGGCTGACAAGAAGACATGGGCATCGAGGCAACACTATAGATCGATACTACTAGCAATAGGCAAAGATAGTAATGTTATCGGGGTTCGGTCATCTTGCCTGGAATTCCACAAGGGAGAAGAACGGATCCTCGAAGAAGACGGAGCAACACAGACGAGAGAATCCTCACAACTCCGGAACGAAACCGAAGCTAACAAGAGAAGCAACCGGAAAGAAAAAAACAACACGGTAAACACCCAAGCATAAACATGGCATACGATGCACAAACAAGTATGATGCATGTCCAGTTTAATTATGCAAGGCATGGCAAAGTGCACAAACAACACTACAAGTTAAGTGGAGCTCAATATGCAACGAGTTATACTCAAATTTAGTGGGCCCTAACCCACAGGACTTTTCCCAGGATCTTACCTGACTCTTCTATTTTTTCCGGAGTTATACTCAAATTCTTTTTCATCATTGGTTCAACCTTTTAATTCTTCATTCCGGAGTGCTCAACAATTATTCTTGGCATTTCTCGTCTTCATTCTTAGCATTTGGAGACCGGAGAAGTGTTTCTCTTAATCTTGGCCCGTTCTCTTGAAGATTCGTGGTTCTAGCTTCATGCCATCCTCATTATTGTTTCGATTGTGAGGAATTCTTTTTATACCCATCCGGAGCATTTCATGAATTCTTTCCATTGTGATCCTCCGAAGGCCATCATTTCAGAAGATTCTTCGTTCTCAGTTTTCAACTTCGTCCTCCAAATATTCTTCATTGATGTCTCTTCGTTCGTCTCCATATTCTTACGGTGGTTCATTCAAGATTACCTTCCGTTGTTATCGTTTTAATTCATTTGTTCTTTCATAATCCTACCGGTGGTTCGTTCAATCCGAGGTTGTAATAGATCTCTCTTTAATTCTTTCCAACGAGAATAAGTAGTTTGTCAAATCCTTTGGTTGTCATCAATTTAAATTGGTGAAGGAGATGCATAACATAATTCTTATTCTTATTCCTTTAAGGTGACTTAACTCTTTGTCTGGAGCTTGTTCATCATATCATATCCTTGGTTCTAAGTTTTTCATCTTGTTTTCCGGAGCTCCAAGTTATTTCTATTATATCATTTCAAGCCCCATCTAATTCATCGCAGGCTTCAATCTTATTCTTTTTATCTTTCACTTCTCATCCTTTTGTTACCGGAGTTCTTCATGGCGGTTCTTCATCATTTAATTCATCCTTGAAGTCTTCATCAAGATTCTTGTTGGAGCTCAAGCATTCTTCTTCATGCATTTGAATTGCAATCCTTTCTACCTTATCTTTGAGATGGTGTTATGTCATTTTTGACAATTTCCCTTCATGTTTCATGATTCAAGAGTTATCAAGAATGAGATATTTAAACCCATCATTTTTCCTTGTTCAGGAGATCTTTTCAACCCTTTAATTTATTCCTTGGAGTCATCTTGGGTTGTATTTCACCTAAAAGCTTTTCCTTGAGAATTGTTGCTATTATGGTGCTTATAAATGACCCAAGTTCTTCATTTATCATTCCGATGAATAAGGTTTTCATCTCCTTGTTGATCTCAACCCAATCAATTGTTTTCCATTAGTGGCTGGTTGTCACCTCTTAATTTTGAGATGTTTTCCATAAGCCCACAACGAACTTATTCTTTTCGTTGTTGAATTCCAACAACTCTGTTCAACCCTTCTCCGTAAGGAGGATTTCCTAATTCATTTCTGAGAGAAGTTGTCATTTTCTTCTCCATTCATTTCTTTCGTTGATCTATATTCTATTCTTTCGTTCCGGAGGCTTTGTGATATTGCACTCTCCAAACCATCATATCGTTTTATCAAGATCTTGTTCTTTCCTTGTTTACCTATTTAACCGGAGTGTTGTATTCTTCAATTCAAGTTCCGTCATCTTATCTAGTCTTTGCCTCTCTTTGCAACTGGAGTGCTGTCTGAAATCTTTCTTAACCTTGTGCCATTCTTTTAATTGTTCCGGAGGCAATGTGTTGTTGATTTCATCAACTATCATCCATCTTCTCAAGTTCATGTTAATTCCTTCCATTTTCAGACGGAGTGCTGCCCAAATTTTGTCATTCCTATTCCTTGGCTATACAATTGCGGTTTCTAATTCTTTTGGTTCGTAAAATCTTGTTTCATGTTTTTCAACCTTTAAGGTTCTCATTGTGTCCTTGTTCCTCCTTTTACCGGAGTGTTTCATCTTCGTCCACCTATGTTGTTTTGTTCTTTCAACTTGTTTAACCTCTCAAGGTTCCTGGTTTCACTCGTTTCTCGAAGAAGCAACTTTGTTTTACCTCTTCCTCTTCCGCTTTTACCCGGTGATATCTCTAGGATCTCGGGTCGAGATCCTCTGTTAGTGTGGGAGAGTTGTGACGCCCGAGACCGACGTCCCAGAAGATTCCAGATGTTCCGGGTTGCCCGTGTGTCCTTTTGTGCTTGTGTTATTTAATTTTTGCATTGCATCATGTCATCATGCCATCATGTCATATTTTATTTTTGCATCTCAACCTAAATAAATCGTGTGGACCTTCGGTCCATTTAAATCGAGGGAAGAATGTCTTCTCTTTATAACATATAAAAGCCTCCTAATAATTATGGAGCAATATTAATAATTATTCCATTGCTTCGGAATCACCATAACACACTTGCATAATTTCCCCATGTCTTTTCACTTCGAGTTTCACCTTCAAAATCTTGCCAATAATTCTTTTCCGTTGTTTCGAGGTTCCTCCAAAAATTTGAACATTTTTGGACACTTCTATAATCAAGTCTTAGTTCAAACTATTTGAATTAAATTCAAGTATGTTTGAATTATTTTCCGATCTGGCCTTTTGTATTTTTCTTCGGTCGTGCTTATTTTTATGAGCCCGAGAAAAATATAATTCCAGGTGCTAACTTTTTCCTAACTCCCCTCCTTTTTTCTTTCTTCTCTTTTATTTTCTGCTAAGGAAAATAAATAAAGAGAGGCAGCTCCCTCTCCTCCATCTCAGGCCCACTGGCCACTCCAGGCCGCGGCCTCACCTCTGCGCCCGACCCAGGCCGCAGCGGCCCTGCCGCGTCGTCCTCTCCAGCAGCAGCAGGCCACGCCCCTCCCTTCGGTCCTCCATCTCCAACGACCAGCAGCGGCCCGAGCGCCTCCTCTTCGCCGGCTGGTTCCGCAGCGCCTCGCCGTTCTGCCGCTGTTGTTTTTCTTTTGTGTGTTGCTTTTGTTGTTGTCTTGACAGAGAACCATGAACGCCTACACGACAAGACGGCAAGACCGTAACGACCAAGTACCCCAACACGTCGATGCGACAAGTACCCCTCCGATGGCATGTACCTCTACGAACGGGAACACCTACACGACTACACGATGACTCGCCAAGTACCACGACATGACGGATGAACATCTACAAACGTGTACCACGACGACCGAGTACATCTACGGCCCGAACGACTACCGTCGCCCGAACGTCTACCGTCGCCCCGTGTACCTCTACGGCAAGTACCTCGACGACATGTACCACTACGGCTCAAGTTCCTCTCCGATACGTCCAAGTACCACGACACCGACCCGAACATCTATGGCTACGAGCTCCGTGAACGACTACCGTCGCCGTGTACCACTACCGTCGCCGAGACCGCTAGTACATCTACTTCCTCTACGAATCGCGTGAACGACTCCTTCCTCTATGTCTCGAACCGCCCCGAAACACACGCTTCAAAGGTATAACGAGACGAACCTGTGGATGACTCGTGGAATGCTTGCTTGTGTTGTATGAAATGTCTCCCGTGTGTGCTTCGTGCCCGTTTCGCCCTTTTGTCTTGTTCCTCGGTTGCCTCGTCGCCGACTCGTGGGAACTCGGCAACGGGATCGCCCACCTTTCATCTCGTTTGACTCACCCACGCCATCTTTCCTTTTGCACCGGTCTCTCAACGAGTTACCGGAACCGATATGTTGCCGTGGCATCATTTTCGGATCGTTGCCGTGGCACCCTTTCGTTCCACCACGGTGACAAATGCTTCTTATCATCTTCTTGTCAAATTAATAAAATTGCTTAAAACTTGATCATATCATCCGCATCATATTAACAACCTTGAATGTTTAATTGCTGTTTGTTTATAATTATTAAACATGCTTATGGGGATTTTCCGGACTTGTTGTTGTTATTTACGGCCTCATTTAAAATGCCTAAATAGTGTAGTTTCTTTATGTTTCACCTCTTGACATGCTAAAAACATTTAACCATGTCTTGTAAATAATGAGGGTCAACTAAATAATTAATTGTGGTGTTTCGTCAATATGCAACTCGTTGCATATTGAGCTCCACTTAACTTGTAGTGTTGTTTGTGCACTTTGCCATGCCTTGCATAATTAAACCGGACATGCATCATACTTGTTTGTGCATCGTATGCCATGTTTATGCTTGGGTGTTTACCGTGTTGTTTTTTTCTTTCCGGTTGCTTCTCTTGTTAGCTTCGGTTTCGTTCCGGAGTTGTGAGGATTCTCTCGTCTGTGTTGCTCCGTCTTCTTCGAGGATCCGTTCTTCTCCCTTGTGGAATTCCAGGCAAGATGACCGAACCCCGATAACATTACTATCTTTGCCTATTGCTAGTAGTCTCGATCTATAGTGTTGCCTCGATGCCCATGTCTTCTTGTCAGCCTCCTACTTGTAACCAATTGCCATGTTTAACCAACCTACCTATGCAAACCGTTGCTTGGCTAAGTACGCTTCGCTCAGCCCCTCTTATAGCATTGTTAGTTGTAGGTGAAGATTGAAGATGCTTGCTTCATGTTGAAGTTTGGTTGGGTTATATCACACTATATAAATGCTTAAAATGAAATCACCTATATACTGGCAGGGTGGAAGGCTAAGCCTTTTGCTTGGTGTTTTGTTCCACTCATGCCGTTAGGAACCGTATAAACCGGTGTTATGTTCCTTGATTATGCGTTCCTAACACGGTTGGGGTGTATGGGACCCCCTTGATAAACCGCTAAGTGCTAAGTCTTTTCCAGCAAGTCCCAACATTTGGTACTATTTGCCTCATAATAACAACTTAATTAATTAATTAAATTTGCACAGGGGGTCGCTCCCTCGAGGATTCCTAATTCTACATAGCAGGGGGGGCTAGTGCCGATGGTGTTGGTCCCAAACAGGGAGTCTGCGGGAACCACCACGGGGAAGCTCGAGGATTGGGTCCTGTAGAATCGCCCATCCGGTCGTGTCCTGAGACTTAGATACGCGCGGCTACTATCAGGGTGTCGACACGCCGGGAGGATTTGCTGGATTAGCCTTACCTTAGTTCGGTTTAACTTGAGCACGGGATTCCGAGAATACTCGGGTCTTCCCACCTATGGAGTTGCGACTCCGCGGATCGTGGGCTTGTAATGGGTCAAGTTGGAACACCCCTGCAGGGTTTGAACTTTCGAAAGCCGTGCCCGCGGTTATGTGGCAGATGGGAGCTTGTTAATATCCGGTTGTAGATAACTTGACACAATGTTCTAATACACTACCAGCGTGTGTACCGTGACTGTCAATTTCCGAATAGGGATTCGGGAGTTGAACACGGTGGGGTTATGTTTGACCGGCTTTAGTTAGGATCACTTCGTGATCATCTTTCGACCGAGGCTCTTCTCTTGTCGCTCTCTATTACGTAAGTTAGTGCTAGTTGCTGCTGCAGACTCTTGTTGTTCCTTCACCTCTTATTCTTTCTTCAGCCTTATCCTCACCCAAGGCTTAAATAGTCTTGTTACCCGGGAACGGGATTGCTGAGTCCTCTGTGGCTCACAGTTACTTCACCACACCAGATGCAGGTTCAGCCGAGTTTGATGCAGGAGTTGGATCAGTTCTTCACCAGGAGCTCGATGAAGAGTTTGGCTGTTTGCTTGTGACGTTTCGACGATCAGTAGTGGTTTCTACTAGGATTAGATCCTGACCTGTGGCTTTATGTTGTTTTGGTATCTTTCTTTTGGATCTTCACCCGTAGTCGGGTTGTGATGTTTTGAATGATGTATTGCTTATTTATTGTATTATATGAAGTGGCGAGTGTAAGCCAATTATCTTCTTTTGCAATTTAATCCCTCTTTTACATGAGTCGTGCAAAGATACCAAACTTGAGATCATTCTAGGATGGGCTTATATCTTTAAGTCATGCCTCGACACGTAGGAGATATAGTCCCATCCTGGGCATTACACTATGAGGGTACCTTCTCACACGTAGCGATGCTTAAGTCTGTCCGAATCATGTTAGCAATTGCAACATTTTATGATTATGATATCTCGCAAATGGATGTCAAAACTGCATTCCTTAATGGATATCTCAAAGAAGAGTTGTATATGATGCAACCAGAAGGTTTTGTCGACCCTAAAGGTGCTAACAAAGTGTGCAAGCTCCAGCGATCCATCTATGGACTGGTGCAAGCATCTCGGAGTTGGAATATATGCTTTGATGAGGTGATCAAAGCATATGGTTTTATACAGACTTTTGGAGAAGCCTGTATTTACAAGAAAGTGAGTGGGAGCTCTGTAGCATTTCCGATATTATACTTGGATGACATATTGTTGATAGGAAATGATGTAGAATTTTTGGATAGCATAAAAGGATACTTGAATAAGAATTTTTCAATGAAAGACCTCGGTGAAGCTGCTTATATATTGGGCATCAAGATCTATAGAGATAGATCAAGACACTTAATTGGCCTTTCACAAAGCATATACCTTGATAAAGTTTAGAAGAGGTTCAAAATGGATCAGTCAAAGAAAGGGTTCTTGCCTGTGTTACAAGGTGTGAAGTTGAGTCAGACTCAATGCCCAACCACTGTGGAAGATAGAGAGAAAATGAAAGTCATTCCCTATGCTTCAGCCATAGGTTCTATCATGTATGCAATACTTGAAGGAAATATTCCCTAGAGGCAATAATAAAGTTGTTATTTTATATTTCCTTATATCATGATAGATGTTTATTATTCATGCTAGAATTGTATTAATCGGAAATTTGATACATGTGTGGATACATAGACAAAACATCGTGTCCCTAGTAAGCCTCTACTAGACTAGCTCGTTAATGAAAGATGGTTAAGTTTCCTAACCATAGAAATGTGTTGTCATTTGATGAACACGATCACATCATTAGGAGAACGATGTGATGAACAAGACCCATCCGTTAGCTTAGCATAATTATCGTTAAGTTTTATTGCTATTGCTTTCTTCAAGACTTATACATGTTCCATTGACTATGAGATTATGCAACTCCGGAATACTGGAGGAACACCTTGTGTGCTATCAAACATCACAACGTAATTGGGTGATTATAAATATGCTCTACAGGTGTCTCCGAAGCTATTTCTTGGGTTGGCATATATCAAGATTAGGATTTGTCACTCCGAGTATCGGAGAGGTATCTCTGGGCCTTCTCGGTAATACACATCATAATAAGCCTTGCCAGAAAATGACTAATGAGTTAGTCACAGGATGATGTATTACAGAATGAGTAAAGAGACTTGCCAGTAACGAGATTGAACTAGGTATGAAGATACCGAGGATAGAATCTCGGGAAAGTAACATGCCAATGGAAAAAGGGAATTGCGTATGCTGTCATAACGGCTCGACCGATAAAGATCTTCGTGGAACATGTAGGAATCAATATGGGCATCCAAGTTCCGCTATTGGTTATTGACCGGAGAGGTGTCTCGGTCATGACTACATAATTCCTGAACCCGCAGGGTCGCACGCTTAACATTCGTTGACGCTAGAGTAGTATTGGGATATTTGATGAGTGGTAACCAAATTTTGTTCGGCGTCCCGGATGAGATCCCGAACGTCATGAGGAGTCTCGGAATGGTCGAGAGGTAAATATTTATATATGGGAAGTCATATTTTGGGTTCCGAAAAAAGTGCAGATTTTTCGGTATGGTACCAGGATGCTTCCAGAAGGTTTCGGAGGATTCCGCAGGGGTCCGGAAGTCCACAAGTGGTTTTACCATGTCCCAAGGCTGGCATGGGCTAAGGGGAGGAGCCCTGGCCTTATTGGGCCAGGCGCACCAAGTCCTCAAAAGCCCATGTGGCTCGGGAAGGCAAAAAGAGAAGGAATCCTAATAGGAATAGGATTGGACTTGGAGTCCAAGTCCTCTCCCCTATTGCTGCGCCCTAGGGCTTGGAGGGACTGTTTGCCACACACCTCCACACACACACACACACACA
>LR738710.1:342559424-342717324 GCA_902687465.1 Secale cereale | reverse complement strand
AGAGAGAGAGAGAGAGAGAGAGAGAGAGAGAGAGAGAGGGGAGGGGGTGCCCCAATAGGACACACCAAGCCATTAGCGCCCCTCTCTCTTCCGTTACTCCGTAATTCCATCGCCTCGTCCTGGCGACGCTTAGCGAAGCGCTGCGGGTGCTCCACCACCACCATCACCACCATGCCGTCATGTTTGTTGTGATCCCATATACTTCTCCTCTCCCGCTTGCTGGATCAAGAAGGAGGAGACGTCATCGAGCCGCACGTGTGCCAAACTCGGAGGTGTCGTACGTTCGGTACTTGATCGGTTGGATCGTGTAGTTGTTCCACTACGTCAACCGCGTTGATATAACACTTCCGCTTACGGTCTACGAGGGTACATAGACACACTCTCCCCCTCTCGTTGCTATGCATCTCTGATGTCTACTACGCAACCTTCTTCTTGTAGACGTTGTTGGGCCTCCAAGTGCAGAGGTTTGTAGGACAGTAGCAAATTTCCCTCAAGTGGATGACCTAAGGTTTATCAATCCGTGGGAGGCGTAGGATGAAGACGGTCTTTCTCAAACAACCCTACAACCAAATAACATAGAGTATCTTGTGTCCCCAACACACCCAATACAATGGTAAATTGTATAGGTGCACTAGTTCGGCGAAGAGATGGTGATACAAGTGCAATATGGATGGTATATATAGGTTTCTAATATGAAAATATAAAAATAGCAAGTTAACTAATGATAAAATTGAGCACAAACGGTATTGCAATGCTTTGAAACAAGGCCTGGGGTTCATACTTTCACTGGTGCAAGTTCTCTCAACAATAATAACATAACAGGATCATATAACTATCCCTCAACATGCAACAAAGAGTCACTCCAAAGTCACTAATAGCGGAGAACAAACGAAGAGCTTATTGTAGGGTATGAAACCACCTCAAAGTCAATCTTTCTGATCGATATATTCAGGAGTCCGTAGTAAAATAACACGAAGCTATTCTTTCCGTTCAATCTATCCTAGAGTTTGTAGTAGAATAACACCTTAAGGCACAAATCAACCAAAACCCTAATGTCACCTAGATACTCCATTGTCACCTCAAGTATCCATGGGCATGATTATACGATATGCATCACACAATCTCAGGTTCATCTATTCAACCAACACAAAGAACTTCAAAGAGTGCCCCAAAGTTTCTATCGAAGAGTCAAGACGAAAACGTGTGCCAACCCCTATGCATAAGTTCACAAGGTCACTGAACCCGCAAGTTGATCACCAAAACATACATCAAGTAGATCACGTGATATCCCATTGTCACCACAGATAAGCACATGCAAGACATACATCAAGTGTTCTCAAATCCCTGAAGAACCAATCCGATAAGATAACTTCAAAGGGAAAACTCAATCCATTGCAAGAAGGTAGAGGGGGAGAAACATCATAAGATCCAACTACAATAGCAAAGCTCGCGACACATCAAGATCGTGCCATCTCAAGAATACGAGAGAGAGAGAGAGATCAAACACATAGCTACTGGTACATACCCTCAGCCCCGAGTGTGAACTACTGCCCCCTCGTCATGGAGAGCGCCGGGATGATGAAGATGGCAATCAGAGAGGGATTCCCCCCTCCGGCGGGGTGCCATAACGGGTCTAGATTGGTTTTTGGTGGCAACAAAGGCTTTCTGCGGCGGAACTCTCGATCTAGGTTTCTTTTCGGGGGTTTCTGTATTTATAGGAATTTTTAGTGTCGGTCTCATGTCAGGGGGTTCTCCGAGTCGTCCACGAGATAGGGGGGCGAGCCCGGGGGTAGGGTGCGCCCTCCACCATCGTGGACGGCCCGGGACTCTTCTGGCCCAACTCTTTTACTCCGGGCTTCTTTTGGTCTAGAAAAAATCATCAAAAATTGGCACGTCAATTGGACTCCGTTTGATATTCCTTTTCTGTAAAACTCAAAAACAAGGAAAAAAACAGAAACTGACACTGGGCTCTAGGTTAATAGGTTAGCACCAAAAATCATATAAAATAGCATATAAATGCATATAAAACATCCTAGATGGATAATATAATAGCATGGAACAATAAAATGTTATAGATACGTTGGATACATATCAAGCATCCCCAAGCTTAATTCTTTCTCGTCCTCGAGTAGGTAAATGATTAAAACAGAATTCTTGATGTGGAATGCTACCTAACATAATTTTCAATGTAATTCTCTTTATTGTGGCATGAATGTTTAGATCCGAAAGATTCAAGACAAAAGTTTAATATTGACATAAGAATAATAACACTTCAGGCATACTAACAAAGCAATTATGTCTTCTCAAAATAACATGGACAAAGAAAGTTCATCCCTACAAAATCATATAGTTTGGCTATGCTCCATCTTCGTCACACAAAATAATCAAATCATGCACAATCTCGGTTTCAGCCAAGCAATTGTTTCATACTTCAAAATTTTCAAACCTTTTCAACTTTCACGCAATACATGAGCGTGGGCCATGGATATAGCACTATAGGTGGAATAGAATGGTGGTTGTGGAGAAGACAAAAGAGGAAGATGGTCTCACATCTACTAGGCGTATTAAAGGACTATGGAGATGCCCATCAATAGATATCAATGTGAGTGAGTAGGGATTTCCATGCAACAGATGCACTAGAGCTATAAATGTATGAAAGCTCAACAAAATAATCTAAGTGGGTGTGCATCCAACTTGCTTGCTCACTAAGACCTAGGGCATTTGAGGAAGCCCATCGTTGGAATATACAAGCCAAGTTCTATAATGAAAATTCCCACTAGTATATGAAAGTGACAAAACAAGAGACTCTCTATCATGGTGCTACTTTGAAGCACAAGTGTGGAAAAATATAGTAGCATTGTCCCCCTTTTTTATTTTCCCCTTTTTTGGGGCCTTTCTTTTTTTCTTTGGCCTTTACTTTTTTTATTTGGTCTTTCTTTTTCTCTTTTTTTGGCCTTTTTTTTCCGGGACAATGCTCTAATAATGATGATCATCGCACTTCTATTTATTTACAACTCATAGATTACAACTCGATACTAGAACAAAATATGACTCTATATGGATGCCTTCGATGGTGTACCGGGATGTGCCATGAATCAAGAGTGACATGTATGAAACATTATGCATGGTGGCCTTGCCACAAATACGATGTCAACTACCTGATCATGCATGGCAATATGACAAAGATGAAGCATGTCATATGAACGGAATGGTAGAAAGTTGCAAGGCAATATATCTCTGAATGGCTATGGAAATGCCATCATAGGTAGGTATGGTGGTTTTTTGAGGAAGTTATATGGTGGGTCTATGGTACTGGCGAAAGTTGCGTGGTACAAGAGAGGCTAGCAATGGTGGAAGGGTGAGAGTGCGTATAATCCATGGACTAAACATTAGTCATAAAGAACTCACATACTTATTGCAAAAATCTACAAGTCATCAAAACAAAGTACTACACACATGCTCCTAGGGGAAGGGTTGGTAGGAGTTAACCATCGCGCGACCCCTACGTACACACAAAGGATGACAATCAAAGAAATACCTCATGCTTCAAATTTGTCACACAACGGTTACCATACGTGCATGCTACGGGACTTTCAAACCTCAACACAAGTATTTCTCAAATTCACAACTACTCTACTAGCATGACTGTAATATCACCATCCTCATATCTCAAAACAATCATCAAGTATCAAACTTCTCATAGTATTCAATGCACTTTATATGAAAGTTTTTATTATATCCCTATTGGATGCCCATCATATTAGGACTAAATTCATAACCAAAGCAAATTACCATGCTGTTCTAAAAGACTCTCAAAATAATATAAGTGAAGCATGAGAGTTCATCTATTTCTTCAAAATAAAACCACCGCCATGCTAAAAAAATATATAAGTGAAGCACTAGAGCAAATGACAAACTACTCCAAAAGATATAAGTGAAGATCAATGAGTAGTTGAATAATTATATAACTATTTGAAGACTCTCTAACATTTAAGAATTTCAGATCTTGGGATATTATTCCAACTGCAAGAAAAACAAAATAAAATAAATTGACGCTCCAAGCAAAACACATATCATGTGGTGAATAAAAATATAGCCTCAAGTAAAGTTACCGATGAACAAAGACGAAAGAGGGGATGCCTTCCCGGGGCATCCCCAAGCTTAGGCTCTTGGTTGTCCTTGAATATTACCTTGGGGTGCCTTGGGAATCCCCAAGCTTAGGCTCTTGCCACTCCTTATTCCATAATCCATCGAATCTTTACCCAAAACTTGAAAACTTCACAACACAGAACTTAAGAGAAGATCTCGTAAGCTCAGTTAGTATAAGAAAATAAAACCACCACTTAGGTACTATTGTGAACTCATTCTAAATTCATATTGGTGTAATATCTACTGTATTCCAACTTCTCTATGGTTCATACCCTCCGATACTACTCATAGATTCATCAAAATAAGCAAACAACACATAGAAAACAGAATCTGTCAAAAAGAGAACAGTCTGTAGAAATTTGTAACTTTCGAATATTTCTGTAACTCAAACAATTCTGAAATAAATTGGTGTACGTGAGGAATTTGTCTATTAATATTCTGTAAAAAGAATCAACTTAATAGCACTCTCCAGTAAAAAAAATGGCTGCTAATCTCGTGAGCGCAAAGTTTCTGTTGTTTACAGCAAGATCACATTAACATTCACCCAAGTCTTCCCAAAGGTTCTACTTGGCACTTTATTGAAATAAAATCTATAAAACATGATTACTACAGTAGTTAATCATGTGAACACACAAAAATAATAGGGTTAAATATTTGGTTGTCTCCCAACAAGTGCTTTTCTTTAATGCCTTTTAGCTAGGCATGATGATTTCAGTGATGCTCACATGAAAGATAAGAATTGAAACATACAAAGAGCATCATGAAGAATATGACTAGCACATTTAAATCTAACAACCTTCCTATGCATAGGGATTTTGTGAGAAAACAACTTATGGGAACGATAATCAACTAGCATAGGAAGGGAAAACGAGCATAACTCCAAGATTTTAAGCACATAGAGAGGAAACTTGATATTATTGCAATATGTAGAAGCATATGATCCTCTCTCATAATAATTTTCAATAGCATCATGAATGAATTCAACAATATAACCAACACATAAAGCATTCTTTTCATGATCTACTTGCATAGAAATTTTACTACTCTCCACATAAGCAAAATTCTTCTCATTCATAGTAGTGGGAGCAAACTCAAAAAAATAACTATCATGTGAAGCATAATCCAATTGAAAATTAAAATCATGAAGACAAGTTTCATGGTTATCTTTATTTTTTATAGCATACATGTCATCACAATAATCATCATAAATAGGAGGCACACTTTCATCATAATAAATTTGCTCATCAAAACTTGGGGGACAAAACATATCATCATCAAACATAGCATCCCCAAGCTTGTGGCTTTGCATATCATTAGCATTATGGGTATTCAAAGAATTCATACTAACAACATTGCAATCATGCTCATCATTCACATATTTTATGCCAAGCATTCTATGTAATTCTTCTTCTAGTACTTGAGCACAGTTTTCCTTCCCATCATTTCCACGAAAGATATTAAAAAGATGAAGCACATGAGGCAACCTTAATTCCATTTTTTGCAGTTTTCTTTTATAAACTAAACTAGTGATAAAACAAGAAATTAAAATATTCAATTGCAAGATCTAAAGATATACCTTCAATCACTCACCTCCCCGGCAACGGCGCCAGAAAAGAGCTTGATGTCTACTACGCAACCTTCTTCTTGTAGACGTTGTTGGGCCTCCAAGTGCAGAGGTTTGTAGGACAGTAGCAAAATTCCCTCAAGTGGATGACCTAAGGTTTACCAATCCGCAGGAGGCGTAGGATGAAGATGGTCTCTCTCAAACAACCCTGCAACCAAATAACAAAGAGTCTCTTGTGTCCCCAACACACCCAATACAATGGTAAGTTGTATAGGTGCACTAGTTCGACGAAGAGATGGTGATACAAGTGCAATATCGATGGTAGATATAGGTTTTTGTAACCTGAAAATATAAAAACAACAAGTTAACTAATGATAAAAGTGAGCACAAATGGTATTGCAATGCTTTGAAACAAGGCCTAGGGTTCATACTTTCACTAGTGCAAGTTCTCTCAACAATAATAACATAACAGGACCATATAACTATCCCTCAACATGCAACAAAGAGTCACTCCAAAGTCACTAATAGCGGAGAACAAATGAAGAGATTATTGTAGGGTACAAAACCACCTCAAAGTTATTCTTTCCGATCGATCTATTCAGGAGTCCGTAGTAAAATAACACGAAGCTACTCTTTCCGTTCAATCTATCCTAGAGTTCGTACTAGAATAACACCTTAAGACACAAATCAACCAAAACCCTAACGTCACCTAGGTACTCCATTGTCACCTCAAGTATCCGTGGGCATGATTATACGATATGCATCACACAATCTCAGGTTCATCTATTCAACCAACACAAAGAACTTCAAAGAGTGCCCCAAAGTTTCTATCGGAGAGTCAAGACGAAAACGTGTGCCAACCCCTATGCATAAGTTCACAAGGTCACTGAACCCGCAAGTTGATCACCAAAACATACATCAAGTATATCATGTGATATCCCATTGTCACCATGGATAAGCACATGTAAGACATACATCAAGTGTTCTCAAATCCTTAAAGACTCAATCCGATAAGATAACTTTAAAGGGAAAACTCAATCCATTGCAAGAAGGTAGAGGGGGAGAAACATCATAAGATCCAACTATAATTGCAAAGCTCGCGATACATCAAGTTCATGCCATCTCAAGAACATGAGAGAGAGATCAAACACATAGCTACTGGTACATACCCTCAGCCCCAAGGGTGAACTACTCCCCCCTCGTCAGGGAGAGCACTGGGAAGATGAAGATGGCCACCAAAGAGGGATTCCCCCCTCCGGCAGGGTGCCAGAATGGGTCTAGATTGATTCTCGGTGGCAACAGAGGCTTTCGGCTGTGGAACTCCCAATCTAGGTTTCTTTTCGAGGGTTTCTATATTTTTAGGAATTTTTGGCGTCAGTCTCATGCCAGGGGGGTCTTCGAGTCGTCCATGAGATAGGAGGGCGAGCCCGAGGGGGTAGGGCGCGCCCTCCACCCTCGTGGACGGCCCGAGAGTCTTGTGGCCCAACTCTTTTACTACGGGGGCTTCTTTTGGTCTAGAAAAAATCATCAAAAATTGGCATGTCAATCATACTCCGTTTGGTATTCCTTTTCTGTAAAACTCAAAAACAATGAAAAAACAGAACATGACACTCAGGTCTAGGTTAATAGGTTAGTCCCAAAAATGATATAAAATAGCATATGAATGCATATAAAACATCCTAGATGGATAATATAATAGCATGGAACAATAAAAAATTATAGACACGTTGGAGACGTATCAATGTCCTAGATAGATCTTGTGTGAGCATAGGAATTTTTTTAAATTGCACGCTACGTTCCCCAACAGTGGCATCATGAGCCAGGTCTATGCGTAGATGATATGCACGAGTAGAACACAAAGAGTTGTGGGAAATAATAGTCATACTGCTTACCACCAACGTCTTGCTTTGATTTGGCGGTATTGTTGGATGAAGCGGCCCAGACCGACATTAAATGACCGCGTTCAAGAGACTGGTTCTACCGACGTGCTTTGCACATAGGTGGCTGGCAGGTGTCTGTTTCTCCAACTTTAGTTGATTCGAGTTTGACTATGGCCGGTCCTTGTTGAAGGCTAAAACAGCACTCTTGACAAAAATAATTGTGGTTTTGATGCGTAGGTAAGAACGATTCTTGCTAGAAGCCCGTAGCAGCAATGCAAAACTTGCAACAACAAAGTAGAGGACGTCTAACTTGTTTTTGCAGGGCATGTTGTGATGTGATATGTTCAAGGCGTGATGACTTATACGTTATTGTATGAGATGATCATGTTTTGTAAATTATCGGCAACCGGCAGGAGCCTTATGGTTGTCTCTTTTGTGTATGAATTGCGAACGCCATGTAATTGCTTTACTTTATCACTATGAGTTTGCGATAATAGTAGACGCACTAGTTGGAGAGACGACCACGACACTACAATGAAGATCATGGTGTCAAGCCGGTGATGATGGAGATCATGACGATGCTTTGGAGATGGTGATGAAAAGCACAAGATGATGATGGCCATATCATGTCACATATTTTGATTGCATGTGATGTTTATCTTTTTATGCGTCTTATTTTGCTTAGAACGATAGTAGCATTATAAGATGACCCCTTACTAAAATTTTAAGGTATAAGTGTTCTCCCTGAGTATGCACCGTTGCGACAGTTCTTCGATCTGAGACACCACGTGATGATCGGGTGTGATAGGCTCTACGTTCACATACAATGGGTGCAAGACAATTTTGCCCATGCGGAATACTCGGGTTAAACTTGACGAGCCTAGCATGTACGTACATGGCCTCGGAACACTGGAGACCGAAAGTTCGAGCGTGAATCATATAGCAGATATGATCAACATAAGATGTTCACCATTGAAAACTACTCCATCTCACGTGATGATCGGACATTGTTTAGTTGATTTGGATCACATGATCATTTAGATGACTTGAGGGATGTCTATCTAAGTGGGAGTTCTTTACTAATATGATTAATTGAACTTTAATTTATCATGAACTTAGTCCTGATATATTTGCAAATTATGTTGTAGATCAATATCTCGGGTTGTAGCTCCCCTATGTTTTTGATATGTTCCTAGAGAAAACTAAGTTGAAATATGTTAGTAGCAAGGATGCAGACTAGGTCTGTGATCTGAGGATTATCCTTATTGCTGCACAGAAGTATTATGTCCTTGATGCACCGCTAGGTGACTGACATATTGCAGGAGCAGATGCAAACGTTATGAACATTTGACAAAGCTCAATATCATGTCTACTTAATAGTTTAGTGCACCATGCTTTATGGCTTGGAACGGGGACTTAAAAAAGGTTTTGAATGACACATAGCATATGAGATGTTCTAAGAGCTGAAATTGGTATTTCAGACTCATGCCCATGTCGAGAGGTATGAGACCTCTGACAAATACTTTGCCTACAAGATGGAGGAGAATAGCTCAGCTAGTGAGCATGTGCTCAGAATGTCTGGGTACTACAATCACTTAAATCAAGTGGGGGTTAATCTTCCAGATAAGATAGTGATTGATAGAGTTCTCTAGTCACTATCACCAAGCTACTAGAACTTCGTGATAAACTATAATATGCAAGGGATGAACAAAACGATTCCCGAGCTCTTCACGATGCTGAAATTAGCGAAGGTAGAAATCAAGAAAGAGCATCAAGTGTTGATGGTTAAACAAGGCCACTAGTTCCAAGAAAAAGGGCAAGAGAAAGAAAGGGAACTTCAAGAAGAACGGCAAGTAAGTTAGCACTCCCGAGAAGAAGCCCAAAGCTAGACCCAAGCCTGAAACTAAGTGATTCTACTACTAAGGAAATGATCACTCGAAGCGAAACTACCCCAAATATTTGGCGGATAAGAAGGATGGCTAAGTAAACAAGGGTATATTTGATATACATGTTATTGATGTGTACCTCACTAGTACTCGTAGTAACACCTGGGAATTTGATACATGTTTGATTGCTAAGATTAGTAACTTGAAATAAGAGTTCCAGAATAAACGGAGACTAGTTGAGGGTCAGGTGACGATGTGTGTTGGAAATAGTTCCAATATTGATATGATCATCATCACACACTCCCTGTACTTTCGGGATTAGTGTTAAACCTAAATAAATGTTATTTGGTGTTTGCGTTGAGCATGAACAAGATTGGATCGTGTTTATTGCAATATGATTATTCATTTAAGACAGAGAATAATTGTTATTCTGTTTACATGAATAAAACCTTCTATGGTCATACACCCAAGGTGAATGGTTTATTGAATCTCGATCCTAGTAATACACATATTCATAATATTGAAGCCAAAAGATGCAGAGTTGATAATGATAATGCAACATACTTGTGGCATTGCCGTTTAGGTCATATTGGTGTAAAGCACATGAAGAAACTCCATGCTGATGGACTGTTGGAATCATTTGATGCTTGCGAGCCATGCCTCATGGGCAAGATGACTAAAACTCCGTTCTCCGGAACAATGCAGCGAGCCAATGAATTATTGGAAATAATACATGCAGATGTATGTGGTCCAATGAGTGTTGAGGCTCGCGACGGGTATCGTTATTTTCTGACCTTCATAGATGATTTGAGTAGATATGGGTATATCTACTTGATAAAACACAAGTCTAAAACATTTGCAAAGTTCAAAGAATTTCAGAGCGAAGTAGAGAATCATCATAACAAGAAAATAAAGTTTCTACGATCTGACCACGGAGGCGAATATTTGAGTTACGAGTTTGGTCTTCATTTAAAACAATGTGGAATAGTTTCGCAACTCACACCACCTGGAACACAACAGCGCAATGGTGTGTTTGAACATCATAATTGTACTTTATAAGATATGGTGCGATCTATGATGTCACTTACCGATTTACCACTATCGTTTTGGGGTTATGCATTAGAGACAGCTGTATTCACGTTAAATAGGGCAACATCTAAATCCGTTGAGACGACACCGTATGAACTATGGTTTGGCAAGAAACCTAAGCTGTCGTTTCTTAAAGTTTGGAGTTGCGATGCTTATGCGAAAAAGCTTTAGCTTGATAAGTTCGAACCCAAATCGGAGAAATGCATCTTCATAGGATACCCAAAAGAAACAATTGGGTACACCTTCTATAAGAGATCCAAAGGCAAGATCTTTGTTGCTCAGAATGGATCCTTTCTAGAGAAGGAGTTTCTCTCGAAAGAAGTGAGTGGGAGGAAAGTAGAACTTGATGATGTAATTTTACCTTCTCTCGAATTGCAAAGTAGCTCATCACAGAAAATCGTTCCCGTGATGCCTACACCAATTAGTTAGGAAGCTTATGATGATGATCATGAAACTTCAGATCAAGTTACTACCGAACCTCGTTGGTTAACCATATTATGTTCTGCACCAGAGAGGTACAATAGTTCTGTTTTGAAAGTCTTGTTACTAGACCATGACGAACCTACGAACTATGAGGAAGCAATGATGAGCCCAGATTCCGCGAAATGGCTTGAGGCCATGAAAACTGAGATGGGATCCATGTATGAGAACAAAGTGTGGACTTTGGTTGACTTGCCCGATGATCAGCAAGTCGTAGAGAATAAATGGATCTTTAAGAGGAAGACAGACGCTGATGGTAATGTCACTATCTACTAAGATGGACTTGTCACAAAAGGTTGTCGACAACTTCAAGGATTTAACTACGATGAGACTTTCTCACCCGTAGCGATACTTAAGTCCATTCGAATCATGTTACCAATTGTCGCATTTTATGCAACCTGGCAAATGGATGTCAAAACTACACTCCTTAATGTATTTCTAAAAGAAGAGTTGTATATGATGCAATCGGAAGGTTTTGTGAATCCTAAAGGTGCTAACAAAGTGTGCAAGATCCAGCGATCCATGTATGGACTGATGCAAGCATCTCGGAGTTGGAATATACGCTTTGCTAAGGTGATCAAAGCATATGGTTTTATACAGATTTACAGTGAAGCATGTATTTACAAGAAAGTGAGTGGGAGCACTACAACATTTCTGATAAGATAGTGAATGACATATTGTTGATCGGAAATGCTATAAAATTTTCTGGAAAGTATATAAGATTGTTTAAAAGGAGTTTTTCAATAAAAGACCTCGGTGAAGCTGCTTACATATTGGGCACCAAGATCTATATAGATAGATCATGACGCTTGATAAGACTTTCGATTAGTACATACCTTGATAAGATTTTGAAGTAGTTCAAAATGGATCAGTCAAAGAAGGAGTTCCTGCCTGATTTGTAAGGTGCGAAGTTGAGTAAGACTCAAAGCCCGACCACTTTAGAAACATATAGAGAAAATGAAAGTCATTCCTTATGCCTCAGCCATAGGTTCTATAAAGTATGTCATGCTGTGTAGCAAACCAGTTATGTACCTTGCCATGAGTTTGGCAAGGAGGTACAATAGTGATCCAGGAGTAGATCACTGGACAACGGTCAAAATTATCCTTAGTAACTTGAGGACTAAGGAAATGTTTCTCGATTATGGAGGTGATAAAGAGTTGGTCGTAAAGGGTTACACTGATGCAAGCTTTGACACTAATCCAGATGACTCTAAGTATCAATCTGGATGCATAATGAAAGTGGGAGCACTTACCTAGATTAGCTCCATGCAGAGCATTGTAGACATAGAAATTTGCGAAATACATACAGATCTGAATGTGACAGACCCGTTGACTAAACTTCTCTCACAAAGCAAAACATGATCACACCTTAGTACTCTTCGGGTGTTAATCACATGGCGATGTGAACTAGATTATTGACTCTAGTAAACCCTTTAGGTGTTGGTCACATGGCGATGTGAACTATGGGTGTTAATCACATCACGATGTGAACTATCAGTGTTAAATCACATGGCGATGTGAACTAGATTATTGACTCTAGTGCAAGTGGGAGACTGAAGGCAATATGCCCTAGATGCAATAATAAAGTTGTTATTTTATATTTCCTTATGTCATGATAAATGTTTATTATTCATCCTAGAATTGTATTAATCGAAAACTTGATACATGTGTGGATACATAGACAAAACATCGTGTCCCTAGTAAGCCTCTACTAGACTAGCTCATTAATCAAAGATGCTTAAGTTTCCTAACCATAAACATGTGTTGTCATTTGATGAACAAAATCACATAATTTGGAGAATGATGTGATGGATAAGACCCATCCGTTAGCTTAGCATAACGATCATTAAGGTTTATTGCTATTGCTATCTTCATAACTTATACATATTCCTCTGACTATGAGATTATGCAACTCCCGAATACTGGAGGAACACCTTGTGTGCTATCAAACGTCACAACGTAACTGGGTGATTATAAAGAAGCTCTACAGGTGTCTCGGAAGGTATTTCTTGGGTTGGCTTAGATCAAGATTAGGATTTGTCACTCCGAGTATCGGAGAGGTATCTCTGGGCCCCCTCGGTAATACACATCATAATAAGCCTTGCAACAAAATGACTAATGAGTTAGTAACGAGATGATGTATTACAGAACGAGTAAAGAGACTTTCCAGTAACGAGATTAAACTAGGTATGAAGATATCGACGATCGAATCTCGGCAAAGTAACATACCGATGGAGAAAGGGAATTGTGTATGTTGTCATAACGGTTCGACCGATAAAGATCTTCGTGGAATATGTAGGAATCAATATGGGAATCCAGGTTCCGCTATTGGTTATTGACTGTAGAGGTGTCTCGGTCATGACTACATAATTCCCGAACCCGCAGGGTCGCACGCTTAATGTTCGTTGATGCTAGAGTAGTATTGTGATATTTGATGAGTGGTAACCAAATGTTGTTTGGAGTCTCGGATGAGATCCCAGACGTCATGAGGAGTCTCGGAATGGTCAAGACATAAAGATTTATATATGAGAAGTCATATTTTGGGTTCCGAAAAAAGTGCAGATTTTTCGGTATTGTACCAGGAAGCTTCCAGAAGGTTCCGGAGGATTCCGGAGGGGTCAGGAAGTCCACAAGTGGGTTTACCACGTCCCAAGGGCTGGCATGGGCTAAGGGGAGGTGCCCTGGCCTTATTGGGCCAGGCTCACCAAGTCCTCAAAAGCCCATGTGGCCCGCGAAGGCAAAAAGGGAAGCAATCCTAATAGGAATAGGATTGGACTTGGAGTCCAAATCCTCTCCCCTATTGCTGCGCCCTAGGGCTTGGAGGGGCTGTTTGCCACACCCCTCCACATATATGTAGAGGGTAGGGGGCACCCCAAGTGGACAAACCAAGCCCTTGGCACCCCTCTCTCATCCGTTACTCTGTAGTTCAATCGCCTCGTCCCGGCGACGCTTAGCTAAGCGCTGTCGGTGCTCCACCAACACCATCACCACCACGTTGTCGTGTTGTTTGTGATCCCATCTACTTCTCCTCTCCCAGTTGTTGGATCAAGAAGGAGGAGACGTCATCAAGCCGCACGTGTGCTAAACTCGGAGGTGTCGTACATTCGGTACTTGATCAGTTGGATGGTGCAGTTGGATCATGTAGTTGTTCCACTATGTCAACCGCGTTGATATAGCGCTTCCACTTACGGTCTACGAGGGTACGTAGACACACTCTCCCCCTCTTGTTGCTATGCATCTCCTAGATGGATCTTGCGTGGCCGTAGGAAATTTTTGAAATTGCATGCTATGTTCCCCAACAATGCTGTGTACCAGACCTGATGTGTGCCTTGCTATAAGTCTAGCAGGCAGGTACCAAAGTAATCTAGGAGTGAATCACTGGACAGTGGTTAAGAACATCCTGAAATACCTGAAAAGGACGAATGATAAGTTTCTTGTTTATGGAGGTGACAAAGAGCTTGTCGTGAACGGTTACGTCGATGCAAGCTTTGACACTGATACGGATGACTCTAAGTCACAAACCGGATACACATTTTTGTTGAACGGTGGAGCTATTAGTTGGTGCTGTTCCAAGCAGAGCATCGTGGTGGGATCTACGTGTGAAGTGGAGTACATAGCTGCTTCAGAAGCAGCAAATGAAGGAGTCTAGATGAAGGAGTTCATATCCGATCTAGGTGTAATACCTAGTGCATCAGGTCCAATGAAAATCTTTTGTGACAACACTAGAGCAGTAGCTTTGGCGAAGGAATCTAGGTTTCACAAGGGAACCAAACACATCAAGAGACGCTTCAACTCCATCCGCGATCAAGTCAAGGAGGGAGACATAGAGATTTGCAAATTACATACAGATCTGAATGTCGCAGACCCATTGACTAAACCTCTTCCACAAGCAAAACATGATCAGCACCAAGACTCCATGGGTGTTAGAATCATTACTATGTAATCTGGATTATTGACTCTAGTGCGAGTGGGAGACTGAAGGATATACTCCCAAGAGGCAATAATAAAGTTTATATTTATATTTCCTTATATATCATGATAAATGTCTTTTATTCATGCTAGAATTGTATTAAATGGAAACTTGATACATGTGTGAATATGTAGACAAAATAGAGTGTCCCTAGTATGCCTCTACTAGACTAGCTCGTTAATGAAAAATGGTTGAGTTTCCTGACCATAGACATGTGTTGTCATCTGATGAACATGATCACATCATTAGGAGAATGATGTGATGGACAAGACCCATCCGTTAGCTTAGCATATTGATTGCTTAGTTTTATTGCTATTGCTTTCTTCATGACTTATACATGTTCCTCTGACTATGAGATTATGCAACTCCCAAATACCAAAGGAACACCTTGTGTGCTATCAAATGTCACAACATAACTGGGTGATTATGATGCTCTATAGGTGTCTCCAAAGGTGTTTGTTGAGTTGGCATAGATCGAGAATAGGATTTGTCACTCCAAGTGTCGGAGACGTATATCTGGGCCCTCTCAGTAATACACATCATAATAAGCCTTGCAAGCAAATGACTAATGAGTTAGTCACGAGATGATGTATTACAGAACAAGTAAAGAGACGTGCCGGTAACGAGATTGAACTAGGTATGAAGATACCAACGATCGAATCTCGGGAAAGTAACATACCGATGAAAAAGGGAACAACGTATGTTGTTATGCGGTTTGACCGATAAAGATCTTCGTATAATATATAGGAGCCAATATGAGCGTCCGGGTTTTGCTATTGGTTATTGACTGGAGATGTGTCTCCGTCATGTCTACATAGTTCTCGAACCCGTAGGGTCCGCATGCTTAACATTCGATGACGATTTGGGTTATGAGTTATGTGTTTTTAATGACCGAAGTTAGTTTGGAGTCCCGGATGAGATCACGAACATGACGAGGAGTCTTGAAATGGCCGAGACATAAAGATTGATATGTTGGACGAAGATATTCAGACACCAGAAAGTGTTTCGGGACGTTTTGGATATTTATCGGAGAACCGAGGGGTTACCGGAACCCCTCAGGAAGTTATGGACCTTAGTGTGCTATAAGGGAGTAGGAGAGGGCATGCCATAAGGTGGCGCGCGGCCCCCCAAGGTGGTCCGAATTGGACTAGGGGGAGGGGGCGTGCCCCCCTGTTTCCTTTCCCTGTCCCTCTCCTTCCCTCCTTGTCCCCCTTGGAATAGGAAAGGGAGTCCAACCAGGATTGGGAATCCTAGTTTGTCACGCCCAAGATGCAATTCTATCCCGATCACATGATACCCTCCTGATTGGGGCACAACCGCATTTTAGGCGCTTAGCAAGATGGATATCATTACATCGTACCATTACACAAATACATTGGGATACCACAATTCATACAAGTCACATGAATACAACAATATCAATACAAGACATCCGACTATGGATGCAAACAAGAAAAGCACAACGACATCCATCCTGCTATCCCAGGCTGCCGACCAGGAACCTAACCCAAGATCGACGACGAAGAAGAAAGGACTCCAACACAAATAAGCATCGCTCACACGTCAAGTCATCGGAAACCTGCACCTGCAACTGTTGTTGTAGTATCTGTGAGCCACGAGGAGTCAGCAATCCCATAACCATGGGTATCAAGACTAGCAAAGATTTATTGGGTATGGAGAGGTTAAGTGGTGAGGTTGTAGCAACGGCTAAGCAAAAGTATGGTGGCTAGCTTATGAGTACAAGAATAAGATGAGCCTCTACGCAAACGGTCGCAAACTAGTAATGATCGCTAGAGATCTTGAACTACCTGCGAATCAAACATACCCCCACCGTGCTCTCTTCTCAGAATAAAAAGAGATGGTCACGGTTACTCACACGATTGTGTGTTTTATTTCGGATCCTCTGTCAAGTTTTCTACAATCGGAAATTAACAAATTCCCATCTGCCACATAACCGCGGGCACTGCTTTCGAAAGATCATAACCCTGCAGGGGTGTCCCAACTTAGCCCATCACAAGATCACGATCTGCGGAGTCGCAACTCCATGTTGGGAAGACCTGAGTATTCTCGGAATCCCGTGCTCAAAATATTTCGACAAAGGTAAAACTAATCCAGCAAGACCTCTCGGCGTGCCGACACCCTGATAGTAGCTGCGCGTATCTGGTCTCAGGCCACGACCGGATAGGTCAGCCTACAGGTATATACCAATCCTCGAGTTTCCTCATGGTGGCCCCGCATTCCGCCCAGTTTGGACCAACACTCATGAGGAGCACTGGCCCGAGGGTTGATTAAGAGTCCTCGGGTGCTAGCTGGTCCGTATGCAAGTTTTAGTTATTAGGCAAATGTAGTACCAAAGTTGGGTCTTGCTGGAAAAGCTTTAAGCAGTGCGAACTATCAAGGGGGCCCATAAACCCCAACCGTGTTAGGAATGCAAAATCAAGGACCATAACGCCGGTTTATCGGTTCTTAGGGCGGCATGAGTGGAACAAAACACCGAGCAAAAGGCCAAGCCTTCCACCCATTGCCAAGTATATATGTGCATTAATTAAATTAATAGATATTGTGATATTCCAACAACGTCCAACTCCAACATGGAGCAATCTTCATCTTCACCAGCAACTAACAACGCTATAAGAGGGGCTGAGCAAGCGGGTAACATGGCCAAACAACGGTTTGCTGGGATGGTGTCAAAGGTTAGAGGTTTCATGGCAACAAGGAGAGGCTGACAACAAATAGATGGGTAGCACGACATATGGCGATAGCATCGAGACAACTAGCATAGAAATGGTAATAAAGGTATCCAAGGTGACAGTCATCTTGCCTGGAATCCTGCAAGGAAGAAGAACGAGTCCATGAAGAAGACAAAGAAGATGCCACGAAGATGAACCAAGTGTAGTCGAACGAATCCTCACGATCGCAACGAAACAAGCACTAACGAGAAGAAGCAAGCAACACGGTAAACACACCACACAAGTACATGACATAATGCTCAATCAAGTATGATGCAAGACAAGTCTATATGATGCAAAACATGGCAAGGGATGAAGCAACCAAGAACATCACACAAAGCAAGTTTAAATGAGGCCGGAAACAACATATAACAATTCCGATAAGTCCTCATATGCACTTTTCGAAAATTGGTACAGATCTAAACAAACCTTAAGTTAAAGTTGTTAAACAACAAGTTAGCATGCACCATGATGATCTAGTCGAAATTCTAGTCAAGTTTCATATAAAGTTCATTTAATTCGGAGTTACGGCCTAGAAGATATGAGCAACACATGTCAAGCATGTCATCGATGCAAAACACATCCAAACATCAAGAAAACACACCCCAAACAGGTATTCAACATGTTATTATGCATCTACATGCAAAAACACACAAGTTTCTTATAGGACACGCTCAAAACGGAGCAACGGTTCATCACATACACATGGAACAAGATATAACAACAATCTGTCCAAAAACAACAACATGGCACTTAGTTGACATCAAAACAACATGATACAATAACATTTCAAGGCAACAAAGGGCATGGCCAGCATGTACATGTCCAGCACTGCAAGCATGACCAATGAGCTACTACAAAACACCACTAGAACATGCTCAAAACAACATGGCAAGATTGCAAAAGATAACAGATTCACAGAATTAGTGAAATAAACTAAACATGGCAGCAACAATGACAAGTAGGCATGTTTGCAAGCTTGTGCAACTCATCTCAAAGCATAACAAGGCATGTGAATATAACCAACATCAAGAAGACATGTTTATGAAGCTACTCATGGCAAGAACATGGTCATAGGATGCATAGAACACTAGCTATTCACATGGCAAAACTGAACTTGCTGATAACAGGCTGACAGAAACATTTTATAGCAACTTGAGAGCATGAAAACAACAAGCTACCGCAGGTCATATATGAAAACAAGGGCATGGATGGATAGAGCATAACATGGACAACAAGACATGATCATTGGATAACCCAAAACATTCATGGATTTGAGTGGGGCATCAAGAAAACATGGCATCAGGATATAATAGTTTCAAACTTAGCAATTTTCAATAAGTGTAAGAAATCAGCCAATAGCGAGTAGGTCACTTTGCAAGCTTGTTGCAATCACCACAAAGCAAAACATGGAAAACTAATTACACCACAACAAAGATGGCATGATTGTGCTTCTAAAACATATTGAAATGTAGCCCAAACAAAAATCACACATAAAGATATGAAAAAGAAAAATCAGCATCTCATAACAAGTTTCAGCACTTAACAGCCACATGCACTTTTGCAACAGAGATAAACATGGCAATATGGCACCTAACATGAATGCAACAGCCACCATCATGTAGAGCACTTCACAATGAACATTTTGATATATCATACACTCCATTTGGACCAACATGCACAAAGATGTGACCTCTCAAACATGCTAACATATTGTTGACAGACAACAAGAGCTGGACAGTAACATCACATAGCAGTTTTGCAACGAAGATTAAGGCATTAATATGAACAGTAACATGCATGCTAATGCAAGCAACATGTAGAGCACTTCGAGATGAACATTTTGACATATCATACGCGCACAACGAGCACAAAGTTATCAGCATCACAACAAAGCATCATGATGATAGAATTTTAGGACTTAGCCGTTTTTACAGAAAACAGAGTGAGCGACGAGATGCTAAAATACGCACAAGGCGAGGGATAGAGCGGTTGGACTCTCACTAGAGTGGGCCTTGGCCCACCTGGAGGAGTGGAAGGTGAGGCAGGCCGGAGCGGCCCATGAGGCTAGGGGAGGCCGGTCTAGGAGGCCGAGGTGTAGTCCTCCTCGTGCCTGGGGCACGAGCAGAGGCAGGGACGGCGGCGTGGTCGATGGAGATGCGGGCTCCGGCGAAGAGGCTCAGGCGAAGGTTGGGGAGCGGCGGGGACGCGTGGATCCGGTGGCTCCTGGCTGGATCCGGCAAGACAGGCCGGTGGCGGTGGTCCAAGGCGGCGGAGGTCTGAGGCCATGGCGGGGCGGCGCACCTGCGACGAGCGGGAGAGCAGCGGTGTCCGAGGCGGCGGAGATGATGGCTCCGGCGAGGGGGCTCCTCGGTGGTACAATGACGAAGGCCACCGGCGGCGGTGACGCCGCGAGGTCTGGTCGAGGCGACGAGCAGGCGAGCTCGGGAGCGGGAGGAGGAGCGCTAGGGCGCGGGGCTCGATTGATTTGGGCCCGGTCAGGCTCTGGCGGGCTCAGGTCCGGGCCTCAGCGGGCCCGCGGTGGGAGGAGGCCAGCGGGATGCAGGGAGGCGACGTGGAAGGGCCAGGTGGCAGTCGCGGAGTGGCTGGGAGCGGTGGCGGGTGGCGGCGTGGCCAATGGAGACGGGCCAAGTGGCTCAGAGGAGTTGGCCAGCATGGAAACTGATGCGGCGGCACTGATTACGAGGATGAGAGAGGTGGTGGCTGCGGGAGAAGAAGGGAAGGCTAGGAAATGCAAAAATAGCAAGAGGATGGGCTTAAATAGGTAGGGGCCTAGGGTTAGGGGGGTTAGGGGTGTTTTTAGCCCTCCGATGCCGATCGAACGGCTCCAGTCGGAGGGGAGTGGTAAGTTGGGCCTAGAAGAGATTAGTGGGCTGTGTAGAGGGGAGTTGGGTTGAGAGGACAGGAGAGAAGAGATGCCCGACACATCGTTTCGGAGACCGAAACATCCGACGAATAAACCGGCTACTAGTGCCGCTATAGTTTAACGGTTGGGCAATAGACTCGGAATACGATGAAATTTGGCAGGCGGCCTGTCTACACTATAATAAGACCACACGCTGAGTTTCATCCCATTCCGAGAACATTTTACGAACACTCATAAAATAAATATTCAGAGATGCCGCGGGCGTGTGCGAGTATGTCTGGGCTCAGAACGAACAACGAAGAGGACGGGCGGACTCGGACAGATGCAAGTTTTGAAAACATGTTGATGCAATGCACATGATGACATGGCAAAATGCAACACGCAAGCAGATGACATGGCAACGATGACGAATAACTAGCTGACACCTGGCACACCGGTTTCGGGGTGTCACATAGTTGGACTCCCCTCTTTGGCACGCCCCCTAGGGCCGGCCGGCCTCCTCCTCCCTCCTTTATATACGTTGGGAGGGGGCCACCCTAGGACACACAAGTTGATCTTTTAGCCGTGTGCGGTGCCACCTCCATAGTTTAACACATCAATCATATTGTCGTAGTGCTTAGGCGAAGCCCTACGCGGATCACATCATCAACACCATCAACACGCCGTCGTGCTGCCGGAACTCTCCCATTAGCTTCTACTGGTTCAAGAGATCGTGGGATGTCATCTTGCTAAACGTATGCTGAACGCAGAGATGCCGTACGTTCGGTACTTGGATCGGTTGGATCGTGAAGACGTTCGACTACATCAACCGCGTTACTAAACGCTTCCGATTTCGGTCTACGAGGGTACGTGGACACACTCTCCCCGCTCGTTGCTACGCTTCTCCTAGATATATCTTGCGTGTTCGTAGGATTTTTTTTTGAAATATTACGTTCCCCAACAAACACCCCCTCCCCCTATCAAAAACCACCGATTAACGCATGCCATCTCTCTAGGTTTGTATCTCTCTCACACACCCCCACGTAGGTGGGGGACGTGCATGAAGAGAAGAGGTGCACGCATGGCACACGTACTGTACTCCCATCTGTTTCCGCTAGCTCTCTTTCCCAACCACACCCGTGTGGGTACACCATGGAGCTCATTTCTGTATGAAAAGGCAACCCACATGGTAATTTAACACATCTACTGGTTGTCCACTTGATGGAGGATCGTGTACCACGGGTGAACAAACAAATTGCGACTTGATGCGTTATTTAATTAAAGAGGCAAACCATGTGGGACCTACCTTAGAGGCAAGGGTCTATACACTAGAGATGCGCTGTGCTACTTTTGATCTGTCCCGTCAACTCGCAGAACGAGGAGAAGCTTGCTTAGTACGTCCTCTCCCCCGCCCACGGGCGCGGTGGGTCGCAGGACGAGGAGAACCTTGCTTACTACGCCTACGCCCGCTCCCTCGCCTACACGCGTGGTGGCTCACAGGATGAGGAGAAGCTTGTTGTAATGGGTAGTGTCATATATTTTACTTCTAGATACATCCCTTTTTATCCATTTTGATGACAAGTATTTTCGGACAGAGGGAGTACTTGTATCATGATATGATACGATACCCTATATTTCCTCATTTAATTGTGCGCCACATCATCCAAAAAGTCTAGCTGGCATGTATGATACCGCTCGCCTACACCCGCTCCCTTGCCCACGCGCGTGCTGGCTCGCAGGACCAGAAATTTTTACTACTCCCTCCGTTAGACGTATATATACTCCTCATCTCTACCTTGGTTAGAGAGATTATCATATTGTTTGAAATATATGTCTTTTATCAGATTTCAACATGAAATACTAGTACATACTGCAAACACTGATGTATATATAGACATATTTTAGAGTGTAGATGCACTCATTTTGCTCCGTATGTAGTCCATATTGAAACAGACATAGTAGTATGCACTCTCCCTCGCCCCTCGCCCCTCACCTATGTGGTGGATGTGCATCAATTCATTAGTAGCAGTGGCTATTTATTTATAGCAGTGAATGATATTTCTACATCCTGATTGACATGGCTATATTATTAACCATGCTGCGGAGGTAGTAGCGGGTTTTTATTTATTTGCGAAGGTAGCAGTGGATGGATATTCAACGAGGAGTGAAATGATGTCTCCTTCCTCCATCAAACATAGAGAAAGGTGGGCCTCGTGATTTGACTGCTCATTAGTCATTATTACTACCTATACTCTTTGCCCATGTAATAACCGCGTGGTAGAGTAGTTCGCTATTTCTAATAACCATGCTCGAAGAGAAGGGGTGCATGCACCCACGCACGTAGTACTAGTAGCACTCTTATCCTCCTCCCTAACCACACACATGACACGGTGGAGCTCATTTCTGTACGATGAAACTCATGTGATAATTTGACGTGTCTAGAGTTACTCACTTAATGGAGGGTCGGCAACCACGTACGAGCGATGCCGCATTATTTCAGATAAAGTTTTTTTTCTTCAATGGCATGTACGCAATATAAATAGGTTCATATGGAGGGACAAAGAAACCGCCCCACTATATACATAGACAGGAGCCTACACGGTTGCTTGCTGGGGTTGCTCTCTTCACACCCTCTCGCACAAGACGACTATGGAAACATGTCTAACATCCAGGCAGATCACTTCCGCCGGGGGGAGGGGTGGATGCTTTGTGTAGATGCGGCTGCCGTCGCCGACGGTCAAATCCCACTGTCGACGCGTCCCGATCAGGAGTGCCCGCCGTTCTCTCTAACAAAGCCGCTATGGTTGACTTCGCCCCTTGCTCATTGCCGAGACATGGCCAGTTGCCCCTCCCTTTGCCCTCCTCAAGATTCATCCCGACATATCTCAGGTACAACTTCCTTTACAGCTGGCTTGCACCACTGCCCCAGCTGCCCACATCGTTTCATGTGGATATTCTCTACTTCTTTGCCCCGCACGTACCTCTACTGGCTTCTACTCTATTTGTGATGAGTTTATGTCTCATCAAGTAGTCCCACTAGTATTATTCTAATCACACTTCTTCAATTTCTTTGCCATAGGGATGCGCAACTCAATTTTAGTGAAACTGCACAAAATGATCCGATGGTCAAAGGGTTGCAAACTTCATTACTTCAGAAGGTTCAATGTCGTCCGCAAATTAAATGCCAGTTAGGCTTTTGAGTTCGAGGTCTAGGGACTGCATGGATCGTTGTTCTTTAGTTGTCTCTGTTCCAAAATAAGTGTTAACTTTGGTACAACTTTGTGGCATAAAGTTGAGACACTTATTTTGGAACGGAGGGGGTACATGTTGGCTATGATCTGTTAATCATTGAGATCCAATAGCATGCATGTTAGTCTCCTTTGTATTTGATGGAATGTTGCAACGGGGCAAACTTGGATGCAAGATACATGAAGCAGAAGTTGTAAGCTTTATAAGATTGTACAAATATATCTCACTAAGAAATTATAGTACGTACTAATATGTCATGCACCAAAGTAAGGTGTACAGTGTAACTGAGACTCAGCATACTCGTACCACGTTAGTAATAATGGCCAATGAGCCATCAAATCACATAGACCCCACATAAGTTGGACGGACGAAGCAACCATCACTCTTGAATCTGCTTCTCCCTTGAACGCATGCGCCAGTGAGAGGTCGCGTTCGCTCTGCCCGGACATGAATGCGACAACGAATCTATGGAGCGGTGCTGACTATTTCGGGCGGGAAGCGTGCGCGGGCGATGGATGGGCCTTGGGTGGGCCAGGGTGGTCAGGAGCGGGTGTGGCAACTGTTGTTCACTTCGGAGGGTCGTGTACCACACGTGAACAATAGTAAGCATGACCGAGAGGCGTGCAACATTAATTCCGAGTTGACTCCTTCGAGCGTTAAATTTTCTTCACGTATTAGCATTGACCTAGTATTCTTCACTACTTCAACTATATACGTTATTGTGTAGGGGGTGCATAATATGATGTTGTACTAGGTGAAGGCACATGCATTGTTGTAAAACCATATCTTTGCTCGCCAATTTTATAAATTGACAAAGATTCATCTTCTTGCAAAACTCTAGCTTTTATTGCATTATAATCAGGAAATAGCCCCTTTTCATGTTGTTCAAGGCAAAGAGCACTAATCCTCTTATTTTGGGCTAAACTCTTCAATGCTGCCACCACTACCTCATCTTCTACAATATTGGGCACAACTGCTCCTGTAAAATTTACATTTATTCGGCTATGACCAGGAAAGTGTGAAGCCAAATTATGAACATCTACAGTTGTGTATGGTGCTGAAAAATTACTAACATGAGGTATAGCATGTGACGGTTGAGAGTAATTGGCCGAATAGCTAGTAGTAGCATGGCCAATTCTCCCATCCATCGGCACGGTTGGATTCACATATTGCAAATTAGTTGCCGATGAATAAAAGGGCGAAACACTTTCTTGTATGCTATTGGAAATTTTAACATGGGGTGTTTCAAATTGATTAACCAGACCCATCATGTTGTTCATCGGCATATGGATTTGTGGGGTTGCCGATGTATGAGAGTTAGGATACATATGTTGTACGTTGCAAAAATCATAAGAATTTGAAGCATGAAGATTGTTTTGCATCGGCCCTTGCATTATTGATAAAACTAGGGCTAGCCGATACATTATGATCATTAGGTGATCTAGCAAAAACATATGGATTATTTGCATCTACAAAGGGGGATTGGGTATTCATATTACCTTTGTAGATTGCACCAACTTGCTGACGATCTCTTCGTAGCAACAACAGGCCGGAGATCGTTCAAAGCTTCGTCCCCAGCGGAGTCACCAAAAAGTATGTTCGCACACGAACATGTCACGTGTACTTCCAACGCCGAGGGTGATGCACCGCAGCTCACGTCGAAGGAGACCCGACCGACAGCGCGATACGCAGGACAGTCGGCGGGCGTTTTTGCAGACCCGAAACCCCACACGCCTGGGAGGGACCCTGTCAGGGAGTGCGGCGGCTATGGGCTCCCCTAGGTCGATTCGCTCGGCCTTAGAGCCTCGTGGATTGCTGCCGTTCAACGCGAAGAACAAATGAAGAACGAGAAAGAAAGATACAAGGGTAGGGGATAAAGATAGATGAACACAAAAGTGTAATAGATTGATTGGTTCGATTGGTGTTGTTCAATCGGCCGTCACTCCTTAGGTATATAAGAGGCGGCTGGACTTCCCTTGCAGGGAAAAGGCTTCAATTCACGTCCAAAACCCTAGTCAAATTCGGATTTGTTTGGTTTGAACTTTCCAAAATTGTTCGGTAAAATCTAGCTGCACCTTGTGGGCCATGTTCGGGGCAGTAAACAACCTCGGATGGAAGCGAGCCCAAAAGCAATCTTGACCGTTTCGACGAGACGAACAACTTCCATGTTTAACGTTTTTTTATTAGAGGCCATCTTGAGGGGGTTTTCAGCTGTTTTACGAAGTCTGCAACAACGAAATTCAAAACCCGAATAAACATACCCGGAGTGTCCGGCCATCCACAGAGAAATCCAAAACCCGGATGGTTGTCCCCGGAGTGTCCGGCCATCCAGTGCAGCTGCATCTTGTACTGGCTGTAACTTTTGCATATGACCTCGGATTAAGACGATTTTTATATCAAAATCATCCGTTTCGACGAGACGCACAACTTTCATGTTGAAACGTTTTCCGTTTAAAGCCATCTTAATAAGATTTCAAGCCATTCTTTAATTTGGTGTCAACATGAGCATCTCTGAACTTGTCATAACTTTCTCATCCGAGCTTCATTTTAGAGCATCTTCATATCCATCTTGGTTTTCTCGAAGAAAGCCATACCATGGTGACTTTCAATCAAAAGTTTGAATTAATCTTGACATAGCTTTAAGCAACCTCTACGATTGTGCCACTTTTGAGCATCAACACAAACCTATTTTGACTCACACTCCAGAAGATCCCTTCTTGGAAATTGATGTCAAAGGGGGAGAGAGATTTCACATTAAGGTTAATGAGAGAATGCTTCAAACAGGGGGAGAGAGGAATCACATGCCCTAGATGCTTGGTGTTCAAGAGGAGAGAAGTCACATGTCTTTAAGAGGGGAAAGACATGTCTATGTTATGTCTCTGCGATCTGATATGTTTTTGTTCTGCTCTGATTTTCTTTCCCTACTCTCTTCCATTATCCAATATAAGGTTCAGGGGGAGAAAGACTGCTAGGGAAGGAAATCTTTGAATTCATTGCATATCTTTTACCTTTGGGAACATGTCTGTATTCAAGAGTACCCAGTACTCACTCTCTACATGTTATCCTAATCTTGGTACTGTTGTGGCTCTTTTGTTGCTCTATCTAGAAGATGTACCTATGTTATCTAACCTTGTTTACTCATGTTCATCCCTTCATAAGCCAGCTCAAGATCACAAGGTAAGTATATGCATCACACTCTTGTGCATGAAGATTTCTTGCTAATGTACATATTATTTGCAAGAAGGAATCATGAACATTAGGATACACTTCATATATTCATATCATTTGCTCAGATGCATATAGCCAAGGTACATGTAACTCATTGCTTGCTCTGTCATGTCTATGCTTTCACATGCTCTTATATTCCATATTTACATTATTGCATACATGTAGGGGGAGCCTATGCATGTTACACGTCCTTCCAAAGCTTTACTTGTTATTCTTCATATCTTTATCTAAAGTTTTGATGTATGTTGTCATCAATTACCAAAAAGGGGGGATTGAAAGCACATGTACTCCGTGGGTGATTTTGGTAATCAATGTCAACATATCTCTTGTTGGACTAATGTTTTCATCTAGTATATTTCAGACAGATTCAACAAATGGAATGGCATGGACTAGAGGATGTGGAACCCCTTCAAGATGATAAGGACAAATGATTGGCTCAAGCTCAAAGCTCAGGACCCTACATTTCCTATTTCAATGATCCAAGATCACATTGAGTCCATAGGAAAGCCAATACTATTAAAAGGGGATGAGGTGTTGCTTAATGGCTTGCTTGCTCAAAGTGCTTAGTTATATGCTCCAAAAACCTCAACCACTTTCTCACATCCACATATGTCCCAAACCAAAAGTCAAACTCGACCCCACTGAAACTTTCTATCCGGCGCCACCGAGTTCAGTTGACATAGCCACTGCCACAAACCCTAATCAATTCGGTCTCATCGATAGGGATCTCGGTCTCATCGAGATGGGATTGCAAACTCTCTGTTTCCCTTCGTAATGTTTGGTCTAACCGAGATGAGCGATCGGTCCCACCGATTTTGCAATGCAAACTCCGTGTTTCCCCTTCGTAACATTTCGATCCAACCAAAACCAGCGATTCGGTCCCACCGAGTTTGCCTGACCAACTCTCTAGTTAGCTTAGTACCAAAATCGGTCCCACCCAGTTTGTGTAATAGGTATCACCGAGATTACGTTATGCCCTAACCCTAATCAAATCGGTCCTACCGAGTTGATCATATCGGTCCCACCGAAATGCCTAACGGTCACATTATGAACTAAATCGGTCTGACCGAGTTCTCTGATTCGGTCCCACCGAGTTTAACAAATCGTGTGTAATGGTTAGATTTTGTGTGGAGGCTATATATACCCCTCCACCCACTCTTCATTCGTGGAGAAAGCCATCAGAACATGCCTACACTTCCAACATACATTTTCTGAGAGAGAACCACCTACACTTGTGTTGAGGTCAAGATATTCCATTCCAACCACATAAATCTTGATCTCTAGCCTTCTCCAAGTTGCTTTCCACTCAAATCATCTCCACCAAATCCAATCCTATGAAAGAGAGTTGAGTGTTGGGGAGACTATCATTTGAAGCACAAGAGCAAGGAGTTCATCATCAACACACCGTCTATTACCTTTTGGAGAGTGGTGTCTCCTAGATTGGTTAGGTGTCACTTGGGAGCCTCCGTCAAGATTGTGGAGTTGAACCAAGGAGTTTGTATGGGCAAGGAGATTGCCTACTTCGTGAAGATCGACCCTAGTGAGGCAAGTCCTTCGTGGGCGATGGCCATGGTGGGATAGACAAGGTTGCTTCTTCGTGGCCCCTCCGTGGGTGGAGCCCTCCGTGGACTCGCGCAACCGTTACCCTTCATGGGTTGAAGTCTCCATCAACGTGGATGTACGATAGCACCACCTATTGGAACCACACCAAAAATCTCCGTGTCTCCAATTGAGTTTGCACACTCCACTCCCATCCCTTTACATTCTTGCAAAATTGCATGCTTTACTTTCCGCTGCCCATATACTCTTGTCATGCGTGCTTGATATGTATTGTGAATGTTTAAACATGTGCTAAAACTCCACCTCAACTTGAAGAAATTAAAAACTGCCACTTTTCTTGCTAAGAGTCTATTCACCCCCCCTCTAGACACCTCTTCTCGATCCTTTCAACAACAGAATGTGTCCTGCTCATCGGGTGCCAATCGGCTAGGATGGAACAGCCAAAACGAGCCCTAGCATACCGCAGAACGGAGGAAACGGCCATCTGTTCGACCGCCTACGGTCGAAATGGGATCCTGTTCACCGGGAGGGGTCTGGCATACCACATAGCGGAGGAAACACACTTGTGTTCGACCTCATACGGTCAAAACGAGGTCCTGTTGATCGGGAGGGGTGTGGCGTACTGCAAAACGGAGGAAACAGAGTTCTCTTCGACCTCCACGGGCTACTGTGCATCCACAGTCGACCTCTTCCAGCCTCCACCTGCGACTGTTCATCCACAACGTCTCCCTCCTGAATCCACCTGCCATTGTTCATCCATGGGCTCCTGTTCATTCAGCCTCCACCACCCCTCCACCGGCTACTGTTCAACCACCCCTCCACCGGTACTGTTCATCTAGCTCTCCACTGGCTACTATTCAACCAGCCCTCCACGGGGTCCTGTTTATCCACCACCAACCGGCTCGGGTGTGTGGCGGCCTCCTCTCGACCGGGGTCCTGTTCATCCAGCGGCAACGGCCTCTCCTACCACGGGGTATTGTTCATCCAACCCCCAACAATGCTCACTGTTCATCAAGAGGCAGCAGGTTCGATCGGCTTCAGTCAGTAGTAGTAGCGAAGGAACCGCGGGTTCAGTTAACCGCCAGATCGATCGATCACTCAGGTTCAGTAACACATAGGGTGCAGTGCAATCGCTCAGGTTTAGTAGGCGAACGCCTCGCTAGGGTTCAGTTAGAGCCCAACGCCTCGCACACACGCACATACTTGTACAAGAGAAATGCGCAATCCCTTCATGCATCGCTCGGCCTTGACCACCCACCGTAACCGGGAACTCCCCGATATTTTCCTCGCCCTCGCTTCTACCACGGTTTTTCCCGTCATGGAAGGCCCAAAGAATGTCATGCAGCTAAGTCTCTGGCCCACCCAGGACAAAAACCCCATTTTCTGTCATTATTTTTTGTCATAGAAGTAGGAGCCCACCGCATCTATGATGATACCGAGTTTTGTCACAATTATCGTCATAGAAGTTTCATAAGCATGACAGGAAAAAATCCGTTCGACCCAAAATGTCACAGATGTGTTTTTTTGTAGTGTTCATAATCAGATTACTCAATAGGGATCTAAGGTAGGGGTTACTATAAAGGATCTTAAAGAAAAAGAACCCATAGTTAACGAAAAATAGATCAAGGTTCTGTTAGAATTGCCAAAATAGAAAATATTATTACCAATTTGGGTTCCGACTTTTCCTCAGCTGAAAATACTCCAACTCCTTCTACTAAGATCGCGAAATTTATTTATTTTCCTAAGAATAAGGGTGAGTCTTCTAGTCAAGAAGATCTCAAATCATTAAGTATTCACTCCAATCTTTTTAATATGATTAAGGGACCAATTACAACAGATGAATTTCTTGATTTCCTGCCTAGGAGTATGATTATTGATAAAACCACAGAATCTCCTAAGGAAAAAAAGGTATGATTGAAGAACTGCATACCGAAGATGATAATACATAGATCTATTCATGTTTTATGCCTAGCTAAGGGCATTAAAAAATAGCCCTTCTTGGTAGGCAACCCAATTTTATTTTTGTTTTTTTTACTTTTTGCTTCTGTTTTTCAATAATAACACATTATTACTTCTGTAGTAATTGTGTTTTGGTGTTTTAATTAGTGTTTGAGACAAGTAAGACCTTTTGGATGGCTTACGGTGATCGTTGATTTGATTTTGCTGAAAAACATAAATTTTGCTCCCAGTGCAGAAAATTCAATAATACACTAGAACGTGAAAACCTTCTGAAAGTTTTACACAAAATTGATTTACAAATTCCCCACGCCGTCCTAATTTTTCATAATTTTTGGAGTCACAGAAGTATGCGAAGTTTTCAGATTGCTAGAGACTGTTCTGTTTTTGACAGATTCTGTTTTCTATGTGTTGTTTTCTTATTTTGTTGCATCTATGGCTAGTATCGGGGGGTATGAACCGTGAAAAAGTTGGAATACAATAGATATTACAACAATAAAAAATAAGAATAAGATTATAACAGTACCTTGAGTGGTTATTTTCTTTGTTTTACTGACGGAGCTCACGAGATTTCTGTTGAGTTTTGTGTGGTGAAGTTTTCATGTTTTGGGTTAGGATTCGATAGACTATGGAATAAAGAGTGACAAGATCTTAAGCTTGGGGATTCCCAAGGCACCCCAAGGTAATATCCGAGGACGGCCAAGAGCCTAAGCTTGGGGATGCCCTGCGAAGGCATCCCCTCTTTCGTCTTCATCTACCAGTAACTTTACTTGAGGCTATATTTTTATTCACCACATGATATGTGTTTTGCTTGGAGTGTCGTGTATGATATGAGTCTTTGCTTTTTAGTTTGCCACGATCATCCTTGTTGTACACACCTTTTGAGAGAGACACGCTTCAATCATGATTTATTAGAATACTCTATGTCCTTCACTTATATCTTTTGAGCTAAGCAATTTTGCTCTAGTGCTTCACTTATATCTTTTTGGAGCATGGTGGTGGATTCATTTTATAGAAATTGTTGAACTCTCTGTCACATCCCTAGCTAGCACTTGCATTAGGACCTGACTAGAGTGTGCATCATGTTTACTTTCAAAGAAACTTGAAATGGGATTAACAGAAACCCCAGCACCCCCTCCCCTAACAACTAGGGTTTGCTAAAATATTTTCCAATGTACCCAAAATGCCCTTCAAAATGTTCATAATTTCTGCCTTGGTCTTAAACCTCTGCAAAAAATGGTGCACAATTTTCTAGGACAATCTAGGGCTTTGGATTAAATCATATGGTATTTGAATTTGGGCATTTAAATACTTTTAAATATTTTAAATGCTCAAATAATCATGAACTATAATGTTTCCTACTGTTCATATTATATACATTAGGTATGACAAGTGTCATGAGTTATAAAAATGTTTAGGCATTTTTATTAAATGAACAAAGTTGCAAAAGAAATAAAACAGAAAGAAAATAGGAAAAGAAAAATAGGAAGAGTACTTACCTGAGCCCACTTACCTGCTGGCCCAGCCGGCCCAGCCCACCAGGGGCACCACCGTCTTCTTCGTCACGCCAGCGCACGAAGCAGCTCGGTGGCGAGCGCCGCCGATGCGCCGGCCACCTCCTGCCTGCCTGGCTGGCCCCTCGGCCTTCTGGATGGTCTAGAACGTCGCCACGGAGCCACCCCGACCGTTTCCCCCTCTCTCCCGTGTCTCTCCCCTCCTCTCTTCCCTCCGCCGAGCTCCCCCGAGCGAGCTCGTCGCCGACGACCGCTGACACCGCGCCCTACGCCACCTCCTCGCCTCCCAGAAGCACCACTAGCTCCGCCGCATCGCCCCGAAGCTCCCCACCGACGCACAGGACGCCAGGAGCTCCGCAACGTCCTCCTCGCCGTTATCTTCAACCTCCGGCACCGGAGATCGCCGCCGCCCGTACGCCGTCGTCCGACCGCCCCCGGGCTCACTTCGACGCCCTCTGCGACCGCTGTGAGCTCACGCTTCGAACCCCCCTCTCCACGGGCTCGTTTAGGCCTTGTAGCCGCCGCCCCCTTTGCTCACCGACGATCACCGCCGCCGGCCAACTCATCGCCGTGGCCATAGGCACCGTACCTCGCGGCCGAGCACGCCGTTAGCTTCAGTAGGTCAGCAGCAAGCTAAAGCGAGCTTTAGCTCCTCCTCCCGTGCACTACAACACCATCCCGACCAACCCCGTGCGAGCACCGCCGCGGACGAGCTCGTCGCCGTCGACTCCGGCGACCCCTCGTCCAACCAGTGGCACCGCTGGATGCGGTGCATCACCAGGAGCACACCGAGCCCATCCGCGCGGCAAATGGATGCCGGAATAGGGATTCCGACGAGTCACCGCCGTGCGAAATGGTCGCCGCCGGCCAAACTCCGGCGGGCTGACGTGGCTCGATGATTAGGAGTTAACAGTAATTAGTTTAGTCACCACAGTCACTGACAGTGGGCCCCCGCTGTTAGTCAAACCCAGTCAACCCTGGTTATGACCAGAATTAGCTCCTGAGACACTGACATGAGGGACCCACCAATCAGGTTTGACCTGGACTGGTCCTATTGACTGGCTGACGTCAGCATGATGTCATGCTGACGCAGTAAAGGTTTTTCTGGGATTTTTAGATTTAAAATAATTCAGGAAATTCCAGAAAATACCCAAAACTTCTAAAAATCATATAAAATCAACCATAGCTCAGATGGAAAAGATTTATATATGAAAAATGATCAGAAAAATCCAATCTTTCTAATGGCACTGGTTTGATGCATGTTTGAACAAGTTAACTTGCTGTTTATGTCAAAAACATGATAATGCACTTATTTAAATAATAGTTTGAACTTCAATTTGAATCCTTGATTCAAATAGGTTCAAACCCTTCTGGTTTTAGTTGCATTAGCCAACACACATGCATCTTGCCATGTCATAAACATGCATCATATTGTTGCATTTGTTTGTTAATGATTGTATCGTCGGTATTTCCTGTGTTAGGTCCTGCTCCCGAGGATACTGTTGCGTATCCAGTTGAAGAGCAGTACCCGACAACTACCTTGTCAGGAAAGCAATCATTGATCATTCCGATACAACCCAATCTTCTCGCTGCTGCTCTCTTTTACTGCATTAAGGCAACAGCGCGTGAACTGCTACTTGCTGCGGTAGTTGAACCCTATTCCCTTGCTTGACCTGTCATTGCCATAGTAAATAGTTGAAACCCACTAGCATGTGTAGGAGTTGATTGAGCCATGTGATGTGTGATCCACCATGCTATTTGCTTATGTTGCCTGCTATGCTTAGAGTTGTGTCTGGTCTGGTTCATCTGGGTGATGGATCAGAGTGAAATGATCTTACCGATAAAGAGAGGGAAGTGTGGAATACGCTTGGTAAAGGTATCGATGAAAGGCCATGTAGGAGTACATGGTGGGTTGTTTCATCGGAATCGTCCATAGGACCCGAGATCCGTGTGTGTGATTCAAGTTACAGTTACTACCACACATTGGGCCCTGAAATATGACCCCGCTCGACTTATTGACTGCCCTTGTACTCTGTCCAGGAGTTGCAACTAGTTTCTGGTGTTTATAGTTTACTGGAGGTCGTGCACAGCGCTGACCCTCGGGGTGGGCTGTGATGCGACATGTACGTGGCACGGTGTACCGGTTGCCCGTTTGGTGACTCGGGAACCCTGTACACATCGTTTGGGGCCGTGAGCGACACCCCGGCCGGATCTCCCCACGGATGGAACCCAAATAGGCGATAAACCTGGACGAGAGACTTGAGTGGTTGGTTAGGTCGTGGTCTACACCCACGTCGGCTTTCGCTTGAAGTCTGCCGAGCACATGTCGTGTGCAGACGCTAAGTGGTGAAAACATGTGTGAAGAAGTACACCCCTGCAGGGTTATCAAACTATTCGAATAGCCGTTGTTCGCGGTACGAACTACTTGGTTGCTCTTACAGTTCATAGACAAGTTGATGGATACTACTAAAAGCCTCAAGATAAGCGTGAGTGCCGTGGATGGCCCTTCCGTAGGATGACGGAAGAGGATCCTCGGTAGTGTATTGATGTGGAGAGTAGTGGACTCGTGTTCGTAATAACATCTTGCAATCCGTTGAGAGTTGTAGTATAGGTTAGCCAAGGTCAAAGCTGGCATTCTGCTATAAACTCCACTACCCCCTTTTGATAATGTTGCATGTATGATAGGTTCTGTGGTAAGACTTGGTGAGTACCTTTGTACTCATGTTTGCTTAATAACTGTTGCAGAGGCGAACCCTGCCCCTGCTGATGGGTTCTACATAGACGTTGACGTCGACGAGTAGCTTGACACCCAGACGGTGATCTGGAGCTTGTGAAGGGCCTTGTAGATAGTCAGGCTTCACCAAGCCTGTTTTATTTTCTAAGTTGTCTGTACTCAGACATGTAGCTTCCGTTTGTGCTTGTATGACTGTATGACTTGAGTGTTGGGTCATGTGACCCCTACCTGTATGACTATGTTATGTATGGCTCTTGGAGCCTTTTAAATAAAGTACTTTGAGTCATAGAGTTCTGTTGTGATGCAATGTTGTATTTGCACATATTGAGCATATTGCGTGTATGATTGAAATGCTTGGTATGTGTGGGATTCGACACCTAGTTGTTTTCCTTTGGTAGCCTATCTTACAGGGAAATGCCTCCTAGTGATTCCAATGAGCCTTGGTAGCTTGCTACTGCTCGGAACACGTAGGCTGGCCGGCATGTGTCCTTCTTCGTTCCTGTGTCTGTCCCTTAGGGGAAATGTCAAGCGTTGTTCCTTTAAGTCCATGTAGCTTGCTACGACTTGGGTTCATACGTTGATGACCGACACGTTCGTTGCTGGGTCATGGATGCCTGTCTCTGTAATTTAGTGCCACTTTTGGTTTATAACTAGCCATGTCGGCCCGGGTTCTCTGTCATATGGATGCTAGCGACACTGTCATATACGTCTGCCAAAATGCGCAAACGGTCCCGGTCAAGGTAAGGTGGCACCCGTGGGGTTACCGTGCGTGAGGCCGCAAAGTGATATGACGTGTTACAGCTAGATCGGTGTGGCTTAGGATCGGGGTCCTGACACTTTCTTGCTTCACTTATATTATTTTGAGAGTCCTTAAGAACAACATGATAATTTTCTTGGGTTATTAATTTAGTCCTAATATGATAGGCATCCAAAGGAGATATAATAAAAACTTTCATATATAGAGCAATAATACTATGTGAAGTTTGACTCCTTGTAATTGTTTTGAGATGTTAAGATGGTAATATTAGAGTCATGCTAGTGGTAGTTTGTGAGGTTAAAGAAATAATTGTGTTAGGGTTTGTGATTCCCATAGCATAGACATATGGTCTCCTAACTATGTAACCGAATACGAGCACTTTGTATTTTGAGTGTTTGTCTTTGCGTGAAGGCCGGGGGCGCGCGATGGTTAACTCGTACTAACCTCCCCCTAGGAGCATGCGTCGTAGTACTTTGCTTCGAGAGCTAATATTTTTTGGCAATAAGTATGTGAGTTCTTTATGACTAATGTTGAGTCCATGGATTATACGCACTGTCACCGTTCTACCTTGCTAGCCATTCTAGTGCCGCGCAACTTTCGCTGGTGCATAAAACCCTCCTTATACCTTCCTCAAAACAGCCAGCATACCTACCTATTATGACATTTCCATAGCCATTCCGAGATATATTGCCACGTAAATCCACCATTCCATTTATTATGATACGCATCATCATTTTCATATTGCTTTGCATGATCATGTTGTTGACATAGTATTTGTGAGAAAGCCACCGTTCATATTTTTTATACATGTCACTCTTGGTCATTGCACATCCCGCTACACCGCCGGAGGCATTCATATAGAGGCATACCTTTGTTCTAGTATCGAGTTGAAAGTAAATAAAAGTGTGATAATCATCATTATTAGAACATTGTCCCATGGATGTTATAAATAAAGAGGCCAAAAGAGTCTTAAAAAAGAGAAAAGGTCTTAAAAAGTGAGGAGCCTATAAAAAGAGAGAAAAAGAGAGAACTGACAATGTTATTATCCTTTTCCACACCTGTGCTTCAAAGTAGCAGCATGTTCTTCATGATAGAGAGTCTCCTATGTTATCACTTTTGTATATTACTATTGGGAATTTTCGTTATAGAACTTGGCTTGTATATTCCAACGATGGGCTTCCTCAAATGCCCTAGGTCTTCATGAGCAAGCAAGTTGATGCACACCCACTAGTTGTCTTTTGATCTTTCATACACTTATAGCTCTAGTGCATCTGTTACATGGCAATCCCTACTCACTCACATTGATATCGATTGATGGGGGTCTCCATAGTCCATTGATTTGCCTAGTTGATGTGAGACATTCTCCCTCCTTTTGTCTATTACCACCTTCTATTCCACCCATAGTGCTATATCCATGGCTCACACTCATGTATTGCGTGAAGAGTTGAAAAGGTTTAAGAATGTTAAAGTATGAAAACAATTGCTTGATTGACACCAGGATATGGATGATTTATACTTTGTGTTGAGAAGAGGGAGCATAAAAGACTATATGATTTTGTAGGGATAACTTTCTTTAGCCATGTTATTTTTGAAGCTTCGTAGATTACTTTTTAGTATGCTTGAAATATTATTGTTTTGATATTGATAAACTTTTATTTTGAGTCTTATGGATCTGAACATTCATGCCACAATAAAGAATATTGCTTTGATAAATATATTGGGTAGCATTCCACATCAAAAATTCTGTTTTTATCATTTACCTACTCGAGGACGATCAGGAATTAAGCTTGGGGATGCTTGATACGTCTCCAACGTATCTGTTTTGGATGTTTTATGTGCATTAATATGCTATTTAATATTATTTTTGGGACTAACCTATTAACCCAGAGCCCAGTGCCAATTTCTATGTTTTGCTTGTTTTAGAGTTTCGCTGAAAAGGAATATCAAACAGATTCCAAACGGAACGAAACTTTACGAGGATTTTTCTTAGACCAGAAGACATCCAGAGGACTTGGAGTACACACCAGGGGAGTTTCGAGGTGGCCACAAGGGTGGAGTGCGCGCCCCCATACCTTGTGGGCCCCTTGTGAGCCCCATGACCTACTTCTTCTGCCTATAAATTCATATATATTCCAGAAACATCAGAACATCCAACGAAACCACTTTTCCGCTGCTGTAACCTTCTGTTTCCACGAGATCCCATCTGGAGGCCTTTTCCGATACTCTGCTAGAGGGGGATTTGACCATGGAGGGCATCTACATCAACCCTATTGCCCTTCCGATGAAGTCTGAGTAGTTTACCACATACCTACGGGTCCATAGCTAGTAGCTAGATGGCTGCTTCTCTCTCTTTGATCCTCAATACCATGTTCTCCTCGATGTTCTTAGAGATCTATCTGATGTAATAATCTTTTGCGGTGTGTTTGCCAAGATCCGATGAATTGTGGATTTATGACCAGATTATCTATGAATAATATTTGAGTCTTTTCTGAATTCTTATATGCATGATTTGATATCTTAGTAATTCTCTTCGAATTATCGGTTTGGTTTGGCCAACTAGATTGGTATTTCTTGCAATGGGAGAAGGGATTTGCTTTGGGTTCAATCTTGCGGTGCTCAATCCCAGTGACAGTAGGGGACATGACACGTATTGTATTGTTGCCATCGAGGATAACAAGATGGGGTTTTCATCATATTGTTTGAGTTAATTCCGCTACATCATGTCATCTTACTTAATGCGTTACTCTGTTCTCATGAACTTAGTACTCTAGATGCAGAATCATTTCGGTCGATGTTGTTGGATTCAGGGTTCCGCAAAACCCTACTAGGTTCGAACTCTGGGGTGCGTGCCAAGATCTCAACCTAGCCTACCTATCTACTCGCCATCTCACTAACTAGAACGATGAACTAGAATGTAAAAGAGACACAAGGTAGTTTATCCTGGTTCAGGCCACCTAGCGGTGAGTGGCCCTACTCCAATAGTATGGTGAATTAGCCACGAGATGGGCTGCGGATGAACTAGTACAATGGGTGAACAATCTCCGGAGGTGACGTGTTCTTGCTTGGTGGTGGAGGAGAGGGTCTGAATCATCTGTCCCCATGTTGGGTGGTGGCTATCTACTTATATAGTGGCCTCGGTCCTCTTCCCCGAAAAGTTTGGCTGGAACGGATCCCACAACGGCCAATTTTGATGGGGGACAACTGGTACATCTTTTCTTGACTAGAGGTGGTATTCGCCTGCAAAGCCTCTGATCCTTATGCCATGGTGGGCTCGGTGATGACCTCCGTCCAGCTGTCCTGGCGGTCTTGGTCTTGTTGCACTAGAATGGAAACCTTTGGCAGATTATGTCTGCATTCTTGGACCAGGGGTACCCAGACTTGCCTGCCCGTGGCCCAGGGCGTGGCTCATCAGGAGGCTTGGTACGGCCCAACATCTTCAGCGACCACTCAAGACCCTTGCGAGGGGCCAAGTGTAATGTCCAGTATGGGATTATACCTCCTACGTGTCGAGGCACGGCTTAAAGGTATAAGCCCATTCTAGAATGATCTCAAGTATGGTATCTTTGCACGACTCATGTAAAAATAGGGATGAAATTGCAAAAGGATAGTTGGCTTACACTCGCCATGTCACACAATACATCACGTGAATAAAATGGATATTTCATTTGAGAATTTCTGGCTCCGAGAAGAAGAAGGGAGGGAGGGCGGGAAAAACAAAGGCAATTTGGAATAGTTGAAACAGACACCGTTGAGAAAACCAAGAATTGGTCTTGCACAAATTGAAAGGATCACGTTAACTTGAAGAGAAACACGCCGGTTGAAAATAATTTACATGACAATCTCGATGATCAAGAAGGACTAGCACTCCCATAGAAATATGAGAACACCGCTTAGGAAAGGTATGGAATCAATATTTGACATCGAAGCAACTCGAATACCAGAATCAAAACAAAAACAAAGGATTGATATGTTGCAACCTAATCTTCACAATATCATTCGAATAGAGAATTGAACGAATGAATTCCATAGCTTAAATGGTACAACAATCTTCTTGAGAAGCCACCTGGGAGAACAAAAGGTAAATAAAAACAAGAAGGAGCAGATAGAACAAATACAAGATAGAAGTTTCGTTCCACATATTCGTGCTGAAAGCTTATGGAACGTGTTACAAAAGGGTTTTGCAATCCCCGGATCAGCATAGCCAAGGACCGTTTAATATGCAACTCCCGATTGGAACAACGCCCATAAAACCACTTCACTAGATGTTGAACCCTGAACTCCATATCATGCATTCGTTGGAAGAATGCCTACGAACTACTAGATGAACCCACCTATTAATTTCCGAAAGTTTCCAGTTATGCAATCAGGTGTTGGGGATACAGGGGAAGCATCACGCACTCAACTCTAATCCTACATCCAGCTGTATCCATCCTTCAACACATAACCAGTTGTTTCCGGAAACCGTTTACCTCGGACCTTCAAAACGCATCTGCTATACAAGCTATGGCAATACTCCCGAACTACCTCCCCAGTACTGGGTGATGTCGGGGTTATCTTGCCACTAACCGCATAGGAGAGTTTTCGATGTCTGCTGTCTTAAGTATTCCAGAACTGCTGCGATATATTTGTGACGACAACACCTCGGAGCTCAACTCCCCGGGACACTGCCACAACCCCTAAATGACAGGAGGCATCGAGAACAATGTTCTCGTCATAAAGACATCGGAACAATCCAAACAATACTCGCGTGATCCTAAAAAAAATTTGGTGAATTTTGAGAGTAGAAGAGGCAAGAGTAATCGTCAGGAGTCCTCACCAGAGTGAAAAGATATGAGGAGCAAAAGAAATCCTACTCTCTGATATATATATATAGGACTCAAAACATTTTAAGTGTGTGCCTAGACTCAACCGTCAACGATTCGATCAATCAGTGGGGGCTTCTAGGTCGGAGAAGGCTCTGAATACCAACTTGTAATGCCCAGTATGGGATTATACTTCCTACGTGTCGAGGCACGGCTTAAAGGTATAAGCACATACTAGAATGATCTCAAGTATGGTATCTTTGCACGACTCATGTAAAAATAGGGATGAAATTGCAAAAGGATAGTTGGCTTACACTCGCCACGTCACACAATACATTACATAAGCAAATCATCATCCAAATAACATCACAGTCCGACTACGGGCGAAGATCCAAATGAAAGATACCAAATAAGTAAACAACACAAGGTCCCGATCGCCCCTAGTAGAAACCACTACTGATCGTCGAAACACGTCACATACATACTGCTACGCTCTTCATCGAACTCCCACTGAAGTTCTGATCCATCTCCTGCATCGTACTCATCTGTACCTGCATCTGGTGTTGTAGTATCTGTGAGCCACGAGGACTCAGCAATCCCATAACCATGGGTATCAATACTAGCAAAGCTTTATTGGTAGGAAGAGGTAAAGTGGTGAGGTTGCAGTACCGGCTAAGCATAATATGGTTGCAGTACAAGAATAAGATGAGCATCTATGCAAACGGTCGCAAACTAGTAGTGATCGCTAAAGATCCTGCACTACCTACGAGTCAAACATAACCACACCGTGTTCTCTTCTCAAAGTGAAAAGAGACAGTCACGGTTACTCACACAGTTGTGTGTTTTACTTCGGATCCTCTGTCAAGTTTTCTACAACCGGACATTAAAAAATTCCAATCTGCCACATAACCGCAGGCACGGCTTTCGAAAGATCATAACCCTGTAGGGGTGTCCCAACTTAGCCCATCACAAGCTCTCACGATCAGCTGAAGTAACAATAATTATTACCCCTTATCTTAGGGAAAATCCAATCATGCTCGATATCCCGGTGCGCAAGACATTTCGACAATGGTAAAACAAGTCCAGCAAGACCTCCCGGCATGCCGACACCCTGATAGTAGCCGCGCGTATCTCGTATCAGGCCACGTCTGGATGAGCAATACGTACATCAATCGAAGACCCTAGATAACTGGGTGGCACCGCAAGTGGCTCAAGTTTGGGACCAACACCATCAGCACTGGCCCCCCCTGTTATGTAGAATTAAGAACCCGGGGACATGGCCCCCTATGCAATTAATTAATTAAGTTTTTATTATGTTGCAAATTAAAACCAATGTTGGGCCTTGCTGGAGGAGTTTTATTCAAAGACGAACTGTCAAGGGGTCCCCATATACCCAACCGTGTAAGGAACGCAAAATCAAGGAACATAATGCCGGTTTATCGGCTCCTAAGGTGGCATGAGTGGAACAAAACACCGAGCAAAAGGCCAAGCCTTCCACCCATGCCCATTATATAGGTGTGTTAATAATAATAATAGATATTGTGATATTCCAACAACAAGTTCCAACATGGAACGATCTTCATCTGCACCTGCAACTAACAATGTTATAAGAGGGGCTGAGCAAGCGGGTAACATAACCAAACAATGGTTTGCTAGGAAGGTGTCAAAGGTTAGAGGTTTCATGGCAACAAGGAGAGGGGCTGACAATAATGATGGGTAGCGCGACAGATAACGGTAGCATCGAGATAACTAAGCATGGCAATGATAGTAATGGTATCCAAGGGTATGGTCATCTTGCCTGGGATTCCGCAAGGAAGAAGAACAAGTCCATGAAGTAGTCGAACGGATCCTCACAACTCCGGAACGAACCCGAAGCTAACAAGAGAAGCATACCGGAAAGAAGCAAACAACACGGTAAACACACGAGCATTAACATGGCATATGATGCACATCCAAGTATGATGTTTGTCTGGTTTAAACATGCATGGCATGGCAAGGTGCACAAACAATACTACAAGTTAAGTGGAGCTCAATATGCAACGAGTTGCATATTGACGAAACACCACATTTTATTTATTTAGTTGACTCTCGTTTATTTACAAGAGAAGATTAAATGTTTGTTAACATGGCAAGAGGTGAAGCAAAAACAAACTACCTATTTAGGCAAGTTTAAATCAGGCCGGAATGACAAACAACAATTCCGGAAAATCCCCATGTGCATATTATGAATTTGGTACTGTTCTTCTTATTACACCCTTTTAAAGTTGTTAAAAAGCAAAACAATGGGCACCATGTTATTGTACACATTTTTCTACCCCATTTACATATAAAGTTTATTAAAAACCGAGCTACGGTTATTTAGTTATGAAATAAACCATTTTAGCAAGTTGTTTACACAAATTAATGAAAATAGCAAGTTACATATTTTTAACAGGGGGAAAGAGGCATATTATCAATCTACACAAAATTCTAAGCATTTTTCATATATAAAGTTTTTACATGGGATGCACAGATGTGAAGTTATTATATGCATGAAGTTTAGGGTCCAAACTGTAAAACTGCAGCAACTGGATTAATATCTAAATTCGCAGATCAAGGAAAAAAACAATAGGCCGAATCTGGAGGGGCTGGGGGTTCTCACCATGGGCCATGGCCCAGATCGGTGGAGAGGGGAGCTGTGGCTGGGCGTGGCTGGAAGCTCTCCCATGGGCCTAGGCCCGATCGAAGAGCTGAGGGGCTGGCGCTGCTGGGCTCGCGGCTGGCGACGTCGGTCTGTGCGAGCGAAGCAGGGAGGCCGACGGGGCGCTGGGCCTGGGCGTGGTCAACGGCCACGGATGAGCGGTCGTCCGCTCAAAAGGACAGAACAAAACGACAGCGGGACTTGCAGCGACTGCTCCTGGCGGTGGACTCCGGCGAAGAGGCGAGAGGAAACAGGCAGATCCGAAGCCGGGCTTCACGGATCCGTCGGTGGCGCGGCACGTGGAGGCCGGATCCGGCGACGCTCGCGACCAGCCGCGACGGGGCTTGGACGGCAGGGGCCATGGCGTCGGGGGAACTTGGCGACGGGACGCAGGGTGGGGGAGCGGGGCGCAGGGTGGCCGACGCAGGCGAGAGAGCGGCGGTGTGTAGTTCCTGTTGGTGGACACGAGGGAATCCAGAGGAGATCTCTGGTTGGGAGAGAGATCGGAAGGGATCCCGATGAACATGTGGCTGGTTTGGGCAGGGTTTTTTTTTATCGAGGAGGGATCCCGAGGTGGGAGATGAGTGCGGCGGCAGAGGGACAAATCCCCTAGGGATTAGGGTTGGACTAGAGATGGACAAGTGGTGTCTATATATATAAGGGAAGGAGTGAGTTTTCGATCATCTGATTGAAATCCGGCGGTCGAAAATAAAATAGATAGGAAGTTCAAATAAGAAAACGAAGATGTTTTAGGGATGTTTGGGGATGATCCGGACCCAACGGTCACGACTGCTCGGGTCGGGTTCGGGACAGTTTCGGACGCACATGATGGGGTCTGTGCGCTGTGCAGAGATGTTAGGCGGTCGCGGACAACTGCGTGGTTGGACCGAGAAGAGAGAGAAGAAGCAACCCGGCAACAGGTCTCAGAGCACTGAAACGTCCGGCGTTTATCCGGCTATAGTGCCGCTATAAGTTTATCGGTTGGGCTATCAAACGAATTCCGAATGCGACAAAATTTGACAGGCGGTCTACCTATGCTATAATAAGACCGCACGGCAAGTTTCAACCCATTCCGAGAACATTTTCCGGCCACTTATAAAATAAATATTCGGAGGTGCCGTGGGCGCGTGCGAGTGTGTCTGGACTCAGAACGGACAACAGAGAGAACTGGGGAGACCGAACGAATAGAAGTTTTGAAAACATGCTAATGAAATGCACATGATGACATGACAAAGTGCAACACGCAAGCAAATGACATGGCAACGACAACGAATAACTGGCTGACACCTGGCGCATTGGTCTCGGGGCTTCACAACTCTCCCACACTAACAGAGGATCTCGACCCGAGATCCTGGAGATGGCACCGGATAAAAACGGAAAAGGAAGAGGTAAAACAAAGTTGCTTCTTTGACAAACGAGTGAAACCAATGAACCTTGAGAGGTTGAACAACTTGAAAGAAGAATACAACAGAGATGAACGAAGATGAAAACACTCCGTTAGAAAAGAGGAACAAGGTACATACGAGAACCTTGTAAGGTTAAAAGACATGAACAAGAGCTCATGGATGACAAAAGAATTTCAACCACTCCAGTTAAAACAAGATGGAGCAGGAATAGAACGAAATAATTTGGACAGCATTCCGACTGTAAATGGAAGGAATTGATCATGAACTTGCCAAGTTGAGATGATACTTGATGAAATCAACAACACACTGCCTCCGAAACTATTGAACGAATGGCACAAGGGTTAAGAAAGGCTTCGGACAACACTCCGGTTGAAAAGAGAGGCAAAACATGAAAAGATGAGAGAATTTGAAAAGAGGACATAATACTCTGGTTAAATGGACAAGCAAGGAAAGAACATCATCTCGATAAAACGAGATGATGGTTTGGAGAGAGCAACATCACAATGCCTCCGGAATGAAGAATAGCATATAAATCAATGAAAGAATGAACGGAGAAGAAAAAATGACAGCTTCTCCCACAAATGGATTTTGAAAATCATCCTTACGAAGAAGGGTTGAATGGGGTTGATGGAAAATCAACAGCAAAACAAATAAACTTGTTGTGGGCTTATGGAAAACATCTCAAAATTATGAGGTGACAACCGTCCACTAACGGGAAACAATAGATTGGATTGAGATCAACGAAGATATGAAAAACTTCTTTCACCGAGTGGGTAAATGAAGAATTTGGGTCATTTATAAGCACCGCGATAGCAACAATCTTTAGGGAAAGCTTTTAGGTGAAATACGAACCAAGATTACTCCAACGAATAAATTAAAGGTTAGAAAGATCTCCTGAATGAAGAAAATGATGGGTTTAAATATCTCATTCCTGACAACTTGTGAATCATGAAACATGAAGGAAAATTCTCAAGAATGACATAACACCATCTCCAACGAAACAGGGAGTACGAATTGCACTTCGAAATGCAAGAAGAAGAATGCTTGAGCTCCAACAAGAATCTTGATGAAGACTTCGAGGATGAATTAAATCATGCTGAACCACCATGAAGAACTCCGGCAATGAAAGCATGAGAATTGAAAGATGAAAAGAATAAGATTCAAGGCCTGCGGTGAATTAGATGAAGCTTCGTGTCAAGATAAATGAGAGGGTTTGGAACACCGGAAGAAAATATGAACAACCAATAATTTGATATCATGGACGAACTTCAGACAACGGAATTAAATCACCTTGAAGAAATAAGAATAAGAATTATGTCATGCTTATCCTTCACCAATTTAAATTGATGACAACCAATGGATTGGCATACTACTTATTCTTGTTGCAAAGAATTAAAGAGATATCTCACACGAACTTGAGAGAGTATTCAACGAATCACCGGTAGGGTTTTGAAAGAACGAATGAATTAATACGATAACAAAGGAAGAGAAATCTTGACTGAACCACCGTAAGAACTGAGACCGGGTGATGAAGGAGAATAATCCACCAGGGAGAAAAAACACTTGTGGAAATTTAGATACAAGAGAACGAAGAGATCGCGAACTGATTAAAGAATACTTGAACAAAGCACCGGAATAATATGGAGACGAACGAAGAGGCATCAATAAAGAATAGTTGGAGGGCGAAGTTGAAAACTGAGAACGAAGAAATCTTCTGAAATGATGGCCTCAGGAGGATCACAATGGGAAGAATTTATGAAATGCTTCAGATGATATGAAAACATTCCTCATGATCGAAACAACTTATGAGGATGGCATGAAACTAGAACCACGAGTCTTGAAGAGAACGGGCCAAGATTTAAGAGAATCACTTCTCCAGTCTTCAAATGTTGAAAATGAAGACGAGAAATGCCATGTTGAATTTTGAGATCTCCGGACGAATGCCAAGAGGAAGGTGGAGCTAAAGATGAAAATAATTGAAAGCAAACTTGGAGAAGGCATGTGACTGATGGAAATCATTCTTACGCCACACTTTGAAAAGAATTTGAGTATAACTCCCGAAAAATAGAAGAGTCAGGTAAGATCCTGGAAAAAGACCTGTGGGTTAGGGCCCACTAAAGAAATCACCGTTGAAAAAGATTGCTTAAGAGATATTGGACCGGTTGAATTAAATGTCTTGAATAAGATGACAATCCTCCAAGTAGCTTGGACGAAATAAGAATTGAAACATGAATCTTCCGAGAAATTTTCAGCACTCCGGAGAAGAATTAGAGAGTTGAATATGCAAGAGAGACTTCGGATAAGAAATTTCAACATGGGAAAACATGTGAAACAAGAAGAAGAGATATGATCAACCCCAAAGCTTCAATTAGGACACCGGAGAGAAACAAGAACAGGGAATGATAAACTGAATCTTCTTGAGCATCTTCACGAGAAATCACCGGATAAGGACATTGAAAGAAAAGAATGAAGAAACATCACGTGAATAAAATGGATATTTCATTTGAGAATTTATGGCTCCGAGAAGAAGAAGGGAGGGAGGGCGGGAAAAATAAAGGAAATTTGGAATAATTGAAACACACACCGTTGAGAAAACCAAGAATTGGTCTTGCACAAATTGAAAGGATCATGTTAACTTGAAGAGAAGCACGCCGGTTGAAAAGAATTTACATGACAATCTCGATGATCAAGAAGGACTAGCACTCCCATAGAAATATGAGAACACCGCTTAGGAAAGGTATGGAATCAACATTTGACATCGAAGCAACTCGAATACCAGAATCAAAACAAAAACAAAGGATTGTTATGTTGCAACCTAATCTTCACAATATCATTCGAATAAAGAATTGAACGAATGAATTCCATAGCTTAAATGGTACAACAATCTTCATGAGAAGCCACTTGGGAGAACAAAAGGTAAATAAAAACAAGAAGGAGCAGATAGAACAAATACAAGATAGAAGTTTCGTTCCACATATTCGTGCTGAAAGCTTATGGAACGTGTTACAAAAGGGTTTTGCAATCCCCAGATCAGCATAGGCAAGGACCCTTTAATATGCAACTCCCGATTGGAACAACGCCCATAAAACCACTTCACTAGATGTTGAACCAAGAACACCATATCATGCATTCGTTGGAAGAATGCCTACGAACTACTAGATGAACCCACCTATTAATTTCCAAAAGTTTCCAGTTATGCAATCAGGTGTTGGGGATAAAGGGGAAGCATCGTGCACTCAACTTTAATCATACATCGAGCTGTATCCATCCTTCAACACATAACCAGTTGTTTCCGGAAACCGTTTACCTCGGACCTTCGAAACGCATCTGCTATACAAGCAATGGCAATACTCCTGAACTACCTCTCCAGTACTGGGTGATGTTGGGGTTCTCTTGCCACTAACCGCATAGGAGAGTTTTCGATGTCGGTCGTCTTAAGTATTCCAGAACTGCTGCGATATATTTGTGACGACAACACCTCGGAGCTCAACTCCCCGGGACACAGCCACAACCCCTAAATGACAGGAGGCATCGAGAACAATGTTCTCGTCACAAAGACATCGGAACAATACAAACAATACTCGCGTGATCCTAAAAAAAATTTGGTGAATTTTGAGAGTAGAAGAGGCAAGAGTAATCGTCAGGAGTCCTCACCAGAGTGAAAAGATATGAGGAGCAAAAGAAATCCTACTCTCCGATATATATATATAGGACTCAAAACATTTTAAGTGTGTGCCTAGACTCAACCGTCAATGATTCGATCAATCAGTGGGGGCTTCTAGGTCGGAGAAGGCTCTGAATACCAACTTGTAATGCCCAGTATGGGATTATACCTCCTACGTGTCGAGGCACGGCTTACAGGTATAAGCCCATACTAGAATGATCTCAAGTATGGTATCTTTGGACGACTCATGTAAAAATAGGGATGAAATTGCAAAAGGATAGTTGGGTTACACTCGCCACGTCACACAATACATTACATAAGCAAATCATCATCCAAATAACATCACAGTCTGACTACGGATGAAGATCCAAATGAAAGATACCAAATAAGTAAACAACACAAGGTCCCGATCGCCCCTAGTAGAAACCACTACTGATCGACGAAACACGTCACATACATACGGCTACCCTCTTCATCGAACAACCACTGAAGTTCTGATCCATCTCCTGCATCGTACTCAGTTGTACCTGCATCTGGTGTTGTAGTATATGTGAGCCACGAAGACTTAGTAATCCCATAACCATGGGTATCAAGACTGGCAAAGCTTTATGGGTCGGAAGAGTTAAAGTGGTGAGGTTGCAGCAGCGGCTAAGAATAATATGGTGGCTAGCTAACGAGTACAAGAATAAGATGAGCATCTACGCAAACGGTCGCAAACTAGTAGTGATCGCTAAAGATCATGAACTACCTACGAGTCAAACATAACCCCACCGTGTTCTCTTCTCAAAGTGAAAAGAGACAGTCACGGTTACTCACACAGTTGTGTGTTTTACTTCGGATCCTCTGTAAGTTTTCTACAACCGGACATTAAAAAATTCCAATCTGCCACATAACCGTGGGCACGGCTTTCGAAAGATCATAACCCTGCAGGGGTGTCCCAACTTAGCCCATCACAAGCTCTCACGATGTAATGTATTGTGTGAAGTGGCGAGTGTAAGCCAACTATCTCCTTTTGCAATTTAATCCCTCTTTTACATGAGTCGTGCAAAGATACCAAACTTGAGATCATTCCAGAATGGGATTATACCTTTAAGTCGTGCCTCGACACGTAGGAGGTATAGTCCCATCCTGGGCATTACAAGTTGGTATTCAGAGCCTTCTCCGACCTAGAAGCCCCCACTGATTGATCGAATCGTTGACGGTTGAGTCTAGGCACACACATGAAAATGTTTTGAGTCCTATATATATATCGGAGAGTAGGATTTCTTTTGCTCCTCTTCTCTTTTCACTCTGGTGAGGACTCCTGACGATTACTCTTGCCTCTTCTACTTTCAAAAATTCACCAATTTTTTTTTAGGATCTCGCGAGTATTGTTTGGATTGTTCCGATGTCTTTGTGACGAGAACATTGTTCTCTATGCCTCCTGTCATTAGGGGTTGTGGCAGTGTCCCGGGGAGTTGAGCTCCGAGGTGTTGTCGTCACAAATATATCGCAGCGGTTCTAGAATACTTAAGACGGTCGACATCGAAAACTCTCCTATGCGGTTAGTGGCAAGATAACCCCGACATCACCCAGTACTGGGGAGGTAGTTCGGGAGTATTGCCATAGCTTGTATAGTAGATGCGTTTCGAAGGTCCGAGGTAAACGGTTTTCGAGAACAACTGGTTATGTGTTGAAGGATGGATACAGCTGGATGTAGGATTAGAGTTGAGTGCGCGGTGCTTCCCCTGTATCCCCAACACCTGATTGCATAACTGGAAACTTTCGGAAATTAATAGGTGGGTTCATCTAGTAGCTCTAGGCATTCTTCCAACGAATGCATGATACGAAGTTCGGGGTTCTACATTGAGTGAAGTGGTTTATGGGCTTGTTCCGATTGGGAGTTGCATCTTAAAGGGTCCTTGGCTATGCTGATCCCGGGATTGCAAAATCCTTTTGTAACACGTTCCATGAGCTTTCAGCATGAATATGTCGAACGAAGCTTCTATCTTGTATTTGTTCTATCTGCTCCTTGTTGCTTTTATTTATCTTTTGTTCTTCCAAGTGGCTTCTCGACTAGCTGATGTACCTGCGGAATTCATTCGTTCAATTCTCTGTTCGGATAGATATGTTGCAACATAATCTTCTTCATAAACATATCTATCCTTTGTTTTCGTTTTGATTCTGGTATTCGAGTTGCTTCGATGTCAAATGTTGATTCCATACCTTTCTTAATCGGTGTTCTCATATTTCTATGGGAGTGCTAGTCCTTCTTGACCATCGATATTTTCATGTTAATCTTTTTCAACTGGTGTGCCTTCTCTTCAAGTTATTCCATACGGACGCCATTGAGAAATCGGACGATTGTCTGTTTCATTCATCCCAAGTCGTCTTTGTTTTTCCCCACCCTCCCACCCCTTTTCTTTATGGAGCTGGAATTCTCAGATGAAATATCCATTTTATTCATGTGATATTTCTTCATTCTTTTCCTTCAATGTTCTTATCTGGTGATTTATCATGAACATGCTCAAGAACTTCAAGTTCATCATTCTTTTGTTCTCAAATTCTGTCGGTGGATGTAATTCAAGATTTCGATGTTGATCTTATCATTTTTCCTTTTTTCACAATGCTTTCTTATTCAGGTGCACCAATTAATCATTGTCCTCTTGTTATTCATATCCGGAGTGCTGAAGATTCATAATTCCATTCTTAATCCGTTCAAATTATTTCTGAGGATTGCTATCTTATTCAAGCCATTTAATTCAACCGGTGTAATATCTCTTAAGCAATCTTTTTCGACGGCGGTTTCTTTGAGTGGGCCCTAACCCACAGGTCTTTTCCCAGGATCTTACCCGACTCTTCTTTTTCCGGAGAATTCTTTTCTTAGTATGACGTAAGAATGATTTCCATCAGTCAGAGTCCTTCTCCAAGACCGCGTTCAATTCTTTTCATCGTTGTTTCAACCTTTTAATTCTTCATTCCGGAGTGCTCAACAATTCTTATGGCATTTCTCGTCTTCATTCTCAACATTTGGAGACCGAGAAGTGTTTCTCTTAAATCTTGGTCCGTTCTCTCAAGATTCTTCATGAATTTTTTCCATTGTGATCCTCCGAAGGCCATCATTTCAGAAGATTCTTCGTTCTCAGCTTTCAACTTCGTCCTCCAAATATTCTTCATTGATGCCTCTTCGTTCGTCTCCATATTTTTTACGGTGGTTCATTCAAGATTACTCTTTCGTTGTTATCGTACAAATTCATTTGTTCTTTTCATAATCCTACCAGTGAGTCTTTCAAGACTTTTCTCAAGTTTGTGCGAGATCTCTCTTTAATTCTTTGCAACGAGAATAAGTAGGATGCCAAATCTGTTTGCTTATCATCAATTTAATTTGGTGAAGGATATGCATGACATAATTCTTATTCTTATTCCTTCAAGATCATTTAATCTCTGTTTTCCGGAGCTTGTTCATCATATCATATTCTCGGTTCTAAGTTGTTCATCTTGTTTTCCGGAGCTCCAAGTTATCTCAATTACCATTCCAAAGCTCTATCTGAATTCATCACAGGCCTTGAATCTTATTCTTTTCATCTTTCACTTCTCATGCTTTCATTACCGGAGTTCACATGCTGGTTCATCATGCTTTAATTCATCCTTGAAGTCTTCAGCAAGATTCTTGTTGGAGCTCAAGCATTCTTCATCGTGCTTTGCAATTGCAATTCTTTCTACCTTATCTTTTCAGATGGTGTTATGTCATTCTTGACAATTCCTTCATGTTTCATGATTCACGAGTTATCAAGAATGAGATATTTAAAACCATCATTTTCTTTGTTCAGGAGATCTTTTCAACCCTTCAATTATCGTTCGAGTAATCTTGGGTTATAATTCACCTAAAAGCTTTCCCTGAGAATTGTTGCTTTTATGGTGCTATAAATGACCCAAGTTCTTCATTTATCATTCCGGTGAAATAAGTTTTCATCTCCTTGTTGATCTCAATCCAATTAAATGTTTTCGTTAGTGGCTGGTTGTCACCTCTTAATTTTGAGATGTTTTCCATAAGCCCACATCAAGCTTATTCGTTTCGTTGTTGATTTTCCATCAACCACATTCAACCCTTCTTCGTAAGGATGCTCTTTCAAATTCAATTTTGAGAGAAGTTGTCATTTTCTTCTCCGTTCTTTCTTCCCAACGATCTTGCATCTATTCTTTCGTTCCGGAGGCCTTGTGATATTGCTCTCTTTGACCATAATCTCGTTTTGTCAAGATCATGTTCTTTTCCTTGTTTATCTATTTAACCGGAGTGTTGTATTCTTCATTCAAGTTACGTCATCTTATCTAGTTTTGCCCATATTTTCAACCGGAGTGCTGTCTGAATCCTCCTACCACTTGTGCCATTCTTTTAATTGTTTCAGAGGCAGTGTGTTGTTGATTTCATCCAGTATCATTCCATCTTCTCAAGTTCTTGTTAATTCCTTCCATTTTCAGACGATGTGCTGTCAAAATTATTTCGTTCTTATTCCTTCTCCGTCTTGTTTTAACCGAAGTGGGTTGGAAATTCTTTCGTCATCCGTGAGCTCTTGTTTCATGTCTTTCAACATACAAGGTTCTCATAATACTCCTTGTTCCTCTTTTCTAACAGAGTGTTTTCATCTTCGTTCATCTCCATTGTACTCTTATTCAACTTGTTGAACCTCTCAAGGTTCCTGGTTTCACTCGTTTGTCGAAGAAGCAACTTTGTTTTACCTCTTCCTCTCCCGTTTTTACCCGGTGCTATCTCTAGGATCTCGGGTCGAGATCCTCTGTTAGTGTGGGAGAGTTGTGACGCCCGAAGACTGACGTCCCAGAAGATTCCAGAAGATTCCAGATGTTCCGGGTTCTCCCGTGTGTTTCAGTTGTGCTTGTTTTTTTTATTTTGCATTGCATCATGTCATCATGCCATCATGTCATATTTCTTTTGCATCTCAACCAAATAAATTGTGTGGACCTTCGGTCCATTTAAATCGAGGGAAGGATGACTTCTCTTTATAACATATCCTCCTAATATTATGGAGCTATTATAAATAAATATTCCATTTGTTTGGAATTAATTAACACATTTGCAAATATTCCCCATGCCTTTTTCACTCCAAGTTTCTACTTCTAAACCTTGTCTATAATTCTTTTCCGTTGTTTCGAGGTTCCTCCAAAAATTCGAACATTTTTGGACACTTCAAAAATCATGTCCTAGTTCAAACCTTTCGAGTTAAATTTAAAGGAATTTGAATTTAATTCCTGCAATCTTGCCACTTCTATTTTTTATTTCTGTGAACATACCCATTTTTGCAAGTCCAAGGAATTTAACCTCTTGTGCGAATTCCTTCCCTAAATGCCCCTTTCTGTTTTCCTCTCTTTTTTTTTCTCTATGTTGTTTTTATTTAGAAGAGAGAGATTCCATCCCACTTGGGCCTTATAGCTCCCAGCCGCGGCCTCCTTTCTGGCCCATTGGCCCGGCCCAGCCATCCCCTTCGTAACCCTAGCGCAAGACCGCTCGCTCCCTTCTCTCCCGTGCGCCGCCACCCCCTCGTTCACTCTGTAGCCCGACCGCCCCTGCCTCGCTCTCCCCTCGTGCCTCGCGCAGCACCCTTCTCGCCCGATCCCGAATCCCCTCGCGCGGTTGCCCCATCCCTCGCCGCTCTCCTTCGCCTGGCCCGAGCGACGCCGCAGCCTGCGCTCTCGTTCTGCCTCTGCTTCGAGCAGATGAACGAGAGGCCCCAGCCTCCGTTCGCCCGGCTCCCTCTGCGCCGTGTAGCCCCAAGGCCGCGCTCCTCCTCTGCTGCGACGGCGCCGCAACGCCTCCTTCCTCCCCCTGCCGAGCGTCCGCCGCCAGGTCTGCCGAGCCCCGCAGCGCATCCGGTCGGGGGCCTCTTCCGCCTCCCGAGCCCGCCATGGGGCCGCACCCTCGTCTCCCTGCAGCCCCGTTCGTCTTCGCCAGTGCCTGGCCGTCCAGCCGCCATGGACGGGGCGGAGCCGCGTCTCCAGCAGAGCCGCGGGCCGGACAGGAGTCTCCATCCTCAGCGGCGCAGCATGCCGCACGCCTCCGTTGGCCGGGTCCAGTGCCGCAGACCCCGGCCACCGTTTTCCTTGCCCCGCCTTGCTCCAGCCTTGGGCATCTCCTGCGAGACGATGCCCTTGTTTTTGCCTGCCCTTGTTTTGCCTACAAGAGACCGCAACTTCGACACCCTGGCCTCAGCCAGCCCTGCCTCATGTTCATGTTGACCGGAAGACCTCAAGTACCTCTACTGCCATCTACGAGATCGGCAAGTCCTTAGACCCTCAAGTACCTCTATGGAAAATGTGTACATCTACGTAACGTGAACGTCTACCGTCGCCGAAGACCCGTGTACGACTACACATCCGGGACGCGACAAGTACCACGACACCGACGACCCGAACATCTACAGAAAACGAGCTCCGTGAACGACTACCGTCGCCGTGTACCACTACTTCCCTCTACGAACGAGTACCTCTACGGAACGACTACTTCCTCTACGAACCGTGTACCACTACTTCCACTACGTCCCTCGACCTCGAACCCCTCCGAGAACGAACGCTTCAAAGGTATAACCCTGAGACGACGCCGTGAACGGATGCATGTTATGTTGTATGAGATGTTTCCCTTGTGTGCTCCATGCCCGTATCATCTTTTGTCGTGCTCCTCGGTTGCCTCGTCGCCGACCCGTGGGAACCCGGCAACGGGATCACCCCACCTTTCATCTTGTTTCGCTCGCTCTCCGTCATCTTTTGCACCGGTCTCTCAACGAGTTACCGGAACCGAGATGTTGCGTTGCATCATTGCCGGATCGTTGCCGTGGCACCCTTTCCTTCCACCACGGTGACAATACTACATATCTTCTTCATGTCAACTTTTAATAAAATTGCATAAAACTTGATCATGTCATCCGCATCATGTTAACAACATTTAAAATGTGTGAATTGTTGTTTGCTTAAATTGCTAAACATGCTCATGGGGATTTTCCCGGAATTGTTGTTCTTATTTCCGGCCTCATTTAAAATGCCTAAATAGTGTAGTTTTATTATGCTTCACCTCTTGCTATGTTAAAAACATTTAATCTTGTCTTGTAAATAAACGAGAGTCAATTAAATAATTAAAATGTGGTGTTTCGTCAATATGCAACTCGTTGCATATTGAGCTCCACTTAACTTGTAGTATTTGTTTGTGCACTTGCCATGCCATGCATAATTAAACCGGACATGCATCATACATGGATGTGCATCGTATGCCATGTTTATGCTTGTGTGTTTACCGTGTTGTATGCTTCTTTCCGGTTGCTTCTCTTATTAGCTTCGGTTTCGTTCCGGAGTTGTGAGGATTCGCTCGACTTGTTGCTCTGTCTACTTCATGGATCCGTTCTTCTCCCTTGTGGAATCCCAGCCAAGATGACCATACCCTTGGATACCTTTACTACCATTGCCATGCTTAGTTGTCTCGATGCTATCGTTACATGTCGCGCTACCCATCTTTTATGTCAGCATCTCCTTGTTGCCATGAAACCTCTAACCTTTGACACCTTCCTAGCAAAACCACTGCTTGGCTATGTTACCCGCTTTCTTAGCCCCCTCTTATAGCGTTGTTAGTTGCAGGTGAAGATGAAGTTCGTTCCAGGTGGGAACTTGTTGTTGGAATATCACAATATCTATATTATTATTAACACACCTATATACTGGGCATGGGTGGAAGGCTTGGTCTTTTGCTCGGTGTTTTGTTCCACTCATGCCACCTTAGGCGCCGATAAACCGGCATTATGTTCCTTGATTTTTGTGTTCCTTACACGATGGGTGGATGGGGACCCCTTGACAGTTCGACTTTGAATAAAACTCCTCCAGCAAGGCCCAACATAGGTTTTAATTTGATCATAATAACAACTTAAATAATTAATTAATTGCATAGGGGGTAATGTCCCCGGGTTCTTAATTCTACATAACAGGGGGGCCAGTGCTGATGGTGTTGGTCCCAAACGGGGAGTCTTCGGGGCCGCCTTGGGGAAACCCAAGGTATTTGGTATAACCTGTAGAATCGCCCATCCGGTCGTGGCCTGAGATGAGATACGCGCGGATACTATCAGGGTGTCGACACACCGGGAGGTCTTGCTGGACTTGTTTTACCATTGTTGAAATGTCTTGTGCACCGGGATGCCAAGCCTGATTGGATTTTCCCTAAGGTAAGGGGTGATGATATTATGTTTATCACTTCAGCTAATCGTGAGAGCTTGTGATCGGCTAAGTTGGGACACCCCTGCAGGGTTATGATTTTTCAAAAGCCGTGCCCGTGGTTATGTGGCAGAATGGAATTTGTTAATGTCCGGTTATAGAAAACTTGACAGATGATCCGAAGTAGAACACACAACTGTGTGAGTAACCGTGACTGTCTCTTTTCACTTTGAGAAGAGAACACGGTGGGGTTATGTTTGTCTCGTATGTAGTTCAGGATCTTTAGCGATCACTACTAGTTGCGACCGTTTGCGTAGATGCTCATCTTATTCTTGTACTCGTAAGCTAGCCACCATATTATGCTTAGTCGCTGCTGCAACCTCACCACTTTACCTCTTCCTACCCACAAAGCTTTGCTAGTCTTGTTACCCATGGTTATGGGATTTCTGAGTCCTCGTGGCTCAAAGATACTACAACACCAGATGCAGGTTCAGCCGAGAATGATGCATGAGCTGGTTCAAGTTCTTCACTGGGAGCTCGATGATGAGTGTGGCCGTATGCTTGTGACGTTTTCGACGATCAGTAGTGGTTTCTACTAGGATTCGATCTAGACCTGTGCCTTTATGTTTTTGGTATCTTTCTTTTGAATCTTCACCCGTAGTCGGGCTGTGATGTTTTGAATGATGTTTTGTTTATGTAATGTATTGTGTGAACTGGCGAGTGTAAGCCAACTATCTCCTTTTGCAATTTAATCCCTCTTTTACATGAGTCGTGCAAAGATACCAAACTTGAGATCATTCCAGAATGGGCTTATACCTTTAAGTCGTGCCTCGACACGTAGGAGGTATAGTCCCATCCTGGGCATTACAGATGACATCATGGTAAAATCTCAGGAGGCCTCGACCCTTATCACAGATCTAGAAGAGACCTTCGACAACCTACGCAAGGTAGACCTGCGGCACAACCCGGAGAAGTGCGTGTTCGGTGTCCCCTCAGGCAAGCTCTTGGGCTTCCTGGTGTTGCACCAAAGAATCGAGGCAAACTCCGAGAAGGTCAAGGCCATAGAAAAAATGAGTCCGCCCAAGAACCTCAAGGAGATGCAGAAGCTAGCCGTCTGTGTAACGTCGTTGGGGCATTTCATCTCCAAGCTAGGGGAGAGAGCCCTCCCCTTCTTCAAGCTAATGAAAAGGAAAGGCCCATTCGAATGGACCCATGAGGCTGATGTGGCATTCGAAGACCTCAAGAGATACCTCACCAGCCCACCAGTGATGGTGGCACCCCAGCCTAAGGAACCACTGGTGCTTGGCCGCAACACCGCATTCGGCTAGTGCAGCACTGGTGGCTGTACGAGAGGGGCGCCAAGACAAGACCTTGCTACCCAAGGGCGGCACTCCCGAGGCCCTAGCCGGGCCAGGAAAACGACCGCGCCCTGCAAGACGACTCCTCCGAGGCCGCACCTACCCCAACTGGCGACCAAGACCCCAGAGCGCCCTCACCCAGTCAGGCCACACGACCACTAGCGAGTTCGAACCTCATCCCCGTCGAACATCCGGTATACTTCGTCAGCACGGTGCTTCGTGATGCCCAAGCACGCTATCCCATGACGCAGAAGCTCCTGCTTGCGCTCCTCGTTGCTCCATAAAAACTGCGCCACTACTTCTAGGGCCACCCCATCAAGGTCGTCTCAGCTTACCCCCTACAAAGGGTACTCCGGAGCCCAAACGCAGTAGGAAGGGTCACGGAATGGAATATAGAGCAGCAGGCGTTCCAGCTAGAGTTCCGCACCACCAGTATTGTCAAGAGGGCCGCGCTTGCCGACTTCATGGTAGAATGGACCGATGCCCCAGGGCCCAGAGCAAGCCCGAACCAATCCCTCTTGCCGGGGAGCAAAGCACCAGATGGCTGGGTCATGTACTTTGATGGCGCGTTCGCCCGCCAGGGCGCTGGGGCAGGGGTTGTACTCATCTCGCCCACTCAAGACAAGCTCCACTACGCTGTGCAACTCTGCTTTTAGTCGGACAATAAGGTCTCCAACAACATCGCAGAATATGAGGGCCTCATCGCCGGTCTCAAGGCGGCGATAGCCCTGGGGTTGAAAATGCCTCGTCATCAGGGTGACTCCCAGCTCCTCGTCAACTTCTCCAACAAGATGTATGAGCCAATGGATGGAGAAGGTACGCAAGATGGAGAAGCAGTTCTTGGGGCAGGAGCTGGAACACGTGCTTTGTGGCACTAATAAGGAGGCCGCCGACATTGCCAAGAGAGCATCCATGCGCCTGCCCCAGGAACCCGGCGTCTTCGAGGAAAGGCTCTTCGGGTCCTCGGCGTCACCCCCTCGGGAAGGACCGGCAAAGCCTCAGGAGGAACTCCCCCAGCCACCGACCTCGGGAGCCCCCGCCTGCGGCCCGGCCTCAGGAGCTCGCTTGCTCCTGGCGCTCGAGCCTCAGGAGGGATGCTGGACCGAGGAATTCAAGTCATACTTGGTGCGAGGGGTGTTGCCGGAAAAGGAGGAAGATGCCGAGCACGTGGCCCGACAGGCTGCGACGGTGAGCTTTACAGGAGACACCCAAATGACGTTTCTTCATGATACATCTCCAGGAAGCAGGGAGGCGAGCTGCTAGCCGACATCCACGCTAGGGACTACGGGCATCACTCATCATCGCGCACCTTGGTCCGCAAGGCGTTCCGCAGTGGTTTTTACTAGCCCTGGCACTTAACGATGCCATCAAACTTGTAAAGTTTTGAGAGGCTTGCCAGTTCCATGCCAAGCAGATCCACCAACCGGCTCAGGGCCTACAAACCATCCCACTCTCCTGGCCATTCGCGGTCTGGGGGCTGGACATCCTGGGCCCCTTCCCTCGAGCGCCCGGGGGCTACTGATACCTCTACCTCGCCGTTGACAAGTTTACCAAGTGGGTTGAGGTGGAAGCAGTCCGACCATCCCAGCTGGCTCTGCAGTCAAGTTCATCAAGGCCTCGTAAACCGGTTCGGGGTCCCTAATGGCACCATCACCGACAACGGCTCGCAGTTCACTAGTAACCTTTGCAAGACATAGTGTGCTAACCTTGGAACGCAGATTTGCTACGCCTCTGTAGCACATCCCAGGAGCAATGGCCAGGACGAGCGCGCCAATGTGGAGGTCCTGAGGGGCCTCAAGACCTGGACCTTTAAGAAGAAGCTCGAAGCCCATGGGAGGGGTTGGCACGACAAGCACCCGTCTGTGCTATGGTCCATCGGCACCACTACCACCAAGCCAATGGGCGAGAACCCATTCTTCCTCATATACGGAGCTGAAGCGGTCCTCCCTCACGAGGTCAGGCACCGGTCGCCGCGAGTCTTAGCATTCGACGAGGCGCAACAAGGCGTCGTGCAGGGGACATACCATGTGCTGGGGGCGGAGTGCCAACGCGACGCTTCACTCAGGGCAGCAAGATACCAGCAGGCGTTGCGGCGGTACCATTGTCGCAGCATTCGCCCCAGGACGCTTGAGGTAGGTGACCTCGTTTTAAGGAGAGTCCTCTCCAGAGAGGGGCTGCACAAGCTCTCACCCATGTGGGAAGGGCCATTCAAGATCACCCACGTCTCTAGACCCGGCGCCGTGCGCCTGGAAACAGGGGACAACATCCGTGTCCCGAACGCATGGAATATCCGGCACCTCTAGAGGTTCTACCCATGAAACAAGGCCCTTGCGCCTGAGAATACTAGGCTCCGTGCCTGCGAGGAACAAGATCCTTGCGCCTGAGAAGACTAGGCTCCGTGCCTGTGAGGAACAAGGCCCTTGCGCCTGAGAAGACTAGGCTCCGTGCCTGTGAGGAACAAGGCCCTTGCGCCTGAGAAGACTAGGCTCCGTGCCTACGAGGAACAAGGCCCTTGCGCCTGAAAAGACTAGGCTCCGTGCCTGCGAGGAACAAGGCCCTTGCTCCTGAGAAGACTAGGCTCCGTGCCTGCGAGGAACAAGGCCCTTGCGCCTGAGAAGACTAGGCTTCGTGCCTTCGAGGAACAAGGCCCTTGCTCTTGAGAAGACTAGGCTCCATGCCTGCGAGGAACAAGGCCCTTGCACTTGAGAAGCCAAGGCCCAGTGCCTGTGAAGCAAGGCCCCGGCCTGTGAAGATCTCCGCTCATGACACTCTTACGTAATAATGAGTGGGGCTGTACATGACCCGAAGTCTCCGGAGAGCCGCCCTTGGGCCTCAGGGGCTCCCTCCCACATCCTAGTGGCAACACTTAGCTCCGCACTGGTTAGAAGACTAGATTAGGTGCTGGACGCGGCTGTTGTCGGGATAGCTTGTACTAGCTGTCCCCCTTCAAATTTTGCCGTTGTGGGAGTCATTCCCGCTCAATATTTGGGAAGAGGACCAATGCCACTATACATAGGACTAGCCACCACCATTGGGATCATCTCATCTGGAGTTGATCAGATAGAAGGCCACACACCACAAGCTCACCTGAGTACAAGAACCCCTCTCCTCAGGAGGCAGTTCATCCATGTACTAGTTCTTCATCGGCCTACAAGGCAATCCACCACACCACACTGGATTAGGGTATTACACCCCAACGGTGGCCCGAACCAGTATAAATCTTGTGTCACTTGTTCTTCGAATCTGACGAGCTAGGCCTAGGGTTGCTGAGTAGACGAGCTAGGGCGGAAGAAGAGATCTTCGTGCGCACCCTAGAGTTCGAACCTTAAGGGTTTTGCCGGAACCCTAGATCCTACAGATTCCTCGGAACTCTGCGTCTGAGCCCGTTTCCTTAGCACCAAAGAGGAAACTACTATACTGCACCCACTAGCGCCTGCCTGGCCTTGGTCTTCATGGATTGCATCATGCAAACCTCGTGAGGTGGGAGGTTGCATAGAGTTCTCTGCTCCTCAAGAGCCAGCCAGACGAGGCTGCCCCTTCCGGAGGTCTTGGTGCCATCCGCCCGGCGAGGCTTGGCCCCTCGCGAGGGTCTTGAGTGTCAATGCTGCCAAGCCCAAGATGCGATTCTATCCTGATCACGTGGTGAACTGTGGGGACCCCGACTTATGAGTCGATATCACCGAATGCACGGGTACAATGATCCTAGAGATCAATGCTCACTGAACACACAGAAGCTGAATAACAAGACTCTTACATCCATACATACCGTCTTACAAAAATTATGACCATTATGGCCAAGTCTTACATAGATAATGCCTCATGGGCTGAATAGCAAATAAACTCGAATAGCGGAAGTCTTCGTAGATAAGTATAACCCATGCCATCTGCCTTAACCCTACATGCATTCTGACTGGGAAAGCGTCCTAGTTTGCATGTTCGTCTCCATAGAAATCTTCTTCAAATTCCTGCTCCTCCATGCCTGGCCAATTAAATAACCAGTGGCAAGCCAATGAGTACTTTGAATGTATTCGCAAGCAACCCATGATTTGGTTCAAGGTAACAATGCAAGTTGTACAACAAATAAGCAACCTAGCTACAAGCCAGATATTCTACCATTTGTGAGACATGCATCAATGTACTTGGGTAACCTCGATGACAGGTTACAGATATCAACATAAATAGAGTTCAAATTATTACTGGTTCTTCCCAACGCGTCAAGTCACCACCTTGACTCAATACACAAACATATATTCACCAAGATTGTAAAATTCTGGACATAGTTTAAGTAGCACCTCCCAACTGTCCATGACCGTGGACACGGCTATTCAAATAGATTTACACTCTGTAGAGGTTGCGCACTTTACCCACAAGATCCGAGAAGCTTTCGTGTCATCCACGATCCCGCAGTACCTCAAGTACTTGGGGGAAGCACCCAATCATTACCTTTCCCTAGACGACACTAACATAGGGTCCACTCGTTGGTGCATAGCCCTCGTGTACCAATAAAAGATCGTGGGACTTGCCCTTTTTACATTGTCACGCATACACGAAGGGACCAACGGTGTGTCCGGTGCCCTGTAAAAACAGTCATGGCCGCCTATCCAAGCACGACCCCGTCCCGGGAGTGACCTCAAGTCTGCCCCGTCACTAGTAATGTGGGCACCATGCTAGTATCAGCCTAAGTAGTCAATAATGCCCCGTCCCATAAAGGGGTAGAGTGGTTGCACATGTTTGGTTGGGACGGTAATCACACATAAACCTAATCCATCATTTTACCCACACACGAAAAGCTCTCTTTGGTACACCACTTCTTCCTCAAGTGGTGGCCTTAATTCAACATCACCCTCGGGCATTAGGGGCACCCGATGGGGGTTTCGAAAGAATGCAACCACAAAGGGTTCATGGTACATATGCAACATCATGCATGAACAACTAATCTTTTGAAATTTGCATCTATGCACAAGGTAGAGTTATGCGTAGGGGTATGCACCACGTAGTGGTTCCCAACTAGTTTACCACCGTCATATTTCATCATCATGCAACCGGAAAAGGGTACCGATGAACAAGAGGGATGTCATGGTCAAAGGGCTGCTTGCCTGGATTGGCTTGGTCTTCAAAGTCTTCAAATCCCTCTACTTCTTTTTCAGCAACTTCGTCAAATACGATATCTAATCGTCGCAAGATAATACGGAGAAATAAGACAATAATAAAAACAGAAAAATCAAAGTGCTCAGAAAAATGTCAACTTATTTGTATAAAATACTAGGAAGAAAACTAAGGGGGAAAAATTCTTAGTTTTGAATTTGGAGTGACAGAATGGGGTGAATGGATTTTAGAACAGAAGTTTTATTGTTCAAATTTTAATTTTAATTTGAACACTACAGAAAAGGTTCATGAATATGTGTGAAAGTTATATCATTAAATAGGTTGGAATATTACAAGATTTTAGGAGTTGGAATAAATTAATTTTTATAATTATTTTATCCTGTAGATTTATTTGAAAAACCTACAGAAAAGAAAAGGAAAAAGGCTACTGTGCAACTGGGCCAGAACGGCCTCAGCGCACATGCCGAGAGGATTTCGGCCCGGGCGAGCCGAGCAGCGCGCGCGCGTCAGGTTTAAACCTGACGGGTGGGGCCCAGCTACCAGTAGGAGAGAGAGGAGGCGAGAGGGACTGGAGGCTGACAGGTGGGGCCCGCCTGTCATCCCTAACCCCCGTATAGATGGCCGGCGAGCTCACCGACGGCGATGCAGGGCACGGCAGGGCGAGCCGAGGGCAGGGATGGAGTCAGCGTGAAGTCACCATTCGGTTGGTGGTGGAGACAGTCGCCGGAGCGGTCGGGTTCGCCGGCGACGAGGTTGCACGGCGGAGAGGCGTCGGTGGTGGTTGCTTCGGCCGTTTCCGACTACAACAGAGAGGGGAAAGAGAGGGAAAGAGTCAGTGAGGCTTGGTGGTTCTAGATCAAAGCTCAGGAACGGTGGGGACGGCTCGTACCGAGCGGACGACGGCGAGCCACCGCGGCGGAGCTCAAGCTCGGTCTCGAGCTCGAGAGCTTCTAGGAGAGATCTGGAAGTGTAGGGGGTGTTTGAGCTTGTCCAGAGGCGAGTGATGGAGGGGAGCGGGCTCGAGATGCCTTTATATAGGCGGGTGGCGGTCCATCGAGGAGGTGTGCGCCGGCGAGCTCGGGTGGCTCATCGGGGCGTGTCTGGGGTTCTCATGGGCGTGGTTCACATCCAGAGAAGGGAAGGGAAGGAGCGGGGGAAGGCTCCAGAGACTCGCGCGTGTGAGGCCGGAGATTGGAGCTTGCGGGCGGCCGGCGCGCGTGCGAGGGCGGCCATAGGATGGAGAAGGAGGAGGGGGACAGGGCCGTGGCGTGTCGCGGACGTCGAGGCGCCTCGGCTGGCTCGAGGGGGAGGCTCGAGGTGGTAGGAGGCGCCCGGTCAGGAGCGGCTACAGTGCCAGAGCGCACTGTAGCGTGCTCCAGAGCGCGCAAATGGCTAGCATGGCATTCTTTATGCCGTGTGGCCGTGGCCACCAGTGTCTAGAGGATAAGGGAGACAATAAACAACATGGTATTGGCCTTGGATGCTCTGGAGGGCTTCTAGAAGGGGAGAGGGTTGAGAGAGAAGGGTGAATGCGGCTATCTAGAGATGTAAAATGGGGTTTTACCCCCCTCAATCATTGAGCTGCGGTGCAGCCATTGCTGCTGGAGGTAGAAGGGGTCTTGGGGGTGCTGTGGTAAGAACCTTAGGTAAGGGAGAATAGTGGAAGAGGTCAAAACAAAGGTTTTGGTGAAATAGTAGAAGGTGTTTGATGGTGTTTTGGGCAAGCAAATGTGTTTCATTTGGCATGAGACTCCACAGGATGAAATGGCACATATAATTAGGCCCTTTCACCAAATTAGAGCTCATTTGGGCAAAGTTGCCAAAGCAACTTTTGTAAACCCTAGAAATCAACAAAAATGGATTTTCCAAGACTTAGTTAAGAAAATCATCCCTTCTTGATGCACCACTTGGTCTAGTGTCATCATTTTGGGTTGTGGGCTTGTCCACCAAATTTGGGGTCACAAGTAAAAAGTTGGTAATGTAAAGTTGTTCAAATTTGAGTCTTAACAGAAATAATTTTGGGGCACTCTGATCAAGTTACCCTTCTCCAAAACTTGTGCCATTTGGTCTAGATGCATAATGAAACCATTTTACCAAATGTACCAAGTTTGAGAGCATTTGGACAAGTTTCGCAATGTAAAGTTGCTCAAACTTCAAAATGGACAGAAATGGTTTTGTGGGGATTTGATGATGTTTTCTTGCCCCCCAAAGCATGAGGCTTGGCAAGATCATCAAATATGTCGTTTTTGACATGATAGAATTTCCCTGGAATTTTTAGAGAATATTTCCTTTGTAAATATTTCAAAAGCTTGAAATATCCAAAAAGGGTTCTAAGGGATTTGCCCAATATTTTGAAGATGACCATGTGTTCAAACTCTTATATATGGACAATATATGTCCTAAGAGTCTCTCTGAATTTTGGCAAATATTTTTGAAATAGTTAAATAATTTTTACCTATTAAAGACCATTTCTGGCCTAAAGAAAAAGCCTTTAAATAAAATAGGAAAATAACTTTTAAAATTATACTTTTGTGGTTTTTGGGAGTCCTATACGTAATAGGATTCAAACGTACCTTTACAAAGATTTTTATCACCCTAAATCAAGTACTTGCAGTGCAAATCTCAATTCAGGGGTTTTTGGAAAACTAATTTTTGATAATATTATTTGGCCGAAATATTTTTATAAGAATGTACTATACTGTCCTATACACATGGTATGATCATTGGGCAGAAGTTTGGGGGTAAGGAGATGAAGTATAGAAGGTGAGGCTATGTTGACTTTTAAAGAGCACTTGAAATCAGAGAGAGAAAAACTCAATTTCCAAATAAAAGCCAAATGATGCAAAAAGTTTTTGTTGGTCCAAATTTTCATGCTTTATTAATGCAATAACCATTTTACAAAATGCAGGGTGTGACATGAACTCGTGATTAGGTCACAACCGCGTTCAGGTGCTTAGCAAGATGGATATCATTACATCGTACCATTACATAGATAGATGGGTATACAACAAGTCATACAAGGCCCACATGAATACAACACATCATACACAAGACATCCGACTACTGAAGAAAACACACTATATCCATCCTGCTATCCCAGGCTGCCGACCAGGAACCTATCCAAGACTGATGAAGAAGAAGAAGAAAGAACTCCACACAAGTAAGCATCGCTCTCACATCAAGTCATCGGAAATCTATACCTGCAACTGGTGTTGTATTATCTGTGAGCCACGAGGACTCAGCAATCCCATAACCATGGCTATCAAGACTAGCAAAGCTTAATGGGTATGGAGATGGTGAGGTTGCAGCAGCGGCTAAGCATTATATGGTGGCTAACTTATGAGTACAAGAATAAAATTGAGCATCTACGCCAACGGTCGCAACTAGTAATGATCGCTACAACCGGATGAGTGAAACATAACCCCACCGTGTTCTCTTCTCAAATTGAAAAGAGACGGCCACGGTTACTCACGTGGTTGGTGTATATTTATTTTGGATCATCTATCAAGTTCTCTACAACCGGACATTAACAAATTCCAATCTGCCACATAACCATGGGCACAGCTTTCGAAAGATCATAACCCTGCAGGGGTGTCCCAACTTAGCCCATCACAAGCTCTCAAGATCAGCAGAGGTAAAACCTCTTATCTTAGGGACTACCCGATCAAACTCGGAATCCCGGTGCGCAAGACATTTCGACAATGGTAAAATAAGTCCAGCGAGACCTCCCGGCGTGCCGATACCCTGAAAGTAGCCATGCCTATCTCGTCCCAGTCCACGTCCGGATGAGCACTACGTAGAGTAACCAAAGACGCCAAATAAATGGGTGGCACCGCAAGTGGCTCTAGTTTGGGACCAACACCATCAGCATTGCCCCCCATGTATGTGAAAAATAATCCTCGAGGACGCGACCCCCTATGCAAATTAATTAATTAAGTTTTTATTATGTTGCAAATTAAAACAAAAGTTGGGCCTTGTTGGAGGAGTTTTATTCAAAGTGAACTATCAAGGGGGTCCCATAACCCCCAACTGTGTTAGGAACGCAAACTCGATGAACATAACACCGGTTTATTGGTGCTTAAGGCCGCATGAGTGAAACAAAACACCGAGCAAAAGGCCAAGCCTTCCACCCATTGCCAAGTATATAGGCACATTAATTATGTTAATAAATATTGTGATATTCCAACATCCAAGTTCCGAGATGGAGCAAACTTCATCTTCACCTGCAACTAACAATGCTATAAGAGGGGCCGAGCAAGCGGTAACATAGCCATACAACGGTTTGCTGGGATGGTGTCAAAGGTGTGAGGTTTCATGGCAACAATGAGATGCTGACAACAGTAGATAGGCAACGCGACATATAGCGATAGCATCGAGACAACTAGCATAGCAATGATACTAATGAGATCCAAGGTGACAGTCATCTTGACTGAGATCCCGCTAGGAAGGAGAACGAGTCCATGAAGAAGACGAAGCCACGAAGACGAAGCCACAAAGACGAACCAAGCGTAGCCGAACGAATCCTCACGACCGCAACGAAACAGGAACTAACGAGAAGGATCAAATAACATGGTAAACACAGAACACATAAACAAGACAAGATTCTCAACCATGTATGATGCATGACAAGGCTCCATGATGCTACTCATGGCAAGAAAAGATGCATACAAGACCAACACAACCAAGCAAGTTTAAATAAGGCCGGAAACAACATATAACAATTCCGGTAAGTCCTCATATGCACATTTGGAAATTGGTCCAGATCTGAACAAACCTTATGTTAGAATTTTTAAACAGCAAGTTAACATGCACCATGATGATCTACACAGAATTCTAGTCAGTTTACATATAAAGTTCATTTAATTCGGAGCTACGGCCTAGAAGATATAAGCAAAACATGTCAAGCATGGCATTGATGCAAAATGCATTCAAACATCATGCAAACCCTCTCAAAACATGGATGCAACATGGCACGATGCATCAACATGCAAAATCAAGCAAGTTTCATATAGAGCATGCCCAAAATGGAGCAACGGTTCAACACATACACATGAAACAAGTTTAAAGGACAAGTTGTCCAAAACAACAACTAGGTATCTTACACGCATCAAAACAACATGCTACAAGTACAAGATAGGCACAAGCATGTCATGAACTCAAAGTACAGATTACATGATTCAAGAAACAACAAGGATAAGGTTCATAGGCATCAAGAATAAACCAACATGATCAAGACAACAAGCAAGCTTTATATCACAGATTATGACTTAGTGAAAAACAGAGCATATACATGAGCAGAATTAACATGATGACATGTTGGAGGCAAGAAATAATTAAGCTACAGTGCAAGAACATGGCAAGAAAAAGCATGGCATGCTAGTACATATTATGGAGCTCAAATTCCACAACATGACATATACATGGGAGCAACAAGTTCATGGCATTCATCAAAACTAGATGCAATCATGATATAGCAAATTCTCAGACTTTGTGAAAATCTGGGAATGCACACAACAACATTATGATACTGACTTTGGAGGCACATAACAGCAAGCATAGTAACTCCAATAAACATGCAAAGGTGATGAACATGTAGAATGCATGGCATACTACAAATAACTCCATAGGCACAACTCCATAAGATGCATGGATTGACTATAATGAGCTTTACCAAATGGAACATGCTGTTCACAGGTTGACATATATATATTACCAAGCAACTTGAGAGCAAGAAAGAGACATGCTACAACAACTTATAATTGCAAACAAGGGCATGGATGGATAGAGCATAACATGGATTACAAGACATGCCCACTGGACATTCCAATACATGCATGGATTTGACTTTATCATCAAGCAAACATGGCAACATAATATAATAGTTCCAGAGTTAGCAGTTTTTAACAAGTATCGAGAAACAGCAAACAGCGAGTAGGTCACTTTGCGAGCTTGTTGCAGTCACCACAAGGCATATCATGAAAATTGGATTACACCATTGCAAAGATGACATGATTGTGCTCCTAAAACATGTAGACATGATGCTCAAACAAAAATCACACAAAAAGATATGAAAAAGACAAATCAGCAAGTTATAACAGTTTTCAGCACTTAACAGCAACATGCACTATTAAAAAATGGATTACAACACCTAGATGAATCTTAACATGAATGCAATAACCACCATCATGTAGAGTACAGAGATATGAACATTTTAATATATTATACAACATCATAGGATGAACATGCACAAAGTTACACCTAATACAAGAATGGAACATGATGATATTCTAGACAAAGACTTGGTGAAAAACACAGGGTCTGGACTGAGCGCGGGATAGCTATACATTGCACCGAGCGGGATTTAGAGGGGAGGTGCTCACCACACTGCTACTAGGCCATGGTCCAGGTCAGGGCAGGCGCTGGCTTGGGCCGACGGGGAGGCTGGGCCGGCCATGGGGCCCACAAGGATGGGCTTGCGTGCAACGCGGCCCACCTGCATGGAGGGAGGCAGAGGGCATCGTCATCCTCCTGATGAGGACGAGTGACGGCGGACTTGGCTCGGCGACGGCGGCCTACAGTCTCCGGCGAGGCCTCTAGGGCCGCGGGGAGGCGAGGAGCAAGCCGAAGGCGACCTGGGAAGGCGCGGAAGGAGGCGGAGGAGGCAGGGATGGGCTGGATCTGGGGCGTCGCGGTGGCCCTCTGGCGGCGGGTCGGCGACTTGGGTCACCGGTGGCGGGCGAAGGCAAGCGATGAGGTGGAGGGCGAAGACAGGTCATGCGGGGCGGACCTTCCGACGGGCGTGGGGCGGTGCTCAGGCAGGTGCTCTTGCGCGACAGCAAGGTGGACTCCGGTGGCAACCTACAGGCGCGAGCACGGGGCTCGGGAGCCAGACGGGGAAGAAAGAGCTCGGGCTCGTGCGGGTGCTCGATCCTGTGGCGGCGGCAGAGTCCGGGCCCGGGTGGGCCCTGGATGGGCCTGGCGGGCTTGCGGTGCTGGAGGGAGCTGGAGGGGTGCGTGTCACGCTCTAGTTGGCCAGAGCGGCGGCACTGCCGGCGATGGGTGGCTGAGGCGCGGCCAAGTGGCGGCGGGGTGCAGGCCGGGCATGGAAATCGAGAAGAAGAAGTGGGAGGCGGCTGGAGCTAGGAGGAGGGGGTCTAGGGGTAGGTTTTAGACCCGAGTTGAAAGGGGGAGACTACTATATAGCTAGGAGTCTAGGGATTAGTGTTTGGAGGGGGTTTTTGGACCCTCCGATGACGATTGGACGGCTCTGGACGCGAGAAGGGGTCTGATGGGCCTAGGAGGGCTGATTGTGGCTGTGCAAAGAGGTGTGGGCTGAGATGAGAGGAGAGGAGAGAGGCCCGACATAGCGTTTTGGAGACCGAAACATCCGACGAATATACCAGCTACGGTGCCGCTCTAGTTTAACGGTTGGGTTATCAAACGAACTCCGAATGCGACGAAATTTGGCAGACGGTCTACCTACACTATAATAAGACCGCACGCCAAGTTTCAACCCATTCCAAGAAGATTTTCTAGCCACTTATAAAACAATGTTTCGGAGGTGTCGCGGGCGCGTGCAAGTGTGTCTGGGCTCAGAATAGACAATGGAGAGGACAGGGGATCCGAACGAATGCAAGTTTTGAAAACATGCATATGAAATACACATGAAGACATGGATAAGAGCAACACGCAAGCGAATGACATGGCAACGATAGCGAATAAATGGAAGACACCTGGCACATCAGTCTCGGAGCGTCACAACACTCCCCTAACAACAAGAGCTCTCATCCCGAGATCTTAGGAATGAGATGGAAGAGGAATAGGAAGATCAACCAAGGGAAACCAAAGAACCTTGAGAGTTTGAACAACTTGAAAGAAAGAGCACAACAAAGATGAATGAGTTGACGAGCTCCGTTAAAATGAGGGAACAAGGCATACGACGAGAATCAAGAGCTTAAGTGGCAAGAGAGACATTGAAACCGCTCGGGTTAAGCGAGATAGATGAGGAATAATAATAAGACAATTTAGATAGTACTCCGGTTGAATATGAATGTAATAGGACATGACCTTGAAAAAAATGGAATGATACTTGACGAGAGGAACAACACAACGCCTCCAGAATAATTAAAGGATGGAATTAAATGAACGGAGAAGAAGAAGAAAACTTCTACCACAATTGAATTTGAACTTGAATCTTCAAGAGAAAGGCTTGAGCGAAGTTGAGAAAATCAACAACAAAGGAATTAGCTTGATGTGGGCTTATGGAAAACATCTCAAAACTTGAGGTGAATTTTCGCCACTACCAAATGATTGAATAGCTGAGGATGAAGGAAGAAATGCAAAACTCCGCTTCAAAAGAACACATAGAATTATTTGCATATCGAGGTGCAAGAAGAATAATGCTTGAGCCTCTCCACAGAATTATTGATGAACACTTGGCGAATGAATTTAATCATGATGAACCACCATGAAGAACTCCGGTAACCAAAGGGTGAAAAGAATAAGAATAAGGCCTTGCGATGATTTAGATGGAAGTTACAATGAGATAGCTACAGAAACTTTGAACTCCGGAAAATAAAAGATGAAAGGACTTGGGAATAGAATTTATTCATCATGAACAAACTTTGAAGGACGGAATTAATCAACTTGATGAAAGAAGAATAAGAATTAAGTTATGCTAATCCTCCACCAATTAAATTGATGAGAAACAATGGACTTGCAAATCACTTATTTGCATTGAAATTGATTAAAGAGGGATATAGCTCAAACTTGAGAAAGTCGTCATCACCCACCGGTAGGATTGGAAAGAAAAAATGAATTAAAATGATAACATAGGAAAATAACTCTTGATTGAACCACCATAAGAATTGAAGCCGAGTGAAGAAAAATAATGAACCACCATAAGAATTAGAAAACGAATGAAGAAAAGAACGAAGAGATCGAGAACGGACTAAAGAATGCTTGAACGAAGCACTGGAAGAACATGGAGACGAACAAAGAAGCATCAATGAAGATATTTGGAGGACGAAGTTGAAAACTGAGAACAAATAAATCTTTCTGAAATGATGGCCTTCGGAGGAACACAATGGAAAGAATTCATGAAATACTCCGGATGTGTAACACAAGAATTTGTCATGATCGGAACACTTTGAAGGGATGTCATTAAACTTGAACGATTAATAGTCGAGAGAACGGACAAGATTTAGATGAAACTCTTCTTCGGTCTTCAAATGTTGAGAATGACAACGAGGAACACCACCAAAATTGTTGAGATACTCTGGAAGACTGAAAAGAGGAGATGTTGAACGAACGATGAGAAGAATTTAAAAGCGATTTTTTGGAACGACATATGACTGATGAAATTCATACTTACTTCATAATTTTAAAAAAGAATTTGAAATAGCTCTAGAAATATTAGAAGAGTCATGTAAGATCCTGGGAAAGACCTGTGGGTTATGAGCCCACCGAAAAGAAAACACCATAGGAAAGGATTGTAAAGGAGAAGATGCACCAGAACAATTAAAAGACTCGAATGAGGTGACGACCTCAGATAAATTACAACACAAACGGATCTTCTGAGATGTCTTCAGAACTCCGGAACAATTGAATGGCGAGAGGCAAACGAGCAAGGGGAAACAATTGAGTTGAGGGAAATAATAAGATCAACGCCGAAAACTTGAATTGAATCCACCAGAAAAGAAAAGAGATGAAGAAGGACGAACTAGACGATAATTCACCAGTTGGAATAATTAAGGAAAGAATGAAAAAACTTCGCACGAATAGGATGGATACTTGATTAAGGACTCCAAATCAGAGAAGAAAAAGGGATGGGTGGGTGGGAAAAAGAAAGACCACTTCCGATGGGGAAAACGACGCCGGTTGGAAAGAACCGAGGATCAAACTTGCAAAGACAAATAGGATCGAATCATCTCGAAGAGAAGTGCGCCGGATGAATAGAGGTGACATCGCAATGATCAGAAAACTAACTGCGTGATCCTAAAAAAATTTGAAGGGGAAGAGGAGTAATTCAAAGCACCTACGTCAAGATTCCTCACCGAAGCGACGAAGGAGCTGAGGAGTAAAAAAGAATTCCTACTCTCCGATATAACTAGACCCCAAAATAGTTGTCTTCTAGACTCGACAACGGCCAAACTACGATCAATCAAGGGGGCTCCTATGGTCGGCCGAGGCTTTGATACCAACTTGTCACGCCCAAGATGCGATTCTATCCTAATCACGTGGTGAACTCGTGATTGGGGGACAACCGCATTTTGGGCGCTTAGCAAGATGGATATCATTACATCATACCATTACATACATAGACGGGGGATACAACAAGTCATACAAGGTCCACGTGAATACAACACATCATACACAAGACATCCGACTACTAACGAAAACACATGAATACACACGACATACGTCCAGCTATCCCAGGCTGCCGACCATGAACCTATCCCAAGACTGATGAAGAAGAAGAAGAAAGAACTCCACACAAGTAAACATCGCTCTCACATCAAGTCATCGGAAAATTGTACCTGCAACCGGTGTTGTAGAATCTATGAGCCACGAGGACTCAGCAATCCCATAACCATGGGTATCAAGACTAGCAAAGCTTAATGGGTATGGAGAGGATAAGTGGTGAGGTTGCAGCAGCGGCTAAGCATTATATGGTGGGTAACTTACGAGTACAAGAATAAGATGAGTATCTACGCCAACTGTCGCAACTAGTAATGATCGCTAAGTGATCCTGAACTACCTACGAGTCAAACATAACCCCATCGTGTTCTCTTGTCAAATTGAAAAGAGACGGTCACACTTACTCACCCAGTTGGTGTATTTTTATTTCGGATCCTCTGTCAAGTTATCTACAACCGGACATTAACAAATTCCAATCTTCCACATAACCATGGGCACGGCTTTGGAAAGATCATAACCCTGTAGGGGTGTCCCAACTGAGCCCATCACAAGCTCTCACGATCAGCAGAGGTAAAACCTCTTATCTTAGGGACTACCCGATCAGACTCGGAATCCCGGTGCACAAGACATTTCGACAATGGCAAAACAAGTCCATCAAGACCTCCCGGCGTGCCGACACCCTGATAGTAGCAGCATGTATCTCGTCTCAGTCCATGTCCGGATGAGCACTACGTAGAGTAACCGAAGACCCCAAATAACTGGGTGGCACCGCAAGTGGCTCTAGTTTGGGACCAACACCATGAGCACTGCCCCCCTGTATGAGGAAAAGTGTCACACCGTGATTTTCATGCCACAACACTTGAGCTAATAATCATGCTAAAATATGGTTTGACAGAAACTTTTGAGTGATTGGACTATGCTTGATTGGTTTTCTGTTTGCTGTTTGCAAGTGCTCTAAAAATAAAATAAATCCTCCTACTCTTTTACTCCTTCTCCTTGATCCAAAACCTCTTCCCCATGATCATGCCATGTGTATAGGACATAATAGTATTTTCTTACAAATTTTATTTGGCCAAAAAGTATTTTCTAAATTTAGTTTTCCAAAAACCCCCGAATTGAGGTTTGCACTGCAAGTACTTAATTAAGGGTCTGAAAAATCTTTCAAAAATTATATTTGAATCCTATTAGATATAGGACTCCCAAAAACCACAAAAATATCATTTTAAAAGTTATTTCGATATTTTATTTAAAGGTTTTTTCTTAAGGCCAGAAATGGTCTTTAATAGGTTAAAATTATTTAACTGTTTTGAAAAAATATTCTAGAAATTCAGGGAAGCTCATAGGACATATATTGTCCATATACAAGAGTTTCAACACATGGTCATGTTCAAAATATTGGTCAAATCCTTCAAAAACCCATTCTAGATATTCCAAGCTTTTGAAATATTTACAAAGGAAATTTACTTGATTAATTCCAAGAAAATTCTAGCATGTCAGCTATGACAGATGTGATGATCTTGCAAAGCCTCATGCCACGAAGATCAAGAAAACATCATGAAACCCCCTCAAAACCATTTCTGTTCATTTTGAAGTTTGAGCAACTTTACATTGCCAAACATGTCCAAATGCTCTCAAACTTGGTGCACATGCTTAAATGGTCTAATTATACATCTATACCAAATGTCACAAGTTTTGGAGAAGGATAACTTGACCAAAGTGCCCCAAAACCCTTTCTGACCAGATCCAAATTTCAACAACTCTACATTACCAACTTTTTACTTGTGACCTCAAACTTTGTGGACATGCTGACAACCCCAAATTTTAACACTACACCAAGTGGTGCATCAAGGAGAGATGATTTGGATGACTAAATATTTGAAAAGCCATTTCTGTTGATTTCTAGGGTTTACCAAAGTTACATTGGCAACCTTCTTCAAATGATCTCAAACTTGGTGGAACACCCAATTTTCATGTGCTATTTCATCCTGTTAAGTCTCATGTTATTTTGACTTCATCTACTTTACCAAATTTACATCAAACACCTTCTGCCATTTTACCAAAACCACAGTTTTGAACCCTTTCACTATTCCCCTTTACCTTTAATTTTTACCACCGATGAACCTGATCACCTTCTACCTCTGGTAAGTTTTGCAACGCCATGGACCAATAATTGGTGGGGGGAAACTCCACTCTTCCTCTCTGGAAAACCATGGCAGCATCTCTTTTCCCCCTCTAGTTTACTTTCCTACCTCTCCCTTAGTACCAAAGCTACCCCAGAGCATCTACAGAAGCACCAGAAGCTAGTAGACAAGGTGGGCAAGCCCATCGCACTTTGTTTATGCCATGGCATGCAGAGAGCATGCTCTGGAGCGCGCTATAGTGCGCTCCCGCACTGTAGCGACGCTCTGCCCGATGCTCTTGACCACCTCGGCAATCCCGCGCACGCTTGCTGGTGTCCCTCGATGTCCGCAGCACGCCACCATGTCAGCCACCTGTTTCCCCTCTCTCCTTCTCCCTTGCTGAGCTCACCCGACCCTGCTCAGCTCGTCCAGTGGGCGCACGAGCTCGGGGCCCTCCTAGAGCGCTCCCCACTTCCATCTATCTCCCTCTCGACCTGGACGACCCTCACGAGCACCCTAGACACGATCCAGAGTGCCGATTTGGCCTCTACCATCGCCTAGTGCGTGGCTGTGGACGCCGCCCACAGTGCACCAATGCCTCGCGGCATAAGGCTCTCCTCGGCCTCCCTATCGTCTCCATTTACCCTCTTTTACCCCAGCTATCTCCCAAACCACTCACTCCTCCCCAGAGCTACTCCATCGCCCCCCATGGCCGGAGCCGAGCCACCGGCCGTCGCTCAAATTCAAGCTCTCCGGTGCCCCTCTCTCCCTCCTACCTGCATACGAATACTATACCGACCTCCACCAACCTCCCCGCATCCCCGGACCCTCCTAATCCCTAGCGTACTGTGCTGCCTAGGCTTGTCGTTGCCGCCGTGCACCCTGCCTAGCACGGCTCGGTCCCGGCAGGCCTCGCAGCCAGGGAGACCACCAGTTGGCACGACGCGGAGGAGGGCCTCCTCCTGGACGCGCGCCTCGGCCCCAGGTGCGGCGAGACGGCCAGAATCCTCGCCGGCGAGCACAGCGTCCTCCCCTGCCACTGCCCGATGGGAAGGAGTAGGAGGACGCGGGAAGAGAGAGAGGATGCGTGGGGCCCGCCTATAAGCGACCCGCAGCCGGGCCCATCATTTTAAGTGGACACGAATCCGACGTAATCCGTTTTCCCCTCCGAAGGCGTACTCATGGAATACGCCTCCGACGTGGCCCCTTCCTCACGCGCAGCTGAGCCACTGGGCCAACCCAGTGTCTATCCTGAGCGCTGAGCATGTTTTAGGTAAAAACCTATTTCCTTTCTTTTCTTTTCCTGAGAGATTAAAAAATGCACACTATAACCATTTGAACTCCAAATTGGACGATTCAAATTTCGAGAGATTCCGAATATCAAGTCCTATTTAATGGGGTATAGTGAACATTTTTGTGTGTGCTTGATCTTCACTGTATCCATTAAATAGGTCATCTATCCACATAAATCCACTTCAAAAATTCATAATATATTCATTTCAACTCCAAATCCAGTGAAACCAATTTCTAAATATTTCTAAAATAATGCCTGATTTAATGGGTACTTTTACTCATTTTTATAAAAAGGCATTCCATAGACAACTTACAGATCCATTAAATCCCATTTATCCATCATATTGAAATGTTCCAAACTATCCATTGATCCAATGCCAATGAAACCACTGTGGTCATTCCTTATATGACCAGAGGTATCCTAGAAAAGTCCAGCTCACATTTTTAGAGCACTTTTATTTTTGCCTTGTTGTGTTGCTTATTGTGATTTTTTTCCGATGTTAGTCGACGAAGTAGACGGTGTACTTGGAGATGGCCCAGAAGCTTTGAAGACTCTGAGGAACAAGGAAAGCAGCCCTTTGACCATGTTTGAGAAACCTTTTTATGCATGTCATATGACACCCTATTATCGATGCATCAGAATCATGTTGAGGTGGTGACCAGTTTGGTTGGTACCTTTGTTACTTTCCTTTTGAAGCTTGCATCAAGCATGACCCTACCTTCTTATGAGGGTTATGTGGGTGGGAGTAGATAGGATGCTATAGTAGTAGCTACGCAAATGGGACGAGAATATGCATGGTGACAAAGGCAGAGTACTTTCAAAAGACTTTTCGAAAACCCCGTCGAGTGCCACTTATGCCCATGGGAGATGATGAGTTGGGTAACCACTTGATGACGAAGAGGTGTATTGAGTCAAGTGTGTGTGTTGTTTTCAAAGCGGATTGGTTTAAGTTGCGACCGTCATTCCAACCTTACATGCGCAACCACTCTACCCTTATATGGGAAAGGGCATTATTGTTTACCTAGGCCGATACTTGCATGGTGCCCACATTACTAGTGACGGGGGTGACATGAGGTCACTCTCGGGACGGGGTCGTGCTTGGATAGGCGTCCAAGACTGTTTTCACATGGCACCGGACACACCATTGGTACCCCGTGCGAGTGTTATGTGCTGAATATGGGAGCGAGGCTCCACAATTTTAAGATGTGAAATGTTGGGCACGGGGGTTACTACCAATCGAGTGGACTCTACGTTAGTGTCGTCTAGGGAAATATAGTGATCGGGTGCTTACCCCGGGTACTTGAGGTACGGCGGGTCGTAGATGACACGGAAGTTCCCCGGATCTCGTGGGTAAAGTGTGCAAGCATTGCAGAGTTTAAAACTATTCGAATAGCCGTGTCCACAGTCAAGGACAATTGGGTAACCGCTCTTGGGCTATGTCCATTGTTTGCAAAATCTGGTGTGTGTCTGAGGAAAACAACATGGTTTGATGATATTGATGATGTGATTCTTGAGGAAGTCACGATGAGCTTGACCATGAGTTGTTTACAACTCTTTCTCGATATTGGTGTCTGTAACCTCCTGATACTTGTTGCAGACGCATGCATGTCCTTGATATATGTTGATCATACCTGCATATCAAGAACTAGCTTTACGCAAAAATGCCAATTTAGTAGTAGAGCCATGCATATTTATTTTGTCATCACACTTGGGTTGCTTGCGAGTACATTCAAAGTACTCATTGGCTTGCCACTGGTTACTTTATTGGCCAGACATGAAAGAACGGGATATGATGAAGATTTCTTGGTGATGAACATGCGAGCTAGGATGCTTCCCAGTCAGAATGCCTATAGGGTTAAGGCAGATTGCATGGGTCCAAGTTGTTATTGAAGATTTCCGCTGCAATGATATACTCAAGACTTGACCGTAATGGTCCTACTTGTGAATACGGTATGTATGGATGTAAGACTCTTGTTATACAGCTTCTGTGTGTTCAGTGAGCATTGATATCTGGGATCACTGTACACGTGCATTCGGTGATCACGACTTATGAGTCGGGGTCCCCACAGAGCTGGTATTAGAGCCATCCTGACTGTAGGAAGCGTTAGTTAGCATTGTCGTTAGTTAGGGTAAAACTATTTCTACTTTCCAAAACTATCTATACTTCTCTTCCCTTCTCAGTTTTTTCAAAAAAAACTATGGTATACTTTCCTTATTGATCTCTTCCCCTTCAAAACTTTTGGTCGCTAGAACCACTATGCCCCTGACCACTAGATTCCTTGTAATCCTCGTGGGTAGCCTAGAAGGAATACACCTTGCCAAACACTCACCCACCACTTCTTAACACAAGATCGGCGACACCACAACAAGACGATGCCAACAGAAGATACATCCTCGAGGAATGAGGATATGAAGATCCAGAAGATGGTGACACCCTTGACACTGCCCAGGATGATGCAACCTTGGCCTACGATGAACATGGCATAAGTTATGCAAGATCATGATATATATCGCTAATAGAGCAACCATGTCCTTACCGTTGTTGTATCGGCAACCACCGATGGATGAGAACCTCGCCATTTGGTCTGCCTCACTATAGTGAGCAGGAAAACGGTTCTTTTCATTCCCCGCTCTCGGTAATGATATTGTCAACAATGTGTCCGACTGATTGGACCTCTACTATGCCTTGTTAATATCATTGCATAAAGGATTGCCACCTGGAACCACCGACGCCTTAGAATGCAAAAAGGTTTGTCATGAATAAGAAGACAAAGGAAGACCAAGTCAATCCCAGCTACGAGGAGCCACCTTTACCCCATCACCTCATCAGGCGAGAAGTTGTTGAAGATTCTTCAAGCTCGACCCAGGTCGTTTCACTGAGCAATAGACGTAGCAACAGCTGAGGAAAACTCAGAAGGCTGCACGAGGCTCAAGGCATGACTACTTAGTCCGAGAACCCCTAGGGTAGGATGAGTCGTGTACCCCTATGCGTAGTCGAGTCCGTATGATGGTTCGAATAGAGCCATGATTGTTTGTTGGTTGTTTTTATTTGTTTGTGTTTTGATATAAGTCACACTTTTGCCCTAGGCAACAAGTACACGACTATATCACCTTCCTTACCTTGTTTCTTTTGTTGGTCCTTTTTGCACCTGTTTGTATGCACTTGCACTATAGAACCCCCTTTAGGAATTCCCCTCCTCTATGCTATTTTTCTCTCTCATCTCTCTCCTCAAGAGAAGACTACGAAGACAAGATGCACCAAGGATTCCACCTCAGCAACCAACTAACAATGAAGACTACTGCTACAACCCCCACGACCAAGTGCAAACCCGTAGAGTTATGTTTAACCCTCAAGGTTAGAAACCATCCCTATACCCTCCAAGACTTCACGAGATGCCCCAGCTCGAATCTTTTACCATGTGCTAAACCCAGGGAATTGCAAGAAAACCAGTTAAGCTTCTGTAACCTTTGCCCATCACTGGGTCCATTATGAAACTAGTGGGCATAGTGAGCGAACTCATTGTTATCCTAATATAGCACAAGAGCTAACGACGCCATAAGATACACCAATTTGAGGATATAGGGATAGAGGACAAATGACTTGATGCAATTATATCCACGACTTTGAAGAATTTTATGAGACTAATTGGTGGATTTTGAGGCCTTCATGATGGCAGATGAACTTGGTGGGATCATGTTAATAGAGTAGTATAGCCTTCTTTACCCCTGGATCAATTTGGATTTGTAGGACAATTACGATCGCAATATGAAACTCTTGGAAGTATAGGGATTTGACTTAGACAAAGGATATTGATAGGAGATAGTTGACAATGACTTGGGGAAAAGTGTAGAAATTCTCGTTGGACATGGGATTTGGATTTAAGTAGGTGATTCTAGTTGAGTATAGATGTTGAGTATGTCTACAGGGTTTGGAGTAAATTGGATTTAGACTGATGATCTTGATCATGATGCCATGTTTCTCGGTGGACCATAAACCAGGAGATTGGATCAATTGACGGAGTTGATTTAGGGATCTATATAAGCATGATCTTGGAGTTCGCTTGACCATGATGATGGAAATTAGTGGACTTACTATTGAAATGGATATCCCTTCCAAGTATTTGGGGATTTTAGGACATTAGAAGATCATTTGGAACACCACAAATTTCGGATATGTAGAAATAGTGGATTATGTAGTGATTGATGGAAGTTAACGGGCTGTTGGAATTGATTCATAGGAAGGAAACAAGATCTTGGAGTGGCTTACGACGTGTTTCCAAAGGATAGAGATGTATTATCTTGAACCTTGTAAGAATAGGCTGAGCACTTGGATTGTGGTGTTTAATTCAAGCTTAGCACCTTGTATGCTCTACCCATGGATTCTTAGGGGTAGCCATACATATGATTTTGGGGATCGTAGACATGTATGATTTTGTTAGACCTCCTCTCAGGAGTCATGTGGATATGAATAGAATGAGTGATGATTGGAGCTAACCTACACGAAATGATGATTTTAGTGGAACAAGGTTATTTGTTTAAAGGACTAGGTGGAACTATTGGCATATCAGGAATCGTGCTTAAGGATAAGATAATAAATGTTCACTCGCACACTAGAATCCTTGAAACTCTTAAGCCCCACCAAACAACAACTTGGTCGGATCATGACCATGGGCTTTGGCTCTAGGTCAAGAAGACCCTTTCCAATACTCAACCGAGACCACCACCAATACCCCAACCTACTAGGCGTACCCCATAGACTTCATGGAGTACTTGGACAAGTCAGTTGTCATCTTTCATTGTGACATACTCGTCTACCCAAAAACTGAAGAAGATCTGTTCAGCTAGATAGAAGTCATTTGAAGACCGCCATGTCAAGAAGGAAGAACTACACCAACCACCATCGTCAAGAAGTAAACCTCCATGACGAAGACCAGGTGTATCTGCAAGCCACTTCTCTCGAAGGAACCAAGAATTTCCATGTTGAAGGTAGCTCACACCAAGATCTATCGCCCTCCTCCACCCCGTTCAAGACTAGTGCAAAACGAAGAGTAGACGGTTATCAGCTAGATTTACCACCAGAGTCACCCACTGAGCACAACATTTTTTCACACGACACTACTCCGGAAATGTTTCCAACTTCCTAACTAGCCAGGTCTTTGCAAGGACATCGATCACCAAGCCATCAACCTCCATATCATTATGACCTACGTAAGAGACCCAATTGCAATCTCGATCAAGAAGAACGTCATACATGAAGCCACACCATCAAGTACTTCAAGGTTCCATGGAGCGCCACTCGGAAGCAGAACCAACAAGAAGAAGTGAAGACTACCCCATATCCAAGTTTTCGTATTCCCTTCCACGCCTAGTTTGGGAATCTCGGGGACGAGATTCTTGTAAAGGGGGTAGGTCTGTCACACCCTGATTTTCATGCCACAACACTTGAGCTAATAATCATGCTAAAATATGGTTTGACACAAACTTTTGAGTGATTGGACTGTGCTTGATTGGTTTTCTGTTTGTTGTTTGCAAGTGCTCTAAAAATAAAATAAATCCTCCTACTCTTATACTCCTTCTCCTTGATCCAAAACCTCTTCCCCATGATCATGCCATGTGTATATGACATAATACTATTTGCTTACAAAAAATATTTTGGCCAAAAAGTATTTTCTAAATTTAGTTTTCCAAAAACCCCTGAATTGAGGTTTGTACTGCAAGTACTTAATTAAGGATGTGAAAAATCTTTCAAAATTTATATTTGAATCCAATTAGATATAGGACTCCCCAAAACCACAAAAATATTATTTTAAAAGTTATTTTGCTATTTTATTTAAAGGCTTTTGCTTAAGGCCAGAAATGGTCTTTAATAGGTTAAAATTATTTAACTATTTCAAAACAAAATTCTAGAAATTCAGGGAAGCTCATAGGACATATATTGTCCGTATATAAGAGTTTCAACACATGGTCATGTTCAAAATATTGGTCAAATCCTTCAAAAACCCTTTCTGGATATTTCATGCTTTTGAAATATTTACAAAGGAAATTTCCTTGATTAATTCCAAGAAAATTCTAGCCTGTCAGTTATGACATATGTGATGATGTTGCAAAGCCTCATGCCGTGAAGAGCAAGAAAACATCATGAAACCCCCTCAAAACCATTTCTATTCATTTTGAAGTTTGAGCAACTTTACATTGCCAAACATGTCCAAATACTCTCAAACTTGGTTCACATGCTAAAATGGTCTAATTATGCATCTATACCAAATGGCACAAGTTTTGGAGAAGGATAACTTGACCAAAGTGCCCGAAAACCCGTTGTGACCAGATCCAAATTTCAACAACTCTACATTACCAACTTTTTACTCGTGACATCAAACTTTGTGGACAAGATGACAACCCCAAATTATGACACTACACCAAGTGGTGTATCAAGGAGAGATGATTTGGATGACTAAATCTTGGAAAAGCCATTTCTGTTGATTTCTAGGGTTTACCAAAGTTACATTGGCAACTTTCTTCCAATGATCTCAAACCTAGCGGAACACCCAATTTTCATGTGCTATTTCATCCTGTTAAGTTTCATGTCATTTGGACTTCATCTACTTTCCCAAATTTACATCAACAACCTTCTGCCATTTTACCAAAACCACTGTTTTGACCCCTTTCACTATTCCCCTTTACCTCTAATTTTTACCACAGATGAACCTAATCACCTTCTACCACTGGTAAGTTTTGCAACGCCATGGACCAATAATTCGTGGGTGAAAACCCCACTCTTCCTCTCTGGACAGCCATGGCAGCATCTCTTTTCCCCATCTAGTTTACTTTCCTACCTCTCCCTTAGTACCAAAGCTACCCCAAAGCATCTATAGAAGCACCAGAAGCTAGTAGACAAGGTGGGCATGCCCATGGCACTTTTTTTATGCCATGGCATGCAGAGAGCATGCTCTGGAGCGCGCTACAGTGCGCTCCCGCACTGTAGCGGCCCTCTGCCCGATGCTGTCGACCACCACAGCAATCCCGCGCACGCTTGCTGGTGTCCCTCGACGTCCGTAGCATGCCACCATGTCAGCCCCCTGCTTCCCCTCACTCCTTCTCCCCTGCTGAGCTCACCCGTCGCCGCCCAGCTCGGCCAGTGAGCGCACGAGCTCGGGGCCCTCCTATAGCGTTCCCCGCTTCCCATCTATCTCCCTCTCGACCCGGACGACCCTCACGAGCACCCTAGACACGATCCAGAGTGCTGATATAGCCTCTGCCATCGCCTAGGGCGTGGCCGTGGATGCCGCCCACGATGCACCAGCGCCCCGCCGCATAAGGCTCTCCCCTGGCCTCCCTGTCGTCTCCATTCATCCTCTCTTACCCCCAACTATCTCCCAAACAACTCACTCCTCCCCAGAGCAGCTCCATCGCCCCCAAGGCCGGAGCCGAGCCATCGACCGCCGCTCAAATTCAAGCTCTCTGGTGCCCCTCTCTCCGTCCTACCTGCATAAGAATACCATACCGACCTCCACCAACCTTCCCGCATCCCCGAACCCTCCTAATCCCTGGCGTACTGCGCTGCCTAGGCTCGCCATCACCGCCGTGCGCCCTGCCTAGCGCGGCTTGGTCCCGGCAGGCCTCGCGGCCAGGGAGACCACCAGCGGGCGTGACGCGAAGGAGGGCCTCCTCCTGGACCCGCGCCTCGGCCCCGGGTGCGGCGAGACGACCGAAATCCTCGCCGGCGAGCACGGCGTCCTCCCCTGCCTCTGCCCAACGGGAAGGACAAGGAGGACGCGGGAAGAGAGAGAGAGGATGCGTGGGGCCCGCCTGTAAGCGACCCGCAGCCGGGCCCAGTGTTTTAAGTGGACACGGATCCAGCGTAATCCGTTTTCCCCTCCTGAAGGCGTACTCATGGAATACGCCTCCGGCGTGGCCCCTTCCTCGCGCCCAGCTGAGCCACTGGGACGGCCCAGTGTCTATCCTGGGCACTGAGCATGTTTTAGGTAAAAACCTATTTCCTTTCTTTTCTTTGTCCAGAGAGATTAAAAAATGCACACTATAACCATTTCAACTCCAAATTTGATGATTCAAATTTCCAGAGATTTCATATATCAAGTCCTGTTTAATGAGGTATAGTGAACATTTTTGTGTGTGCTTGATCTTCACTATATCCATTAAATAGGTCATCTATCCACATACGTCCACTTCAAAAATTCATAATATATTCATTTCAACTCCAAATACAGTGAAACCAATTTCTAAATATTTCTAAAATCATGCCTGATTTAATGGGTACTTTAACTCATTTTTATAAAAAGGCATTCTGTAGACAACTTGCAGATCCATTAAATCCCTTTTATCCATCATATTGGAATATTCCAAACTATCCATTGATCCAATGCCAATGAAACCACTGTGGTCATTCCATATATGACTAGAGATACCCTAGAAAAGTGCAACTCACATTTTTAGAGCACTTTTATGTTTGCCTTGTTGTGTTGCTTATTGTGATTTTTTTCCGACGTTAGTTGACGAAGTAGATGGAGTACTTGGAGGTGGACCATAAGCTTTGAAGACTATGAGCAACAAGGCAAGTAGCCCTTTGACCATGTTTGAGAAATTTGTTTATGCATGTCATATAACATCCTATTATCAATGCATCGGAATCATGTTCAGGTGGTGATCCCTTTGGTTGGTACCTTTGTTACATCAATTTTGAAGCTTGCATCAAGCATGACCCTACCTTCCTATGAGGGTTATGCGGGTGGGAGTAGACATGATGCTATAGTAGTAGCTACGCAAATGGGACGGGAATATGCATGGTGACAAAGGCAGAGTACTTTCAAAAGACTTTTCGAAAACCCCGTCGGGTGCCACTTATGCCAGAGGGAGATGATGAGTTGAGTAACCACTTCATGACGAAGTGGTGTACCGAGGCAAGTGTGTGTGTTGTTTTCAAAGCGGATTGGTTTAAGTTGCGACCGTTATTCCAACCTTACATGCGCAACCACTCTACCCTTATATGGGAAAGGGCATTATTGAGTACCTAGGCTGATACTAGCATGGCGCCCGCATTACTAGTGACGGGGCTGACATGAGGTCACTCTCGGGACAGGGTCGTGCTTTGATAGGCGGCCATGACTATTTTCACAGGGCACCGGACACACCGTTGGTACCCCATGCGAGTGTTATGTGATGAATATGGGAGCGAGGCTCCACAATTTTAAGATGTGAAATGTTTTGCATGGGGTTTACTACCAATCGAATGGACTCTATGTTAGTGTCGTCTAGGGAAAGATAGTGATCGGGTGCTTACCTCGGGTACTTGTGGTACGGCGGGTCGTGGATGACACGGATGTTCCCCGGATCTTGTGGGTAAAGTGTGCAACCTCTGCAGAGTGTAAAACTATTCGAATAGTCGTGTCCACAGTCAAGGACAATTCGGTAACCGCTCTTGGGTTATGTCCATTGTTTGCAAAACCTGGTGTGTGTTTGAGGAAAACAACACGGTTCGGTGATATTGATGATGTGATTATTTAGGAAGTCACGATGAGCTTGACCATGAGTTGTTTACAACTCTTTCTCGATATTGGTGTCTGTAACCTCCTGATACTTGTTGCAGACGCATGCATATCCTTGATATATGTTGATCATACCTGCATATGAAAAACTAGCTTTACGCAAAAATGCCAACTTAGTAGTAGAGCCATGCATAATTATTCTGTCATCACACTTGGGTTGCTTGCGAGTACATTCAAAGTACTCATTGGCTTGCCACAGGTTATTATATTGGCCAGGCATGAAAGAACAGGATATGATGAAGATTTATTGGTGACGCACATGCGAGCTAGGACGCTTCCCTGTCAGAATGCCCGTAGGGTTAAGGCAGATGGCATGGGTCCAAGTTGTTATTGAAGATTTCCGCTGCAATGATATACTCAGGACTTGACCATAATGGTCCTACTTGTGAATACGGTATGTATGGATGTAAGACTCTTATTATTCAACTTCTGTGTGTTCAGTGAGCATTGATCTCTGGTATCACTGTACACGTGCATTCGATGATCACAACTTATGAGTCGGGGTCCCCACAAAAAGAATCCTCAGGGACGCGACCCCCTATCTATCTATCTATCTATCTATCTATCAATACCTATACTAATTTCAGACTCCCTAGAAGTTACCACATTAATTAGTAATTAGGAGCCGTTAGATCTTCCGATAATTGCGTAATCTATTATCTACAGAGGAAAAAGAAAAACAAAAGAAGTACATCCGTTGCATAAAATATCTCAAGAAGTCCTTGCTCTTTGTCCCACGTGATCTCCTATACCTTGCCAAACACATCTATAGCTTCCCGTAAAAAAAGACTCATCTACAGGTTACGATTTCAGAAGAAAAAAATGGTTGCAAAGAAACACACGAAGACTCTTTCCTCCCCAATGTATGTTTCATGATTGGACGCTCTCCTCCATCTCCCTCCTTGCAAGATATCCATAACAGATGAGTTTCAATCCGGAACCATCATCCTGATCAGCCTCGATCGATCTGTGTGATACCAATGGAAGGATGAGAGTTGCCGATGCCCCCCAAAGGCCAAGTCATGGGTCTCGCTGCTGGGGCAGCCACATCCGAAGTTTGCACACTCATGGAAAAGTAGACACAAGAGTTTTTGTGCATACTCTACTCTTCTCCGGTACCAGTCTTAGTTCCTGGATTGCGAACCTACTCAGTTGATTTTGTCCTTCATCTATCTCACGTACTCATGCCTTTCTGTCAATATCAATAACAGATCGATGAACATCTATTTCTAGGGCTAGCAAGAACTGGGTAGATTTTTGTTTTTATATCAGACTATAGTTGGATGATTGCAACCGTGGTGATTGAGGTGGTATAACCAGACCAAGCGAAGGCTAGATTTGATCTTTTTTCCTAAAATATGTTAAGATCAATTCTGTCGACGGCAATCACTGATGTTTAATTAATCACTGGATCTTCTGCCAATTCCTATGTTGTATCCATAAATCCTCAAGAAATTTGTCTTTCAGTTGATGTAACTGTTGTCTTTCAATTACAAAGCCATGATGATTTTCTCCTACGACCTTACAATTTGTGGTCAAGGTCAATTCATCCTTTGAGGTAATACATATCATAATTGGAGCCCTCCCCTTAATCAAGCATATGTCTCATCATGCACTTCGTCTCATCCAGCGGACAGCGTGTGAGGCGCTATTATCCAGGTCTCCAGCTCAACGTCCATCAAGTTGGAGATGAAGTGTCAGACCAAAAAAAAATGAGTCAAGATCGGTGATGATGATAATATGACGGGAATGATGTGTCTAAGCTGGCAAGGTATAACGCCACGTACTGTCTAGAAGCCAGCCGGTATTGCTTTGATTACTCAGTTTTCGTTCTTTTATTTTATTGAAAATAACTAAGTTTCTTACTCTAATAATTTACTATACGTTAACTCCTTTGATCACAACCATGCTAGATGATACTTGATATTTTCTTACAGTTATAAATAGCAGAGCCTCTGGCTGTTCTGTAAGAAACATGTGTTTGATCAAGAAGATCCTAGACCTTGGTGCTCCTTGCAATATATGCAGAGCTGTGACGCCCGAGACCGACGTCCCAGAAGGTTCCAGAAGATTCCAGATGTTCCGGGTTCTCCCGTGTGTTTTATTTTGCTTGTGTTATTTATTTTTCTGCATTGCATCATGTCATCATGCCATCATGTCATATTTTATTTTGCATCTCAACCAAATAATTCGTGTGGACCTTCGGTCCATTTAAATCGAGGGAAGATGTCTTCTCTTTATAACATATAAAAGCCTCTCAATATTATGGAGCTATATTAATAATTATTCCATTTTTTTGGAATTCACCGTAACACATTTGCACAATTTTCCCCTTGTCTTTTCACTTCGAGTTTCACCTTCAAAATCTTGCCGGTAATTCTTGTCCGTTGTTTCGAGGTTCCTCCAAAAATTTGAACATTTTTGGACACCTCAATAATCAAGTCTTGGTTCAAAACTATTTGAATTAAATTCAAATATGTTTGAATTATTTTTTTCCGTCCTTGCCTTTTGTATTTTCCTCCGGCCGTGCTCTTTTTACGTGCCCGAGAAAAATGCTCCCGTGTGCTATCTTTTTCCTCTTCCCTCCTCTTTTCTCTCTTCTCTTTTATTTGCTGCTAAATAAAAATAAATAAGAGGAGGCCTCCTCCTTTCCCGTCTCCTTCCAGGCCTTTCTCCTCCTCCCTGCTAGGCCTCAAGGCCCATCTTCCTTCTCCTCCCTCCTATTTTTTTTTTCCCTCAGCCGCAGGAGGCGCTATCCTTCCTGGCCCGTCGGCCCAACTCCCAGGCAGCAGCCCGACCGCACCGAACCCTAATCCCTACCGAGCGCTCGCTCTCTCCCTCTCCTTCCCTCGTAGCGCCGCCAGTTTTCCCCCGTTTCCCTCGAACCCCTCTGGCTCTCTCGATCCCGCACTCCTCTCGATCTCCCCGAGCCCCCGTTTCACTACGACCTCGAGACCTCCCGCGCCCTCCTCGAGCTCCCTTCCGTCTGCGCTAGGAGCGCCGCGAGCCGGCCGAGGATCTCCTCCCGTGCCTGGCGCCTCGCAAGAAGGCCGCGCCCAGCGAGCCGACGGGCTGGTCGGGAGCCACCCCGACGCGCCGGCCGTCCTCCGGCGTCCTTCCGCCTTCCCCGTCGTCCACCGCAGGCCCGCACCGACCTCGTCTCCCTCTGGCACTCCCGTGCACCCCAGCGCCTGCGCGCCCTCGGCGTCCCTCCGGCCGGCCAGAAGCCGAGGACCCCGAGCGACCTCCTCCTGAGGCTCCCTCCGTTCTCTGCGCCGAGCCGCGTCCAGCCCCCTCTGGCGTCCTCCGTTGCCCTGGCCCGAGCGCCCGCCTCGGCCCTGTTCCATCTCCAGGAGCCAGCAGCGCGGCCTCTCCGTCCAGGCTCCCTCCCCGTCCTTCAGGGCCGCAGCGGCGTCCAAGCCCGGAGCGCCCCGCTCCCTCCGTGCCTCGCCGCGGGAGTCCAGCTCCGATGGCGCCCCTCCACTTCGTCCCGTCTAGCACACCGTGGCCTCGTGCAGTAGTTTTTGTTTTTGTTTGTTTTGTGTTACTTTTGCTGGTGTTGACCTTGACAGAGAACGGAAAACGACTACCGCTAAAGACCGCAATGACCCGTGTACGACTACCGGCGACCCGACCAAGTACCTCTACACGGCAAAACGACTTGAACATCTACGGAAAACGAGCTCGAGAACGACTACATGTACGAGAACGACGACCCGTGTACCCCTTCGAGTCGCCGATGACCGTCAAGTTCGACTACACGGACGCCACGAGTACCCCGCCGGCGAGTACCTCTCCGATGAACGTGTACCACTACCGTCGACCGAGTACAACTACCGCTACGAGTACAACTACTTCCCTCTACGGCCGTGTACGACTACTTCCTCTACTTCCACTACATCCCTCGACGATCTCGAACCGTCCCGAAACAATTGTTTCGAAGGTATAACCCCGAGACGTGACCCGTGCTTGCTTGCTTGTGTTGTATGAAATGCTCCTCGTGTGTGCTTCGTGTCCGTTGTGCCCTCTTTTGTCGTGTTCCTCGGTTGCCTCGTCACCGACCCGTGGGAACCCGGCAACGGGATCACCCCATCATCTTGTTCAACTCGTTCATTCCACCTTTTGTTTTGCACCGGTCCCTCACCGAGTTACCGGAACCGATATGATGCGTTGCATCATTTTCGGATCGTTGCCGTGGCACCCTTTTCCTTCCACCACGGTGACAAATGCTTCATATCTTGTTAATTGTCAACCTTTAACAAAAACTTGCATAACATGTTCATGTCATCCGCATCATATTAACAACACTAAAATGTTTAATTGTTGTTTGCTTATAATTATTAAACATGCTCATGAGGATTTTCCGGAATATGTTGTTGTTATTTCCGGCCTCATTTAAATTGCCTAGTTAGTATAGTTTTATTATGCTTCACCTCTTGCCATGTTAACAAACTCTTAATCTTGTCTTGTTAATAATGAGAGTCAACTAAATAATTAAATGTGGTGTTTCGTCAATATGCAACTCGTTGCATATTGAGCTCCACTTAACTTGTAGTGTTGTTTGTGCACTTTGCCATGCCATGCATATTTAAACCGGACATGCATCATAATTGGATGTGCATCGTATGCCATGTTTAAGCTTGTGTGTTTACCGTGTTGTTTCTTTCTTTCCGGTTGCTTCTCTTGTTAGCTTCGGTTTCGTTCCGGAGTTGTGAGGTTTCTCTCGTCTGTTGCTCCTTCCGCTTCAGGGATCCGTTCTTCTCCTCTGTGGAATCCCAGGCAAGATGACCGAACCCGGATACCATTACTATTTCTGCCTATTGCTAGTAGTTCCGCTCTATAGTTTTGCCTCGATGCCCATGTCTTCTTGTCAGCCTCCTACTTGTAACCAATTGCCATGTTTAACCAACCTACCTACGCAAACCGTTGTTTGGCTAAGTACGCTTCGCTCAGCCCCCTCTTATAGCATTGTTAGTTGCAGGTGAAGATCGAAGATGCTTGCTTCATGTTGAAGTTTGGTTGGGTTATATCACACTATATAAATGCTTAAAAATGAAATCATCTATATACTGGCAGGGTGGAAGGCTAAGCCTTTTGCTTGGTGTTTTGTTCCACTCATGCCGTTAGGATCCGTATAAGCCGGTGTTATGTTCCTTGATTATGCGTTCCTAACACGGTTGGGGTGTATGGGACCCCCTTGATAAACCGCTAAGTGCTAAGTCTTTTCCAGCAAGTCCCAACATTGGTACTATTTGCTTAATAACAAACTAATAAAACTTGAATGGGACTAGCTACCCCTTTCATCTTAATTCCACCCCCCTGGGCCAGTGCTCGATTTGAGTGTTGGTCCAAACTAGAGTCGTGTGCGGGGCCCCCCTTGGCAACTTGGGTTTCGGCCACTGTACGCTGTGCTCATCCGGTCGTGGCCTGAGACGAGATACGCGCGGCTACTATCAGGGTGTCGGCACGCCGGGAGGATTTGCTGGATTAGCCTTACCTTAGTTCGGTTTAACTTGAGCACGGGATTCCGAGAATACTCGGGTCTTCCCACCTATGGAGTTGCGACTTCGCGGATCGTGGGCATTACAAGAGCTCATGCTGTGACAGTCTCACAGATCTCAGGTAGTCAACACTCTCTACTTAGTTGCAGCTCAGCGTGTTGCTTCGATTTTTTTTGTCCGAAATAGATCCACAATAAGGGCACACGAAACATTCAGGTTAGTTCATACGTAATGCATTGATCGGATTCTCCCCATGCAAAACCGACGATGCAATCTCAGAATCTATGATGTGATGATATGTAGACTGACGATGCCGCCCGCACCTGTGTTCCCTCTCAAGTTTTTCCTGTCTCCAAACGAGGTAGCTTTGAGAAGCACCGTGACGAGCTGAAGTAGTTCTAACATCTTATTTTTCGCACGCGTTCTCGGCATATGTTGAATAACATATAAATGTTTACTAATTTACGCTAGCATAAAAAACAATTATTAAAAAAATAAATTTATTAACTAGCAAAAGGTATTTAAATATAAGAATGTGGTATTTTAAACAACAATTACAAGAAACACTGCAATGTATTGAATGAAATTCTATGTTATTTTGATAAATTAACATGTCTAGAAATATGATGTTCTAAATCAAATGAAAATGTTTGTGGCACCAGCCCATGCAGGTGCATGAGTTACCATGTTTCAAACAATTAAGTAATTTCATTTTCAAAAGCTAGCCCGTGTATGGCACAAGTTGATTGTGGAAAAGATATGGTTCTTTATTTGTTTCAGAAATGTTCTTATCTTATTATATAGTTTTACCTAAAAAGTAATTGTTATGTCTTCTGAAGGTAGAAAATAATGCAGAACTATTGTTATGCATGTGAAATCCACAGGTCGTTCTTAATAACATTATTTGCTTCTTCTTCCTGGAGAGAAGTTTTATGTGATATAAATATTGGCCAATAGTGTCGATGGTGCAACAGTAGTTCTTAGGTTTGCATTTCGTCCATTATTTCGTTTGTTCTTTTTTGGTTCATCTTAGATGAAACATGGATGACTAAATAAGAAATACTCCCTCCGTCCCAAAATATGTGATTCAATTTTTAGTTGTGTATAAAATATTAGGAGCTGTCTTTTTAGTCAGCTTTAATGTTAGGAACTTCATTACATAAAGGCATGACAACACGGAATGCCTCAAATGTTCTCAATTTATCGGTTCATTTTAATTTATAGTAATTTAAATGTTCATATCATGTATTGGTATTTCTACTAACAACTAGATGTTATTTGGTCGCCCTCCCTATTTTGGGTCCTACAAATTCATGATTTTATTTAAAAAATTGCTAAATTATTCATGTTGTAAACAAACTTTATGTATTTCCTAATTACTTAATGAGGCTATGCGTGTGGCAACAAAATCAGAAGTAAGGGTGATTTTCATACACTGAAGAGAGTAAGAATTTTGCGCACATAGCAAATTGCACATAGCCTAATTCCTCAACTCTCTCTCTCTCTCTATATATATATATATATATGTATATATATATATATATATCTGACAAATACATATAAGAAGAAATTGTTTTCAGATTTTTTATATTCAGGACTTCAGATCCATGATTTATGAAACCTTTAGAGTTATTTTTTTGTTCTTTTTGTAAATTTCATGAAAGACTTAGATGTATCACTTATACGATGTCTATTATATATTACCACAAAAGAATACAGTCTCGGCGGGGAAAATCCCACTACAGTCACTATGCAGCCCAATCAATCAAATACTATTCATGAAAAATATTGTACACTTTTGTGGAAAGAAACCCAATTGTTTCAGGTTTTCAATACTCATATACTCCCTTTGTAAACTAATATAAATTTTTTTAGATAAATATTATATTATTTTACATTGGGTGTATATGATAGATAGATTTCTACTTTTCCCTATAATTTTAAAGCATTCCAAATAATCATACACTATAAATACTAATACTACTTCATTTTTCTATCTCCCTAATAAATTAGTCCGTGCAAAGAAACCTATATATAATAAGGTATTATATTGTCTAGCTCGTGTGGATGCACGGGTTCACGACTAGTGCAAATTAATTAATTAAGTTTTTATTATGTTGCAAATTAAAACCAAAGTTGGGCCTTGTTGGAGAAGTTTTATTCAAAGCGAACTATCAAGGGGGTCCCATAACCCCCAACCGTGTTAAGAACACAAACTCAAGGAACATAACATTGGTTTATCGGTTCTTAAGGCGGCATGAGTGGAACAAAACACAGAGAAAAATGCCAAGCCTTCCACCCATTGCCAATTATATAGGTGCATTAATTATATTAATAAATATTGTGATATTCGAACATCCAAGTTCCGACATGGAGAAAACTTCATCTTCACCTGCAACTAACAACGCTATAAGAGGGGTTGAGCAAGCGGTAACATAGCCATACAACGGTTTGCTGGGATGGTGTCAAAGGTTGGAGGTTTCATGGCAACAATGAGATGCTGACAACAACAGATAGGCAGCACGACATATAGCGATAGCATTAAGACGGTCATCTTTCCTGAGATCCCGCTAGCAAGAAGAACGAGTCCACGAAGAAGACGAAGCCACGAAGATGAACCAAGCATAGCCGAATGAATCCTCACGATCACAACGAAACAGGAACTAACGAGAAGAAGCAAACAACATGGTAAACACACAACACATAAACAAGACAACATGCTCAACCAAGTGTGATGCATGATAAGGGTACATGATGCTACTCATGGCGAGAGAATATGCATACAAGACCAACACAACCAAGCAAGTATAAATGAGGCCGGAAACAACATATAACAATTTCGGTAAGTCCTCATATGCAAATTTAGAAATTGGTCCAGATATGAACAAACCTTATGTTAGAGTTTTTAAATAGCAAGTTAACATGCACCATGATGATCTACACAAAATTCTATTCAATTTACATATAAGTTCATTTAATTTGGAGCTACGGCCTCGAAGATATGAGCAAAACAAGTCAAGCATGACACTGATGCAAAATGCATTCAAACATCATGCTAACCCTCTCAAAACATGGATGCAACATGACATTATGCATTTACATGCAAAACCAAGAAAGTTTCATATAGAGCATGCCAAAAACGGAGCAACGGTTCAACACATACACATGAAACAAGTTTAAAGGACAAGCTATCAAAAACAACAACTAGGCATCTTACACGCATCAAAACAACATGCTACAAGTACAAGATAGGCACAAGCATGGCATGAACTCAAGGTACAGATTACATGATTCAAGAAACAACAAGAATCAGGTTAATAGGCATCAAGAGTAAACCAACATGATCAAGGCAACAAGCAAGCTTTATATCACAGATTATCACTTAGTGAAAAACAGAGCATATACATGAGCAGAGTTAATACGTTGACATGTTAGAGGCAAGAAATAATTAAGCTACATTGCAAGAACATGGCAAGCAAAAGCATGGATTGCTAGAACATAACAAGGAGCTCAAGGAAAACAACATGGCATATACATGGGAGCAACAGATTCATGTCATTCATCAAAACAAGATGGAAACATGATATAGCAGATTCTCAGACTTAGTGAAAATCTGGGAATGTAAACAACATTATGATGCTGACTTCGGAGGCACATAACAGCCAGCATAGCAATTTTAGTAAGCATGAAAAAGTCATGAACATGTAGTAGGCATTGCATACTCCAAATAACTCCATTGGCACAACTCCATAAGATGCATAGATTAATAGCAATGAGCTTTGTCAAATTGAACATGTTGTTTACAGGCGGTCAGATATATTATCGAGCAATTTGAGAGCAAGAAAGAGACATGTTACATCAACTTATAATTGCAAACAAGGGCATGGATGGATAGAGCATAACATGGACTTCAATACATGCCCACTGGACATTTCAATACATGCATGGATTTGACTTTAGCATCAAGCAAACATGGAAACATAATATAGCTGTTCCAGAATTTGCAGTTTTTAACAAGTCTCAGGAAACAGCACATAGCGAGTAGGTCACTTTGCGATCTTGTTGCACTCACCACAAGGCATGTCATGAAAATTGGATTACACCATTGCAAAGATGACATGATTGTGCTCCTAAAACTTGTAGAGATGATGCTCAAACAAAAATCACACAAAAAGATATGAAAAAGACAAATCAGCAAGTTATAACAGTTTTCAGCACTTAACAGCAACATGGACTCTTACAACAAGTATTATAACACCTAGATGAATCCTAACATGAGTGCAATAACCACCATCATGTAGAGCACAGAGAGACAAACATTTTGATATATTATACAACATCATAGGATGAACATGCAGAAAGTTACACCTAATACAAGAATGCAACATGATGATATTCCAGACAAAGACTTAGTGAAAAATACAGGGTCTGTACTGAGCGCGGGATAGCTATACATTGCACCGAGCGGGATTTAAAGGGGAGGTGCTCACCACGCGGCTACTGGGCCACGGCCCAGGTCGGAGCAGACGATGGCTTGGGCCGGCGGGGAGGCTGGCCCGGCCACGGGGCCCACGAGGATGGGCCTGCGCGCGATGCGGCCCATCTGCGTGGAGGGAGGTAGAGGGCGTCGTCCTCCTCCTAACGAGGACAAGCGAAGGTGGATTTGGCTCGGCAGTGGCGGCCTACAGACTCCGGCGAGGCCTCTAGGGCGGCGGGGAGGCGAGGAGCAGGCCGGAGGTGACCTGGGACGACGGGGAAGGAAGCGGAGGAGGCGTATCGAGCCGGGAATGCGCTGGATCTGGAACGTCGGGGTGGCCCTTCGGCGGCAAGGTTGGCGACTCGGGTCGCCAGCGGCGGGTGAAGGCGAGCGACGAGGTGGAGCGCGAAGAGAGGTCACGCGGGGCGGACCTTCTGACGGGCGCGAGGCGGTGCTCAGGCAGGTGATCTTGCGCGATGGGGAGGTGGACTCCGGCGGCAACCTGCAGGCACGAGCGCTGTGCTCGGGAGCCAGGCGGGAAGCGAGAGGCCGGGCTCGCGCGGTCGCTCTGGCCTAGGACGGCGGTGGAGTCCGTGCCCGGGCGGGTCCCAGATGGGCCTGGCGGGCCTGCGGTGCTGGAGGAAGCTAGAGGGGCACGTGTCGCGCTCTGGTTGGCCTGAGCTTCGGTGCTTGTGGCGGTGGGTGGCTAAGGCGGGGACAAGTGGCGGCGGGGTGCAGGCCGGGCACGGAAATCAAGGAGAAGAGGTGGGAGGCAGCTAGAGCTAGGAGGAGGGGGTCTAGGGGTAGGTTTTAGACCCGATTTGGAAGGGGGAGGCTACTATATATAGCAGGGGTCTAGGGATTAGGGTTTGGAGGGGGGTTTTGGACCCTCCGATGACGATCGGACGGCTCTGGACGCGAGGAGGGATGATTCTTGGTGTGCAAAGAGGTGTGGGCTGAGATGAGAGGAGAGGAGAGAGGCCCGGCATAGCGTTTCGGAGACCGAAACATCGGACGAATATACCGGCTACGGTGCCGCTCTAGTTTAATGGTTGGGCAGTCAAACAAACTGCGAATGCGATGAAATTTAGCAGACGGTCTACCTACACTATAATAAGACCGCATGCCAAGTTTCAACCCATTATGAGAAAGTTTTCCGTCCACTTATAAAACAAGGTTTTGGAGGTGCAGCGGGCGTGTACAAGTGTGTCTGGGCTCATAACAGACAACAGAGAGGACAGGGGATCCGAATGAATGCAAGTTTTGAAATCATGCAGATGAAATGCACATGAGGACATGTCAAAGACCAACACGCAAGCGAATGACATGGCAACGACAACGAATAACTGGAATACACCTGGCGCATCGTTCTCGGGGTGCTACAAATGCCGAAGATGGTCCGTACCAGACCTGGAAAGGAGCCACGTAGCGGGCGGCAAGCAGGCAAGTCTGGGTACCCTGGTTCCCAGAACGCAGATAGTAGCCCCGGGCCAAAAGCGCGCTCGAGGCAAAGCCAAAGGGAAAGGCCGAAGCGCCGCGGGCCCAATCGCCTGCGGTCCTGGTCGACACGTGGTGCCTGGATTGGAAGTGGGCGTCTCCACTTCCCATGCTGCCTCGGCAACCATTCGATTTGACAAGAGGGGGCCAACACCCACTTCTAGTCTTTCTATGCATTCCCTTCGTCTTGCTCCAGATCCCCTTTCTTCCTTGCCGCAAGCGCTCTCAAATATGCCGAATCCTGCCCCCGAGTCCAGCGTCGATGGCTTCAGGAATAACCAAGCCCCCTCCTTCTTCTCCGTGCTCGGTTCCTGACTTTGAGCCGGCCCTCAGCGTCTCCATCATCACTAAGGAGAAGGACCTCGCCACCGTGCTTCCTCTCCTGACATCCAGTCACAATGAGGGGGGGGGGGGAGACGGTGGTCCGGCTCGGCTCCACCCTCACCGGAGTCCTTGGGTAAAACCTTCTACCATCTCTTTCTCCACAACCTTTTCGTGGGGTTCATCCCCCCTTCTCTAGCTTCTTTTTGGCTATCCTCAAGTATTAGCAATTCTGCGCCCTTCATCTCCATCCCAGCTCCACCTTCCTTTTGTCCATTTTCTCCTTTTACCGCGAGCCGTTTGTCGGAGTGCTAACCTCCGTCGTGCTGTTCCGCCACTTCTTCTATCTCCGAGTTAACACCGACCACCACACCGGGGGGCTTGTCTTCATCGCGGCCCATCAGAGCAATGTGATCTGAAAGGCCAAGAAGAAGGCAAAGGACTTCTGGCATAAGTGGGTTTTCGTGGATGCCAAGCGTTCCCGTGCTTGGCTCGAGCTGCCAACCATGCTACCGGAGAAGCCGGCACGGTGGAGTCACGAGAAGCTCACCGACCCCCGAGCGGTGCGGCTGCTGGAGGTGATGACGAAGGAGCTGAAGACGGGGACGCTGACGGGGCACCTGCTCGTCAAGGAGTTCATGAAGGAGTGGCTGGACCCTCTCCAGACGCACCCGCGCCCGTTGTGGACCCTTTAGGGCGAGAGCGACGTGCTTCAGCTGCACCCGAAGGCCCTGACTGCCGAGGAATTGGGCAAGGTCCTGCGCGTCGTGCTTGAGAAGGATCCCGGGGACCTGCCCGATGGGCATCTCCCACTGTACAATCGGGAGGACAAGGACGACGTAGTCGCCGCCGCGCCAGTCTTCAACGAGCGAGGGCTCGTGCCACGGACGAGCCCCCTGCCCCTCCTCTTGTGGTGCCGGTGCCCTCCGATGAGGACTCTGACGAGGAGGGGAAGGCGACTCGACGGAGACTCTCGAGGCGGTGCCGGAGACTTCCCCTCCACGGCAGAGCGAGCTCCTCTGCGGCCTCTCTGACGACGATGATGCCGATGCATACTCGATGACAGCGTCTCCACGCTTCGCCGGGGTGACCACCAGATCTGGGGCCTCCCCCTTGAAGAGGCTAGCTTGGCACCCCAAATAAGGGCGAGGCTACCTCTCCCCTCCAGGGTGGTGCCCCTGGTGCGTCATCGATCGCTGGTGCTTTCGGGTCTGCTGCGATGCACCCGCCTGCCTCGAAGAGGATGGCGGGTCCGTTATCCGGGAAACCTGGTCCTGCCTTGATCATTTCCAAGAAGAAGAGAGAGTACTTTGCTGTCAAGTAATAAGCACCTCGTCCTACCTCTATTTTTGCTATGGGTGCTGTGCTCATCGTGTCCTCCTTCCGCAGGCCATCGCCGTCGAAGGGGAAGAGCGGGGAGGCTTAGCTTCCTGAGGTTGCGCCTGTTGTTGCCGTCGAGACCCCGACATCGGGGGTAGGGGCCGACTCACGACGGCCCATCCTTGTGCCCGCCTCCCGAGGCCCTGGAGCCCCAGCTCAGGAGGTGGCCACAAGTGTGGCCAAGCTGACTCCGGAGGCCACAGCTCCCGGCGGCCCTACTGATGGCATGGGGGCTCTGGAGCCCCCTGCCATCCGCGGTCGAGTTACTCCGCCGACCCAGGTGTCTTCTCCTCAAGCTGCCTCCTCCAACACGCCTCCTGTCTTGGAAGATGCCCTCGCCGCATTGGACCAGTTCAAGCTTGCTTTTGTGATGCAAACCGCCGCCTGGTGACGGGACGTCCGGGCCTAATCTCAGGGTGCCCTCGAGCCGATGCGTCCCTTAACATGGCCTGGAGTGAAGCCGAGGCCACGACCAGAGATGGCCAGAAGGAGATGGGCTTGGCCACAGCTGAGCGCAATGTGGTGCGAGCCAGTGAGAAAGCTGCCGAAGAGCGCTGCCGCAAGGCGGAGGCCGGTCTCAAGGCCCTCACCAACAAGCATGATGAAGACACCCTCCGTCTTGTGGAGTGGGAGAAGGAGTTGAAAACTAGCCAGGTGGAGCTTGACAACTGCGATGCCGAGCTGAAGAAGACCACCCAAGAACTAGCCACAGAACGCGGTCACTTGCAGAAGCTGGAGGCGACCCGGAGGTCCCTTGCCGAGGCTTAAAAAGAACCATCATGAAGTGTGATACCTTTGTGTCCCTTGAGGAAAAGTTCCACGACTCCTTGCGATCCCTCTTAGGGACTTGATACAAGGCACCATTGGCAACGCCGGAGGAGGACCCCGCCGGACTACTCCCCAAGCTTGCCATGGAGCTCGAAGGTGTTGCCATCGGGTTGGCCCCCTTGGTGGAAGCGGAGGCCCGTGCTCTTTCCACCTTGGTTGTGACGCGCGTCTACCATCACCTTTATCTTCGCGACCCCAACTTCGTCTTTGGCACCCTGCTAGAGCCCGTGGCTCCTGAGCTTGAAGATGCTGATGCCATAGTCGTGAAGGGACAGGTGGAGGCTTTTTTGTAGCAGTTCTGCCCAGTTGAGCCTTCCAATGCCACAGTAGGAGCCAGCGAGGAATATGATGGCGACGTTGCTGACGATGGGCCTCCCCAGGTGGATGATGGTGGCATCCAAGGCTGAAGGAGAGGACGCTGGTGCTGCTGCTTCTTGTTTTATCCCTATGACATTTGCCGTGCCTCGTGGAGGCGTAAGAACTTTGCTTTGAACTTTTCGGAAAAGAAACAATATGCTATGTAATAACTTGCTTTGGATTTTGCTACTTTTGTTTACCTTTGGTGTTCTACGTCGGCAGGGCCCGACCCTGCGCATACCTTGACCACCATTGGGGCGTCCGGATCACCAGGACGAGACCAAGGGGTGAGGGGCTACGTGGCCAGTTAGGCCCTTGGGTCGCAATTCCCAGGGTCACCCTTAACGTACGAACATGCTTAGTGTTTTTATGAACCAGAGCCTCACGAGGGTGGGCTCTGCAACGGTGGGTCCCAACCCCGCGCATTCATCGGCCGCCGTTGGGGCGTCCGGAGCACGAGGACAGGACCAAAGGGTGAGGGTCTATGAGGCCTTTGAGGCCCCTGAGTCGCGATGCTCAGGGGTCCCCCTTGACGTGCGAGTTGCCCTTGTGAGTTCCATACCTTCCTCCCGTCAGCCTTTGCCTAGGAGGGGCGCACAAGGACCAGGTACAAGGACCTGGTGAGGAGGCTTGCGCCAGGTCTGACCGACCTGGGCGCGGCCCCCGTGTCCAGCACCCTGCGCGCTCATCTCAGGAAGAGGCTGAACGGTCGACCGAGAGGCCATCCTGGAGTTAGTGAGGCCCGGAGGCGCCCCCAGTTGTTTATCCCCAGCGCGGAGCATAGGGCTACCACTTGGCGTGGGCATAGCCGCACCTCGACCATGTCGTCCGCCAGCGCGGAGCATGGGGCTTCCACTATCGCGTGGGTGGAGGTCCCTCCGGGGAGCAATCCGGGCATGTAGAGCCCAACTAGAGGAGGTGTATATGGGCACCTGTGGGCCAGCGTGGGACCCACGAGGTCGTACCTCAAGGTGGGTTGCGCGTGGTCTTCAAGAGCTTCTGCATGACCGTTGTAACCTGTGCCAAAATGAACCTCCGGAGGCCATTGCATGGGAAGATCAAGCACCAAGGACCTCAGGAGGTGACGTCAGCGGGGCGAACCCATCAGATATAGCTCGGTCACTTGGATTTATCAACAGTACAAGGACAGACCCGAGCACATGCGTCGTGCTTAGGCTTCTTCATGCAACAACCCCAAGAGGAGCCCCGGCGCATGGTTCCTGCGGAGGCGTCCCAGGCTGAAAAAAATGGAAACCGGTTTGCGTGCCCTGGCCTGCTGGACGGGGCGCACGACACTTCAAACAACAAAACGCTAGACAAGCGACTTTCAAGGAACAAGGTGAAAACCCAATCTCAAGAAAAGCCAATCCCAATTCCAGCAAAAATGATACATGTCGTAGGGACGAACCCACACGGTCTGGGGATGATGCAGCCCGAGGGGCGCCCCCAACTGAATTCAAACGAAAAGATGAGACATGACGCATGGATGGACCCACGCGGCATGGGGATGATGCAGCCTGAGGGGCACCCCCAACTGAACAAAATGGGAAATGTCACCTGGCACCATTGGTGGAGAAGTGTTGGTGTAGCTCAAGACGCTTGCTGCAGATGTTTCTCCTCATGAGTCGCTTGGTTCCGGGACCTCGCGAGGCTCCTCAGGTTCTGGGAGCTCGCGAAGGACCAGTGCCCCCTCCGCCAGGATCTCCTGATGCCTGGCCTCGTGAGCCACCAGGACGCCCCGCATGTGGCGCTGGTGTAGGGCAGCTTGGTTCGACAGGCCGAAAGGCATGCAAACATAGTTGTGAGGAGGGCCCTCACTCCGGCCCACCTGGGATGGCCAGTACAGATACTGAGATGCGACTCCATTTAGTCCTGGGATGTTGACGTAGACGCGCAGCCTGCCACCAAAGCCAGGGACGGCAGGTGCACTTGGTGGTGTAGGGCGACGCTCGCCTCGCATTGCTCTTGGTACCTGCAAGTCTTAGATGATCTGGGTGATGAACTCCTGAGCACTCGCTGCCTCGCGCCTTGTGCCCTCCTTCCGGAAACATGCGCTGAAGCACGCCTCCAGATGGTGCTCGAGCGCCTTCCTTGTGGCGTTGGCTAGGTCAAAGGCCCTCCAGAGGAGAGCCCCCGAGCCCAGCCGGGGAGGGGCGCTGGGCGCACCTTCCTATGCGAGGGAGGAATGAACCCCGTTCATGGGCGCAGATCGTGAGGCGCGGCCGTCGGGTGTTGCTTCCTTATCAGGCTTCAGGGCGAGCAGCTACTTCTTCTTCATTGGGACGGCTTTAGGAGGGTAGGCAAAGCCCTCGGTGTCGGGGTTATCCACTGCCGCAGCTTGGTAGGTGTCAGGGATATTACTATTAGGTATAAACCGCCCAGGAGGGGCCGGTTTATGCCCTTGGAGATTATTTCTACTGAATACAAGTCAAACATGGAGCAAGACGCTTTATTCTGAGAAGCTTAAGGCCCAAGAGGCGTTAGGGCCCATGATCTGTAAACCGCTATATGATATGTAACTTGTGATGTAAGATAGGAAGGATACAGATCGAGCCAGACACGTTTATGAGCCGGCCTCTGGATTCTGTAAACCGGACCGCGCGTCACCTCTTATATAAAGGGACGACCCGGCGACGGTTCAAGACAGACAACAATAGCTCGAGACACAGGGAAAGCGGATTCGCTCCCTGGTCATCGAAACCCTAGCAATATTACACCAAACTAGACGTAGGATTTTACCTTCATCGAAGGGGCCGAACTAGTATAAAATCTCCGTGTCCTTGTCCGCTTTAACCCCTTTAAGCTAACCCGTAGCGATGGCCTCACGACGAAGTCCTTTTGCTAGGACATCTGCCATGGCAAAACCACGACAGTTGGCGCATACCGTGGGGCTATCGCACGATGGTTTCGAGTTCTTAAAGGGCAGCTTTGAAGGACTCAAGGGCTATGCAGTGGGCCGGATGACTAGGAGTCGTCGCGGCAAGATCTACATCGACGATGCAGGCTGGGCCCCCGACGCCGATTCAATCGAATAAGGGTATCGGGTCCCCTTCGGCGGCATCCACGTCTTCATCGGCAAGATCGGCGAACCGGTCCCTGAGCTGGACATCTTCCCCAACATCGTCGAGCCAGCTCAGCGTGCGAGACCTACCCGGATTCAGACTGCCGTGAAGCACGTCTTCGTTGGAGCAGTGCATGGAGTGCAAGCCGAGGACGGATCGGACTCTAGCGGTGAGACAGTTGTCTATTCCGACGACGAATCATCCTCTGGAGAGACATAATCTTTATATCTGCTGCAGGACGGCCGATCTGAGGGCTGTTCCGATGGTGACAGTATTCCGGACCCCCTCGATCCGCCAAATCGGGTTGCCGTCTTTATGGCCGGATCACAACCTATGCAGCAGTCCTCAACTACAGCGGCGTTAACATCAGACATGGTGGGAGCTAGGGCTGGAGGCCCTGATCCGTCACCGGCTGAAACTTTATCCATCTTGGTCGATACTTTGACAGCGCTATTAACAGCAGAGGTAGCCCAGGCCAATAAAGAGCAGCATGATGCGGAAGTCGCTCAGGTGAAGAGACGGATAGATCAAGCCAAGTTGGACCTAGCTGCTGAGAAAACCAGGATGGCTGCAAAGCAGGCTGAGCTTGATGCTCAAGCCTATCGACTCATGTTGGATCAGACCGCTTCACACGAGGTAATGATGAGAAGGCAATGATCTCGCCTGCCACCGGTTTATGAGGCTAGGAACCTCTTTAGCACACCAGGAGCAGGAACCAGAAACCAGCCAGAGATAAACCGGGGCGGAGCACCGGGCACAGGAGCGTCAGTCCAGTCGCCGGCCACGGAGCCAACCCGCCAGGTTGTACCATCACATCATGTGCCCACTCCTCCCGGTCATTACTCTAATCCGTTGGATAACATCGTAGCCGCCGCTTCACGACTGGCCGGCCTTCCCATTGAAGGAACATCCCCTGTAGCAGTGGAGGCACGACGAGCCAGGGAGTTTTTGGAAACGGCTCTAACTTAACAGCAAGCTTATTCCCACAGCCGTGAGAAGATTCATTCAACCCCTCCCCCAAGCCGAAGTTACACTAGGCGCCTGGATGAACCGACTGTATCAAGCAGCGCACGGAGACGTAATCCGCCATGGCAGGATGACCCGGCAGGAGCAGACGCGAACGCTCAGAACGTGGTGGATCAGGGCAGGCAACGCCGAGAGGCCGAATTAGCAGCACATCATGATGTCCGTCAGGCAATGCGGGTTCGTCCCTCTACCACAGTTGAACTGGGGGTTATGTCTAGTTCCCTGGGAGTACCTTGTCTGACTCCCGCTTTGCGCAGCGTGAAACTTCCTAAGAATTTCAAGGGGCCGCGCAAGGTGCCCAACTACACGGCGGATTTATCCCTAGAGGCATGGGTTGAAAGTTATGAGATGGCAATGGAGATGCTGGATGTGGATGATGCGGCATGTGCTAAGTATTTCACAATGATGCTGGAGGGTACAGCTCGCACTTGGCTGAAGGGCTTACCACCCAATTCCGTCGGATCATGGGCCGAATTACGTCGCCAGTTTATCAACAACTTCAAGGACACGTGCAAGCAGCCAATGTCTGTCGTCGATTTAGCTGCCTGCGTTCAAGGAGAGCATGAGTCAACAAGTAGTTGGGTGCGCCGGGTGTCAGAGATCCTGCATTCCTCCTATAGCATCAACCCAAGCACAGCAGTGGTAACATTGGAAGGCAATTGCCAGTTTGAACCTTTGAAGTTGAAATTGGGACGGCTTAAGCGTAATTGCGACGACATGGGGACACTCATGGGCGCTTTAGTGAAGTATGCGGACTCAGATAATACCAAGTACCCAGACTCCGATAATGACAAGTCAGGGAAGGTAAACAAGAATGGTAAGGCACCGCAGCCCAACCCGGCGAATCAAGGATATAACGGCAAGCGTAAAGCGGATACCAACTCAGATTCTGTGGCTAACACCAATGCTTAGGAGGATGGACAGGGCCGCAAGGGTAGACCTCTCCCACGGAATGGGAGGCCGCCTATTAATCTGGAACGCTAGATGAACATACCTTGCCCGAGGCATGGTACAGCGGAAAAGCCAGCTACACACCTATGGAAGGACTGTTTTATTATGCAGGAAATCATGAACCGGTCTCGATACGATCATGGACCATCCGGCGGATCAGGTCCCGGTGTTCACGGACCGGGTTATCAAGGTGGTGGATTCGGTTTAGGATACCAAGGCAATAACGACAACTACAACGGGCATAATCAGCATAACCAATAGCACGGCTAGGGCGGCTATAACAATCAGGGAAATCAATAGCGTCAACAGCAGCAGCAATCCGGATATCAGAATAACCCGAAGGAGTTGAGCAGTGGGCAGTATCATGTCTTCACTACGAGCTTGTGTAAACGTGATCAGAAAATTCACAAGAGGGCAGTACATTCTGTTGAACCGGCGGTGCCGCGTTACCTGTGTTGGTCAGAACAGCCCATTGTGTGGAGCCGAGAGGATCATCCACCCCGGGTTGAAAATCCAGGTCAGCTGGCTCTGCTTGTGGCACCTCAGGTGGGTGACTACAAGTTTACCAAGGTGCTTATGGACGGAGGCAGCAGCATCAACATTCTATACTATGAGACTTTCCGACGCATGGGGCTGATAGATAAGAAGCTTCGGCTGTCCAACACAGTTTTTCATGGGGTGGTGCTTGGCAAATCGGCGTATCCAGTTGGCAAGATAGATTTGGAGGTAACTTTTGTAGATGAGCATGATTCCAGGTCGCAGACCTTGACCATTGAAGTGGTAAAGATCAAGAGCCCGTATCACGCGTTGTTCGGGCTGCCGGTTTACGCCAAGTTCATGGCAAGGCCGCGTTATGTTTATCTAGAGCTCAAGATGCCAGGCCACAAGGGAACCATTACAGTCCATGGGAGTCGCAAGATTGCGTTGGAGTGCAAGGAAGGTGATGCAGCTTATGCTGAAGCGGTTTGTGCAACTGATGAGCTGAAGTTTTACAAAGACAATGTTGATTCGGCGAATATGTCTCCGCTGAAGAAACCAACCACAGAGCATGATCCGACCCTGAAGTTCAAATCAGCTGAAGAGACCAAACAGGTTGATTTTGTTCCTGGCGATTCATCCAAGCAGTTCACCATCAGCGCTAACCTAGAACCAAAATAGGAAAGCGCGCTCATCGAGTTCATCCATGAGAATCGGGACATCTTTGCATGTAACCCTTCTGACATTCCAGGTGTACCGAGGGAACTCGCTGAGAACACTCTCAACATTGATCCTAAGTTCAAACCGGTTAAGCAATTTCTGCGCCGCTTCAATGAAGAAAGGCGCAAGGCTATTGGAGAAGAAGTAGCTAGGCTCTTGGAGGCAGGGTTCATAATTGAGGTGCTTCATCCAGAGTGGTTGGGTAATCCGGTGCTAGTGCTTAAGAAAAATGGCACTTGGCGAATCTGTGTTGATTACACAGATCTGAACAAAGCTTGCCCAACGGATCCCTTTGCCCTCCCCCGTATTGATCAAATCATTGATGCTACGGCAGGTTGTGAGCGGCTAAGTTTTCTGGACGCATACTCAGGTTATCATCAGATCAAGATGGCAGTTAAGGACCAGGAGAAGACGGCCTTTATAACTCTCTTTGGAGCCTTCTGCTATGTGTCTATGCCACTTGGGCTTAAGAGTGCCCAGGCGACTTATCAGCGTTGTGTACAGAACTGCCTTCATGGACAGATTGGACGGAATGTTCATGCATATGTGGACAACATTGTGGTAAAATCTAGGAAGGAGGAGACATTGATAACAGACTTGAAGGAAATAATCTCCGGATTTACGAAATGATGCTTAATCCCGATAAGTGTGTTTTTGGTGTTCCGGCAGGCAAGCTCCTGGGATTCTTGGCATCAAACAGGGGAATTGAGGCTAATTCAGAGAAGATCAAAGCGATTACATCCTTGGCTAAACCGGTGGGCATCAATGATGACCAACATGTGGCGGGCCGTATTGCGGCGCTCAGCCGCTTTATCAGCCGTTTGGGGGAGAAGGCTATCTGTCACACCCTGCATTTTGTAACATGGTTATTGCATTAATAAAGCATGAAAATTTGGGCCAACAAATTTTTTTGGCATCATTTGGCTTTTATTTGGAATTAAGTTTTTCTCTCTCTGATTTTCTAGTGCTCTTTAAAGTCAACTACTCCATCCTATATACTTCATCTCCTTACCCCAAACTTCTGCCCAATGATCATACCAAGTGTATATAACAGTATAGTATATTCATATAAAAATATTTTGGCCAAATAGTATTTTCAAAAATTAGTTTTCCAAAAAACCCCTGAATTGAGACTTGCACTGTAAATACTTGATTTAGGGAGATAAAAATCTTTGAAAAGGTATGTTTGAATCCTATTAGGTATAGGACTCCCAAAAAACCACAAAAGTATAATTTTATAAGTTATTTTCCTATTTTATTTAAAGGCTTTTTATTAAGGCCAGAAATGGTCTTTAATAGGTAAAAATTATTTAACTATTTCAAAGATATTTGCCAAAATTCAGAGGGACTCTTAGGACATATATTGTCCATATATAAGAGTTTCAACACTTGGTCATGTTCAAAATATTGGGCAAATCCCTCAGAAACCCTTTCTGGATATTTCAAGCTTTTGAAATATTTACAAATGAAATATTCTCTAAAAATTCCAGGGAAATTCTATCATGTCATATATGACATATTTGATGATCTTGCCAAGCCCCATGCCTTGGGAAGCAAGAAAACATCATTAAAACCCCTCAAAACCATTCTGTCCATTTTTTTAAGTTTGAGCAACTTTACATTGCCAAACTTCTCCAAATGCTCCCAAACTTGGTACACATGCTAAAATGGTCTAATAATGCATCTAGACCAAATGGCACAAGTTTTGGAGAAGGGTAACTTGATCAGAGTACCCCAAAACCATTTCTATTCAGATTCAAATTTGAACAACTTTACATTAGCAACTTTTTACTTGTGACCTCAACTTTTGTGGACAGACTCACAAACCCAAATAATGACACTACACCAAGTGGTGCATCAAGGAGAGATGGAGAGATGATTTGCTTAACTTAAACTTGGAAAATCCACTTCTGTTGATTTCAAGGGTTTACCAAAGCTACATTGGCAAGTTCCTTCAAATGAGCTCAAACTTGGTGGAACACCCTATTTCTATATACCATTTGATCATGTTAAGTCTCATGTCAATTGGAAATCATTTGCTTGCCCAAAACCACATCAAACACCTTCTGGTAATTTTCCAAAACTGTCACTTTTACCTCTTTTCTTGTTCTCCTTGAGCTAGGCTTTTTACCACAACATCTACTAGACCCCTTCTAACTCCAGCAGCAATGGCTGCACCACAACTCAATGATTGAGGGGGGTAAAACCCCATTTTACATTCCTGGACATCCACTTTCACCCTTCTCTCTCAGCACTCTCTCCTTCTAGAATCCCTCAATGGCATCCAACGCCCCTCCCACATTCTTTACTCCCCCTAGAGCCAATGGACAAGGTGGCCGCGTCCATAGCGCGTGGGACACGGCCATGCCAGCCATATGGGCGCTCTGGAGCGCGCTACAGTGTGCTCCCACACTGTAGCCCCGTCCTGCCCGAGGCACCCGACCACCTAGGGCGTCGGGATGGAGTCTCCCGAGGCCGCCTCGACGTCCAAAACATGGCAGCTGGTCGGCCCCCTCCTCCTTCTCCCTCCTCTTGCCCCAGCTCGCATGCGCGCCGGCCACCCGAGAGCTCCAATGAGAAAGCTCACACGTGCGGTGCCCCTGGCCTCCCCCTGCTCTCTCTCTTCTCTCCCCTAGCTCTGGACTGAATCCAGGAAGACCCCAGACACGGCGCCAGCTCCTCCCGAGCCCTGTGGCAAAGAGCAGGAGCTAGTCGGCGCATTGGTCCATGGCACCCTGTTGTTCGCCTATTAAGGGACACCTCGCGCCCTACTCTCCTCACCACTCGCTTCCACACACACCTAATCACCCCCCTACACCATTCACCCCTCTCCAGACGAGCCCGAGCTCGAGATCGAGCTCGAGCTCTGCTGCCTCGGGTCGCCGTCGACCTCACGGTACAGGCCCTCTCCGCCGCTCCTCTTCCTCGATCTGGAACCGCCGCGGCTCACCGACCATTTCCCCCTTCCTACCCACTTATTTTGCAGCCGAAAACGGCCGGAACCATCGACCCCCGAAGGTCCTTCGCCGCGTGACCTCGTCGCCGGCGAACCATGCCACCCTGGCGACTGCAACCACCTCCACCCGAATGGCGACTCGACGCTGAGTCCAGTCGTGCCCTCGCCCGACCTCGCCGTGCGTTGCATCGACGCTGGTGAGCTCGCCGGCCCTCTGTCGCAGGGTTAGGGATGACAGACGGGCCCCGCCTGTCAGCCTCTCCTCTCCATCGTCTCTGTCTCTCTCGCTGACGCCCGGGCCCCGCCCGTCAGGTTTAAAACCTTGCGCGCGCGTAGGCACCAGTGCGCTGGGCCGCCTCTCTGGCTGGGCCTGCTGCGCTGCGGCTATTCTGGCCCAGCAGGCACAGAGCCCTTTTCCTTTTTCTTTTTCTATCAACTTGCAAAAATTCCTCTGGACTAAGTATTAATCCAAATGAAATAATTCCAACTCCTAAAACCTTGTAATATTCCAACCTATTTCATGATATAACTTTCACACATATTCATGAACCTCTTCTGTACTGTTCAAATTTAAATTTAAATTTGAACATTAAAACCTCTGTTCAAAAATCCATCTACCCCATTCTATCACTCCAAATCCAAAACTAAGAATTTTTGCCCTCTTAGTTTTCACTCTAGTGTTTTATAAAAATAAGTTGACATTTTTCTGAGCACTTTGATTTTTCCGTTTTTATTATTGTCTTATTTTTCCATTATTTTATTGCGACGATTAGATACCGTGTTCGACGAAGTTGCTGAAGAAGAAGAAAGAGAAGGATTTGAAGACTTTGAAGACCAAGCCAATCCAGGCAAGCAGCCCTTTGACCATGATACCCTTCTTGTTCATCGGTACCCTTTGCATGATGATGTAATATGACGGTGGTAAACTTGTTGTGAACCATCACATGATGCATAGCCCTACTCACAACTATACCTTGTGCATAATGCAAGAGATTAGCTGTGATGCATAATGCTGCATGAGCAACATGAACTCTCCGTAATTACATTCTCTCGAAAACCCCATCGGGTGCCCCTAATGCCCGTGGGTGATGTTGGAATTATGTCACCACTTGAGGAAGAAGTGGTGTACCAAAGAAAGCTTTTGGTGTGTGTGTGTAAAATGATGGATTAGATTTATGTATGATTACCGACCCAACCAAACATGCGCATTATATGGGAAAGGGCATTATTGATTACCTAGGCCAATACTAGCATGGTGCTCGCATTACTAGTGACGGGGGTGACACGAGGTCACTCTCGGGAAGGGGTCGTGCTTGGATAGGCGGCCATGACTGTTTTCATACGGCATCGAACACATCGTTGGTACCCCGTGCCAGTGGTATGTGAAGAATATGGGAGCAAGGCTCCGAAATTTTTAAGATGTGATATGTTGGGCACGGGGGTTACTACCAATCGAGTGGACTCTATGTTAGTGTCGTCTAGGGAAAGATAGTGATCGGGTGCTTACCCCGAGTACTTGAGGTACCGCGGGTCGTGGATGACACGGAAGTTCCCCGGATCTTGTGGGTAAAGTGTGCAACCTCTGCAGAGTGTAAAACTATTCGAATAGTCGTGTCCACGGTCATGGACAGTAGGGAGGTGCTACTTAAACTATGTCCAGAATTTTACAAACTTGGTGAAAGTGTGTGTGTATTGAGTCAAGGTGGTGACTTGACTCGTTGAAAGAACCAGAAATGAATTGAACTCTATTTATGTTGATATATGTAACTTGTCCTCGAGGTCACCCAAGTACATTGATGCATGTTTCACAAATGGTAGAATATCTTATCTAGCAAATAGCTAGGTTGCTTATTGTCGAACAACTTGCATTGCTACCTTGAACCAAATCATGGGTTGCTTGCGAGTACATTCAAAGTACTCATTGGCTTGCCACTGGTTATTTAATTGGCCAGGCATGGAGGACCAGGGATTTGAAGAAGAATTCTAGGGAGACGAACATGCGAACTAGGACGCTTTCCCAGTCAGAATGCCTGTAGGGCTAAGGCAGATGGCATGGGTTCTATTTATCTACGAAGACTTCCGCTATTCGAGTTTATTTTCTATTCAGCCCATGAGGCTTTATCTATGTAAGACTTGGCCATAATGGTCATAATTTGTGTAAGACGGTATGTATGGATGTAAGACACTTGTTAGTCAGCTTCTGTGTGTTCAGTGAGCATTGATCTCTGGGATTCGTATAGGAGTAGGACTGTGGGCTTTATAAGCTGCCCGATCCGGCCCGATCGCCCCAGCCCAGCGCCGCCCTTGCCCTAGCCGCCAGCCCCACTGCCAGCCCTAGCCGCCACCGCCGCCTGCAGCCGCCGCCCCGCCGCCACCCGACGCCGCCGCCCCGCCTGCTGCAGCCGCCGCCCCGCGACGCCGCCGTGCTGCCCCGTCGGAGTACCCCGCCGCCGCCGTCGGAGTTCGTCGTCGAGGTATATCAGTTTTTTTAGAAACCGATCGGTTTAGTAATAAAACCGTAGATTCGTTTTTTATTATTAGATTAGATCGGTTCGATTTTTTTCGGTTTCGTTATTTAGCGGACGTTCATCCGTACGTTCGTTTTAACGAACGGTTTTCGTTAGTTAACCACAGACAGCGAACGTTCGTTTGTTAGCCTGTTCGTCGTTTTTCTTTTTCGGGGTATTTATCCGCGGTTATTCTGATCGAGATTTCTGTCCTGATCTTGTTTCGTGTTTTTCTTTTCGCTCGAGAGACGGAATCAGGTGATTCAAAATCCCAGATCTTCGTCTCGATGCCCTCTTTATGTTTAATCAACTTGAACAAAGTTTTGGCTACTGTCAAATTTGACCTTAGGCCAACTAGTAAACCAGAGCTCGTTTCTTTCGTAGTTTGAGTTTTGTTGCTTCTTTCGAGTTGATTCTTCTTTTTGCAAACCGGAGTTCTTAAGTTGAACTTTCTGGTTAGATCTCTTATTTGAGTTTTACCCGTGCATTAGTTAAGTACTTATTGTGTGCTTGTTTGATTGTGATAGAGTACCCGGAGTGCGCCGCTTGCTACTTTGAGTCTCCAGGTTTTGCGGATCATCAGCAAGGCAAGTAACACTTTGATCATGCTTTCCAATTACCCAGTTTTCATTGCATTAGTCCAACCCTCACGCATTGCATGAGTAGGATTAATTAATTTGTGGGATTGTGAAGTAGTTTGAGGTAGTACCTATTACCTGCATTACATTCAAACCCTTGGGAGTTACTTCTACGTTTGCTGTTAGGACATGCTATGCTCGTAGACGTGGTTTGGGTTTGAGTGAAATCCATGACAGATGTGAGTTTATTCATTAATGGTTCAACTTAAGGTGGCAACATTAATACACATCTGGGTGGATTAAGGCATCTGGGTATTCCAGTGATTGCCTGTTTTTCTTTTGGACCGCCACCCAGGCTCAAAGGGATCATGAGATTTTTCATACTAGAAACTTCCGTGTGCAGCCACATGCCAATATGGGCTCTGGCATAGTTGAGTAAGTTGTGGGAAACCTTTCCATGATGGGCAAGCAGATGTAGTGGGTTTTGTAGGTGTACCGGCCTATCTATCTGGTTAAGGGGACCTCTTCGAAAAGACTGTGTCTCGGTCATCCGTTTCTCAAACACCATGTAGTGCGAGAAACCAAACGGAGGCGATCGAGTCTTGTGGGGAAAAGTGCACAAACCTCTGTAGAGTGTACAAACTGATCATGATTAGCCGTGTCCCCGGTTACGGACGTCTTGAGTATCTAGTACTTGGATTATCATGTGAATCTCATCATGTTACTTTAATTAATTTTGTTGGGTTAATCATTATTTTAATTGGGGTTGAGAGGATGTCTATCTTCTCAACGATGTTCCAACTACCATGATAGTTAATTAAAATCTATTCCTTTGAAGTAGGGAAAATTGGTTTTACGCAAAAAACTTAACCATAGAGCTTTCCACCAGCCATATTGCATATTGTATAGCTTTACTCTCATTGCAATCTCTTGTGTTACCTTGCCAGCATATTCCATGTGCTGACCAGTTTTTAGGCTGCAACGTTTCATGTTGCAGACTTTTGAGAAGATGAGTAAGATGCCCTTTTAGGTCGTGGTTCTATACTCAGTGATGCCGCTGGAGTTGACGGACTCACTTATCTTCCAAGCCTTCCGCTGTTATTGTGTTAGATGGCCTTCAGCCATATTATTTGTAATAAGTTCATCGTTGGACTATCGATGTAATAAGTGTGTGATTGCTACTCTGTTATAAATCCTTCAAGTACTGTGCGCGTCAGCATTACTGATCCAGGGATGACACTGATGCACAGAGATCAGACTGTTTGAGGTCTGGTCGCTACAAGATGGTATCAGAGCACACGCTGACTGTAGGACACGACCACTAAGACAAGCCCTAGAGCACAATTCACTCTTCTCTTTTCTGACTCCTCATCTTTTCTACTCTTTAGGATGATGGAAGCAAAGCACAAGTTCATGCAACCGGATGATGATACACCATTTGGACGACACCTGAAGGAAGTCACTAGATATCTAAACATTGGACTACCAAGTTTCACCGGAACCTACAATGCCACTCTACCTGAGGAGGAGCGTTGGTTGATTCAAGTCCAAGTTCCAGGAAGGACGTTCGCACCTGTCACCTCACTCATAGCATTTTCATTTAATGCACCTACATGGAGCCTAGGAAGGAGCATGGCAGCCCACATTGCTATGGGAAGGATTGGAGAAGTCTTCAAGCAGGAGATAAAGGACACTATCTACCAGATTTGTGGACGCCGAGATGAGAATTGGGATATGATCAGCACCCGGAAGGATAGGTCCATTGCAGCTTTCATCCAGGAGTTGAACCACCACATTCGTCGCCAGGAGCACCAGATTTGTGCTGGGATGATAGATTTGAAGAAAGCCCTAAATAGGAATTTGGAACTAGAAGAAGAACTCAAGTCTACACGCGACGGATATGAGGAGGAGATGAAAATACTTGTGGAGAAGAATGATGATTTGACCCAGAAGTTAGGGATACTCATGGGAGAAGAAGACGAGGAAGAAGAATCCAAGGAGATTCCACCGGAAGACTATATCATCATAGATGACACGGATTCGGAAGCTGAGGATAGCAAGGATGAAGACTATGAAGATGAAGCTGGAGCAGATATTATGGAATCCTCTGCCGATCAATATTTTTAGATGACCACCCTGTGACTAGTAGTTACTACCATATAATAGTTTTAGAGCACTTTTGTAACGATCGTTAGATTTGTAAGACCATGTTTGAAATTGATTGGTGTGAATTGATTGTGTGTTTGTCTCATGTGCATATGGGTAGTGATTTTCCCTTAGACCTCTTTTCTATTCTAATCTCTTCCCTCTACACCCATCAGATGCCTCCTAGACGTGAATTCGAGTTTCCCCCTAAGCTCACTCAGTTGATCCAGCAGCAGAACACCTTGATGCAACTTCTTGTCCAGAACACTCAGAACAACCAGAACAACAACAACAACCCTCCACCACCACCACCCGTGGACAACCTGACACGTTTCTTAAGGTTGCAACCACTCGTGTTTGCTAGCTGCATCAAACCAATAGTGGAGGATGACTGGCTACGCAAGATTGGAAGGGATTTGACCACCGCTAATTGCTCGGATGCTGAGAAGGTGCGATTTGCCGCACACTAGTTGTTTGGACCAGCCGCAGCATGGTGGGAGAACTACACAGCCACTTACCCCGTAGCCAATGTGACTTGGGATCAGTTTCAGCAAGCTTTTTGTACCGCCCATGTCTCACCTGGATCCATGAGTATGAATAAGCAGGAGTTTCGCAATTTGCGCCAAGGGAATCGTACTGTGGACCAGTACGTGGATGAGTTTAGTACCCTATCTCGTTATGCCCCAGATGATGTGGCCACAGATGCTGCTAAGAAGGAAAGATTCATGGAAGGGCTGAATGATGAGATGAGCGTACAGTTGATGGTGGCAACTTTCAATAAATACCAGGAGTTGGTTGACCGCGCCCTAATGATTGAAAGGAAGCACCAGCAGATTGAGAGTCATAAGAGGAAGTATGGGCAAGGGAAGTATAATTCCGGAGCTCAGCAGAAGCCCCGCTTTACCCCTAAAGCGGTAGGATAGTTTCAACATACCCATGGAGGAGGTAGCTCGCACAACCACAATGGCACCAAGAATGGAAATGGGAATGGGAATGGAGCCAACGGAAACCAGAGCCGCCCTACACCATCCACACCCACCAAGAGGGATTTTAGCCATGTCACTTGTTACAAGTGTGGGAAGAATGGACATTATGCCAATGAATGCCCAGAAGCTAAGAATGGGAACGGCAATGGAAGCGCCGGGAAGAAGCCCAACCCGTTCAATAAAGGACAAGTGAACCACGTGACTGTGGAGGAGGTAGAAGAGCAACCAGATGATGTTGTCGGTAAGTTTTTGGTTAAGACCTTTACCGCAATAGTTCTTTTCGATACTGGTGCATCGCATTCATATATTTCAAGGGGATTCGTAAATAGACATAGGATGTCCACCAGAGTTCTTAAGACCCCCATGTTAGTAAGTTCACCTGGAGCAGATTATATGGCACACCAAGGATGTTTTCAGACGCCATTGATCATAGGACGCCACACTTTCCCCTCTGACCTAATAGTTCTGGAGTCACAAGGATTGGATGTGATATTAGGTATGGATTGGCTATCGAAGTATGGAGGTAACATTGACTGTGCCAGTAAGTCTATTTTGCTCACCACCCTGGAGGGAAAAAGGATTAAGTATGTATCTAGACATTCGCCTACAAGGACTCAAGTGCATTCTCTCACGGGAATTGTTCAGGAGGAAGTGCCAATAGTAAAGGATTATCCGGATGTGTTCCGAGAGGAGTTACCTGGCATGCCACCGGATAGAGATATAGAGTTTTTGATTGAACTTTTGCCAAGCACCGGGCCAATTTCTAAGAGACCATATAGGATGCCCGCAAAGGATTTGGAGGAGATAAAGAAACAGATTAAGGAGTTACTGGATAAAGGATTTATACGCCCAAGTTCTTCGCCTTGGGGTTCGCCAATACTTCTAGTGGAGAAGAAGGATGGATCGTTAAGAATGGTTGTTGATTACCGAGGATTGAATGAAGTAACGATAAAGAATAAGTACCCATTACCGATGATCAATGATCTGTTCGATAGATTGCAAGGAGCTAAGATATTTTCCAAGATCGATCTTCGATCAGGGTACCATCAATTGAAGATCCGAGAGCAAGATATACCTAAGACGGCCTTTACCACTAGGTATGGGTTGTACGAGTATACCGTTATGTCGTTTGGTCTGACGAACGCACCGGCATACTTTATGAACCTGATGAACAAAGTGTTTATGGAGTATTTGGATAAGTTCGTCGTAGTGTTCATAGATGATATTTTGATCTTCTCGAAGGATGAAGAGGAGCATGCAGAGCATTTGCGATTGGTATTGGAGAAGCTCAGAGAACATCAGTTTTATGCCAAGTTTAGCAAATGTGAGTTTTGGTTGAAGGAAGTCGGATTTCTCGGACACATTATATCTGGAGAAGGAATAGCAGTAGATCCCGCTAAGGTGGACACGGTGACCCATTGGGAAGCACCGACGACAGTTGGAGAGATCCGGAGTTTTCTTGGACTCGCAGGATACTACCGGAGATTTATTGAGAATTTCTCGAAGATTGCAAAGCCAATGACGGAGTTGTTGAAGAAGGACACCAAGTACAGTTGGACAGAAGAATGTGAGGCCAGTTTTCAGGAATTAAAGAAGCGATTGGTCTCGTCCCCTGTGTTTATTCTGCCAGATCAACATAAGGATTATGAGGTGTACGGCGGCGCTTCACGTCGAGGACTTGGAGCAGTTCTTATGCAGGAAGGAAGAGTTGTTTCGTATGCTTCACGACAACTGAAACCTCATGAGATGAACTATGCCACCCACGATTTGGAGTTAGCAGCCGTAGTGCATGCATTGAAGACGTGGAGACATTTTCTCATTGGGAACCATTGTGAAGTATATATGGATCATAAGAGTTTGAAGTATATATTCACTCAGAAGGAGTTGAATATTAGGCAAAGGAGATGGCTGGAACTCATTAAGGATTACGACATGAGATTGCATTATCATCCCGGAAAGGCTAACGTAGTAGCCGATGCGCTAAGCCGTAAGAGTCATGTCAATACCCTGATGATGGAGGAATTTCCAAAGGAGTTAGCCGAGGACCTACGAGAACTACGTATGGAGATAGTTCCGAGAGGCTATGTAGCAACATTAGAAATCCAGTCTACCCTGATGGATAAAATCAGAGAAGCTCAGAAAGCTGACAAAGAGGTTGTCGCTATATAGGAGAGGATGAGCGAAGGAAAAGCTAAAGATTTTCGTGAGGATGAACACGACACCCTATGGTTTGAGGATCGAATCTATGTGCCTAATGACCCGGGGATCAGGAAGTTGATTTTACAAGAGGCCCATGATTCACCATACTCGATTCACCTAGGAAATACTAAGATGTATTTGGATTTGAAGGATATTTTCTGGTGGACCGATATGAAGTGGGAAAAGCTTGGCATGGATTTTATCACCGGATTGCCCAGGACCAAAGCAGGATATGATTCAATCTGGGTAGTAGTAGACCGATTGACGAAGGTAGCCCACTTTATCCCTGTGAAAACCACATATACCAGTGCAAAGTTGGCAAAGATATACATGACCCGAATTGTATGTCTGCATGGAGTTCCGAAGCGCATCGTATCAGATAGAGGAACCCAGTTTACCTCAAAGTTCTGGAATCAGTTACATGAAACTTTGGGTACCAGGCTAGAGTTTAGCATAGCGTTTCACCCGCAGACAGATGGACAGACGGAAAGAGTAAATCAGATTTTGGAGGATATGCTAAGAGCCTGTGCATTAGATTATGGATCTAGTTGGGATGACAACTTACCCTATGCGGAGTTCTCATACAACAACAGTTACCAGGCCAGTTTGAAGATGGCACCGTTCGAGGCATTGTATGGAAGGAGATGCCGAACACCGTTGTCGTGGGATGAAGTTGGAGATCGACAGTTGTTTGGATCAGACTTAATCAAAGAGTCCGAGGAGAAGGTAAAGTTGATCCGAGATAGACTGAAGGTAGCTCAGTCCAGGCAGAAGAGTTATGGAGACTCGAAGCGCAAGGAGATAACCTATGAGATCGGAGATAGAGCGTACCTGAGAGTATCGCCTCTGCGAGGAGTTAAACGTTTCGGAGTTAAAGGGAAATTAGCCCCAAGATTTGTGGGACCTTACCGTGTTTTGGAACGCATGGGAGAGGTTGCCTATAAGTTGGAATTGCCCGAAGGATTGACAGGAGTGCACGACGTGTTTCACGTTTCGCAGCTCAAGAAGTGCCACGCGGAGATGGCCGATATACCTCTTAGAGACACAGTACCCCTGGAAGCAGTTCAGTTGGACAGTGACCTGACCTACGAGGAGAAGCCTGTTAAGATTCTCGAATTTTCGAGCAGAGTTACTCGCAGTAAGGTTATCAAGTTTTGCAAAGTTCAGTGGAGTCACCACATCGAGGAAGAAGCCACCTGGAAACGAGAAGATGATCTACGCAAGGACCACCCACACCTGTTCTCTAGCCAAGTCGAATCTCGAGGGCGAGATTCATTCTAAGGGGGTAGGTTTGTAACACCCCAAATTTGTTATACGTAGATAATATTGCATTTGCATGTTTTTGCACTTTTGTTCGTGGAGTTCCTCGGAATTCTAAGCAACTCAAGGACCTACGGAGAGAGTTGGGAATTTTACCGTTTTCGTATTTGAGTTCGCTCGAATACCGGTACGAGGACAGTGTGATTCTAATTATTTTTCTCTCCTAAAAATAATTCTAAATAAAATATATGAGCGGAGATAATATGACTTCTCCAAAATAACAGAAATATTGGAGGAAAAATATTAAAATCACTTTTGGTATTTTTCTGGATTTATTTGCATATGAAAAATACGCGTTTTTCAAAATTGCATTTAGGTCCGGGAAAAATGTTCACTTTGTCCTAAATATTATTAGAGGACGGTGAAAATTTATTTCGGGGATTTTGGAGTCCGTTTGGTATTTCTTTCGTTAGTTTTTCTGTGCCGGGACTCTTTTAGAAAAAAAAGGGTGAACCGACTTAGGATTCGTATAGGAGTAGGACTGGGCTTTATAAGCCGCCCGATCCGGCTCGATCGCCCCAGCCCAGCGCCGCCCTTGCCCTAGCCGCCAGCCCCGCCGCCAGCCCTAGCCGCTGCCGCCGCCTGCAGCCGCCGCCCCCCCGCCACCCGCCGCCTGCCGCCGCCGCCCCACCGCCACCCGACGCCGCCGCCCCGCCTGCTGCAGCCGCCGCCCCGCGACGCCGCCGCGCCACCGCCCTGCCCCGCCGGAGTGCCCCTCCGCCGCCGCCGAAGTTCGTCGTCGAGGTATATCGGTTTTTTTTAGAAACCGATCGGTTTAGTAATAAAACCGTAGATTCATTTTTTTTATTAGATTAGATCGGTTCGGTTTTTTTTCAGTTTAGTTATTTAGTGGACGTTCGTCCGTACGTTCTTTTTAATGAACGGTTTTCGTTAGTTAACCGCAGACAGCGAACGTTCGTTCGTTAGCCTGTTCGTCGTTTTTCTTTTTCAGGGTATTTATCCGCGGTTATTCCGATCGCGATTTCTGCCCTGATCTTGTTTCGCGTTTTTCTTTTCGCTCGAGAGTCGGAATCAGGTGATTCAAAATCCCAAATCTTCGTCTCGATGCCCTCTTTACGTTTAATCAACTTGATCAAAGTTTTGGCTACTGTCAAATTTGACCTTAGGCCAACTAGTAAACCGGAGCTCGTTTCTTTCGCAGTTTGAGTTTCGTTGCTTCTTTCGAGTTGATTCTTGTTTTTGCAAACCGGAGTTCTTAAGTTGAACTTTCTGGTTAGATCTCTTATTTGAGTTTTACCCGTGCATTAGTTGAGTACTTATTGTGTGCTTGTTTGATTGCGATAAAGTACCCGGAGTGCGCCGCTTGCTACTTTGAGTCTCTAGGTTTTGCGGATCATCAGCAAGGCAAGTAACACTTTGATCATGCTTTCCAATTACCCAGTTTTCATTGCATTAGTCCAACCCTCACACATTTCATGAGTAGGATTAATTAATTTGTGGGATTGGGAAGTACTTTGAGGTAGTACCTATTACCTGCATTACATTCAAACCCTTGGGAGTTACTTCTACGTTTGCTGTTAGGACATGCTATGCTCGTAGACGTGGTTTGGGTTTGAGTGAAATCCATGACAGATGTGAGTTTATTAATTAATGGTTCAACTTAAGGTGGCAACATTAATACACATCTGGGTGGACTGAGGCATCTGGGTATTCCAGTGATTGCCTGTTTTTCTTTTGGACCGCCACCCAGGCTCAAAGGGATCATGAGATTTTTCATACTAGAAACTTCCGTGTGCAGCCACATGCCAATATGGGCTCTGGCATAGTTGAGTAAGTTGCGGGAAACCTTTCCATGATGGGCTAGCAGATGTAGTGGGTTTTGTAGGTGTACCGGCCTATCTATCTGGTTAAGGGGACCTCTTCGGAAAGACTGTGTCTCGGTCATCCGTTTCTCAAACACCATGCAGTGCGAGAAACCAAACGGAGGCGATCGAGTCTTGTGGGGAAAAGTGCACAAACCTCTGCAGAGTGTACAAACTGATCATGATTAGCCGTGTCCCCGGTTACGAACGTCTTGAGTATCTAGTACTTGGATTATCATGTGAATCTCATCATGTTACTTTAATTAATTTTGTTGGGTTAATGATTATTTTAATTGGGGTTGAGAGGATGTCTATCTTCTCAACGATGTTTCAACTACCATGATAGTTAATTAAAATCTATTCCTTTGAAGTAGGGAAAAATTGGCTTTACACAAAAACTTAACCATAGAGTTTTCCACCGGCCATATTGCATATAGTATAGCTTTACTCTCATTGCAATCTCTTGTGTTACCTTGCCAGCATATTCCATGTGCTGACCCGTTTTCGGGCTGCAACGTTTCATGTTGCAGACTTTTCAAACGACGAGTAAGATGCCCTTTTAGGTCGTGGTTCTATACTCACTGATGCCGCTGGAGTTGATGGACTCACTTATCTTCCAAGCCTTCCGCTGTTATTGTGTTAGATGACCTTCAGCCATATTATTTGTAATAAGTTCATCGTTGGACTATCGATGTAATAAGTGTGTGATTGCTACTCTGTTATAAATCCTTCAAGTACTATGCGTGTCAGCATTACTGATCCAGGGATGACACTGATGCATAGAGATCAGACTGTTTGAGGTCTGGTCGCTACAATTTGGCCTAGGAATCGGTGAAGCTCCAAGAAGAACTCCACAATACCAAGGCACTTCTTCGACGAGCACAAGAGAAGACGGATAGGATCAAGAAGGAACGTGTACCTCCCGGGCAACCCGCTGTCGCGTATCGAGGCAGAAGGCCCTCAGGAGATGTATCTTACAAGGATGAAGAACCACCCCAGCGATGCCGTATGACGGTAAGAGAATATCGCAAGCTTTTCCCTGCACCACCAGCAAAACACCGCCGTGTCCAACTCCTCCACTCCCCCACACCCTCAAGTGATAGGGGGGCCCAGACAGATGAAGACAAGGAGGAAGACCCAGAAGAGCTAGAATACGCGACCGAGCATTCCGCCGCATAGGCATCATTCGCAACTCGGATATGCCAACTCGTGACCTCTACGGTAGGATAGGTCTTGTAACCCCTATGCGAAGTCGAGTCCTTGTATGGTTCATATGAAGCCATCTAGTGTTTGCTTTTGTTGTTTTTGGATGTACGTCGTATCTTCCCTTCGGGAATGTGTAAACAACTACCTCACCCATTTGGAATTTTAATGAATGTGTTTGGCCCTTTTGGCCCTTGCATGAACATAAATAGTGTCACACCCACCCCCTTACTATGCACCCATCTTTATTGCTTTCCCTCTTCATTCCAAATCATGAGACCTTTACCGCTCCAACAGGATGCTGTTGTAACTCGTACTGGTACCTCTACCCAGCAGTCCGAAGCCGGAGCATCCGCCCAAGCAGAGGCCAGCCAAGACCAAACCCATGACCAAGCTCCACCACCACCTCCCCCGATCATGGACATGGCTCAGCTTCTCCAAGCCTTCCGAGAGGAACGCCAAGCCAACACCGCAGCCCTCCAGATGATTGCTCAAGCTATCACCAACAACCGCCAGCCGGCGGGGAATTGCAATGGACGTTCCATGTTGGCGGAGTTCAAGAAGCATTCACCGCCAACCTTCATCGAGACTGCTGAACCCCTGGATGCAGACGACTGGGTCCGCACCATTGAGGACTTGCTGGAACTAGTCGGTTGCACCGAAGACTGTGAGAAGGTGGCTTATGCTGCCCACTGCCTCGGGGGGACGGCTAGAGCATGGTGGGATGGATTCAAGGTCATGCATGCCGGGCAAGACATCACTTGGAATAACTTCAAGGCAGAATTCCGCAAGGCCCATATTCCTTCCGGAATCATGGCTATCAAGAAGTGTGAGTTTCGAGCCCTGAAGCAAGGAAGTGGCACTGTCAAGGAGTACATGCAAAAGTTCAGTGTTCTGTCAAGGTATGCCCCTGAAGATGTCAGCACAGATGCTGCAAAAAGGGAGCGCTTCATGGAAGGCCTCAATCAGACTCTGCAGTACTCACTTGTCGTGTGTGACTGCCCAACCTTTCCTGACCTGGTGAACAAAGCACTCATGCTTGAAGACAAGCGGCGTTCTCTGGAAGACACTCGCAAGCGCAAGATGATCAGCAAGCGAAGTTCCAGCAACCAGAAGCCTCGCCCGTGGTAGCCAGCCCCGGTCAAGCCAACCTATCAGTAGCCAAGAGCACCTGCACCTCGCACCAACTATCAGCCTCAGCAGTATGCCAACCCAAGGCCAGCATTCAACCCCAATAACAGTGGTGGCAACAAGATCAACAACCCAAACCAAGTCACTTGCTTTGGTTGTGGCCAGTCTGGACATATCTCTAAGGTGTGCCCCAACAAGAAGCCCAATGCCCCAGGCCCCAATGCACAGCACCCAGGACAAGGCCTCGGGATGCCACCACGGAATCAATCTGCTCGCAACCCGCCCAACCATGGGAAGGGGCGTGTGAATCACGTCACTGCTGAAGAAGCCCAGGAAGACCCGAACGTCGTGCTGGGTACTTTCCTTGTCAACTCAGCACCTGCAACTGTCTTGTTTGATTCTGGAGCCATGCATTCATTTGTCACTCAAAGATTTGCATTAAAAAGTGGCATGACCCCTACACCCCTGAATAACCCCATGGTGGTACAAACCCCCGGAGCAGAGATGAGAGCCAAGATAGGCTCTAAGAGAGTCGGTATTATCATTAACGGTGTAGACTTCCTAGCAGACCTTATCATCTTAAGATCGCAAGGCTTGGATGTGATATTAGGTATGGATTGTCTAAGCAAGCACCAAGGCTTGTTAGATTGTGCCAACCAGACTGTCACTGTGACCAATGACCAAGGAGTCGAAGTCAAGTTTGCCCCCAACTCCTCTTCTGCTCAAACCGCTCAAGTCAACTGTCTGTCTGAAGTTGGGCTGGAGCAAGTGCCAGTAGTGTGCGAGTATCCCGATGTCTTTCCAGATGAGCTACCGGGAATGCCCCCTGACCGTGACATTGAGTTCATCATCGAGCTCATGCCCGGGGCAGGACCCATTTGTAAGAAGCGTTATAGAATGGGGACGGAAGAATTAGCCGAGTTGAAGAAGCAACTGGAAGAGCAGTTGAGGAACGGATTTATCCGCCCAAGTGCCTCCCCTTGGGGATCACCTGTTCTGTTTGTGGCAAAAAAGGAATGGTACCATCCGCTTATGCATTGACTACCGTTCCCTCAATGAAGTTTCAATCAAGAACAAATATCCACTTCCCAAGATTGAAGATATGTTTGATCAACTCAGCGGAGCCAAGGTGTTCTCCAAGATCGACCTTTGGTCTCGGTACTACCAGCTAAAGATCAGACCCCAAGATATTCCGTAGACGGCATTCGTAACAAGATATGGCATGTATGAGTGCACGGTCATGTCCTTTGGATTAACCAATGCCCCAGCTTACTTCATGTATCTCATGAATAAAGTATTCATGGAATATTTGGACAAGTTTGTTGTTGTCTTCATTGATGACATTCTTGTCTTCTCGAAGACAGAGGAAGAGCACGAGCGACATTTGAGGATGGTCCTAGACAAGCTTCGAGAGCACCAACTATATGCCAAATTCAGCAAATGTGAGTTTTGGCTGCATAAAGTTGGATTCTTAGGTCATGTCTTGACCAAGGAAGGATTGTTAGTTGATCCCGCGAAGATCGAAGCTGTGACCCAATGGCAATCCCCAACGACCGTCAAGGAAGTCAGAAGCTTCCTCAGACTTGCGTGCTATTACCGCAATTCATGGAAGGATTCTCTAGCATTGCCCGGCCAATGACTCAGCTCCTGAAGAAGGACAAGAAGTTAGAATGGACGCCAAAATGCGAAGAAAGCTTCCAAGAGCTCAAGAAAAGATTGAACACCGCCCCAGTTCTGGCAACACCGGATATTCACAAAGAGTTTGTGATATATTGTGATGCCTCTCGAACCGGATTGGGAAGCGTTCTGATGCAAGAAGGACGAGTCATAGCTTACCTCTCAAGGCAGCTACGACCTCATGAAGAGAACTACGCTACTCACGATCTTGAGTTAGCAGCAGTAGTTCATGCCTTGAAGACATGGAGGCATTATGTCACACCCTGCATTTTGTAACATGGTCATTTGCATCAATAAAGTATGAAAATTTGGACCAACAATTTTTTTTGGCATCATTTGGCTTTTATTTGGAATTAAGTTTTCTCTCTGTGATTTTCAAGTGCTCTTCAAAGTCAACTACTCAAGTGTATATAACCGTATAGTATTTTCTTACAAAAATAATTTGGCCAAAAAAGTATTTTCAAAAATTAGTTTTCCAAAAACCCGTGAATTGAGGTTTGCACTGCAAGTGCTTGATTTAGGCTGAGAAAAATATTTCAAAGAGTATATTTCAAACATAATAGATATAGGACTCCCGTAAACCACAAAAATATAATTTTAAAAGTTATTTTCCTATTTTATTTAAAACCTTTTTCTTAAGGCCAGAAATGGTCTTTAATAGGGAAAAATTATTTAACTATTTCAAAAATATTTGCCAAAATTCAGGGAGACTCTTAGGACGTATATTGTCCATATATAAGATTTTCAACACTTGGTCATGTTCAAAATATTGGACAAATCCCTCAGAAACCCTTTCTGGATATTTCAAGCTTTTGAAATATTTACAAAGGAAATATTCTCTAAAAATTCCATGGAAATTCTATCATGTCATATATGACATATTTGATGATCTTGCCAAGCCCCATGCCTTGGGAAGCAAGAAAACCACATCAAAACCCCTCAAAACCATTATGTCCATTTTTGAAGTTTGAGCAACTTTACATTGACAAACTTATCCAAATGCTCTCAAACTTGGTACACATGCTAGAATGGTATAATAAATCATCTAGACCAAATGGCACAAGTTTTGGAGAAGGGTAACTTGATCAGAGTACCCCAAAACCATTTATGTTCAGATTCTAATTTGAACAACTTTACATTATCAACTTTTTACTTGTGACCTCAAATTTTGTGGACATGATCACAACACCAAATGATGACACTACACCAAGTGGTGCATCATGGAGGGATGATTTGCTTAACTTAAACTTGGAGAATCCATTTCTATTGATTTCTAGGGTTTGCCAAAGTTATATTGACAAGTTTATTCAAATGATCCCAAACTTGGTGGAACACCCTATTTCTATATACCATTTGATCCTGTTAAGTCTCATGTCTATTGGAAATTTTCCAAAACTATCACTTTCTGGACAGCAACTATCACTTTCACCTCTTTCCTTGTTCTCCTTGAGCTAGGCTTTTTACCACAGGTTCCCCAAGTCCCCTTGCACCTCCAGTAACTCTTCCCTGGCCTCAGCTCAATGATTGAGGGGGGGGGGGGGGTAAAACCCCATTTTACATTCTGGACAGCAACTTTCACCCTTCTCTCTCAGCACTCTCTCCTTCTAGAAGCTCTCCCTGGCATCCAACGTCCGTCGCAACATTATTTACTCTCCCCTAGAGCTAATGGACATGGTGGCCGCGTCCAGAGCGCGTGGGACACGGCCATGCCGGCCATATGGGCGCTCTGGAGCGCGCTACAGTTCGCTCCCGCACTGTAGTCGCGTCCTGCCCGAGGCGCTCGACCACCTAGGGCGTCGAGATGGTGTCTCCCGAGGCCGCCTCGACGTCCACGACACGGCAGCTGGTCGGCCCCCTCCTCCTTCTCCCTCCTCTCGCCCCAGTTCGCACACGCGATGGCCACCCGAGAGCTCCAATGAACAAGCACACACGTGCGATGCCCCTGGCCTCCCCCTGCTCTCTCTCTTTCCTCCCCCGGCTCTGGACCGCATCCAGGAATGCCCCAGACACGGCGCTAGCTACTCCTGAGCCATGTGGCAACGAGTAGGAGCTCGCCGGCGCACGGGTCCACGGCACCCCGCCGTTCGCATATAAAAGGGATGCCCCGCGCCTCCCTCTCCTCACCACTCGCTCTCTCACACATCTAATCATCCCCCTACACCACTCACTCCTCTCCAGACGGGCCTGAGATCCAGCTCCGCTGCCTCGGGTCGCCGTCGATCCAGAGGTATAAGCTCTCTCCGCTGCCACTCTCACTCGATCTAGAACCGCAAGATCCCACTGACCATTTCCCCCTTGTTTCCCCTCTATTTAGCTACCGGAAACGGCCGGAACCACCACCACCCGAAGCAACTCCACCGTGCCTCCTCGTCGCTGGCGAACCAGGCCACCCCGACGACCAACTCCACCTCCATCCGAACGGCGGCTCCTCCCTGAGCACGATGGTACCACCCACACATCTTCCTGTGCCCTATATCGCCACCGGCGAGCTCGCCGTCGCCTCTGGACGAAGGTAGACGATGACAGTCGTGGGCCCTATCTGTCAGCCTCACGCCCTGACGGGTGGGACCCCCCGTCAGGTTTAAAAATGCACGCGCGCGCGTACCGGTTCACTGTCGGTCGAAGGCGTACTCCGCCTTTACGCCGTGGCAGCCTCGCGCGGGCTGATTTCCCTCTGGGCCTGCTGCACTGTGGCCTTTCTGGCCCAGTGGCACAGTGCCACTTTTCTTTTTCTTTTTATGTCTGTTTTATCCTCTGGATTAAATATTAATATAAATAAAATAATTCCAGTTCCTAAAATCTTATAATATTCCAACCTATTTAATGATATAACTTTCACCCATATTCAGGAACCTTTTTTGTACTGTTCAAATTAAAATCTAAATTTGAACACTAAAACCTCTGTTCAAAAATCCACCTACCCCATTCTGTCACTCCAAATCCCAAACTAAGAATTTTTGCCATCTTAGTTTTCCCTCTAGTATTTTAAAAAAATAAGATGACATTTTTCTGAGCACTTTGATTTTTCTGTTTTTATTATTGTCTTATTTTCCCGTTATTTATTGCGACGATTAGATATCGTGTTTGATGAAGTTGCTGAAGAAGAAGAAGGGGAAGGATTTGAAGACCTTGAAGACCAAGCCAATCCAGGCAAGCAGCCCTTTGAGCATGATACCCCTCTTGTTCATCGGTACCCTTTTTCCGATTGCATCATGATAAAAAGTGACGGTGGTAAACTTGTTGGGAACCACCACATGCTGCATACCCCTACTCATAATCTTTACCGTGTGCATAGATGCAATGTCAAAAGATAAGTTGTGATGCATAGTGTTGCATATGTACCATGAACCCTTCGTGGTTACATCCTTTCGAAAACCCCATCGGGTGCCCCTAATGCCCAAGGGTGATGTTGAGTTAAGGTCATCACTTGAGGAAGAAGTGGTGTGCGAAAGATAGTTCTCGTGTGTGGGTAAAAAGATGGATTAGATTTATGTGTGATTACCGTCCCGACCAAACATGTGCAACCACTCTAACCCTTATGGTACGGGGCATTATTGATTACTTAGGATGATACTAGCATGGTGCCCACATCACTAGTGACGGGAGAGACTTGAGGTCACTCCCGGGACAGGGTCGTGCTTGGATAGGCGACCATGACTGTTTTTATAGGGCACCGGACACACCGTTGGTCCCTTTGTGTATGCGTGACATTGTAAAAAGGGCGAGTCCCACGATTTATCGTTTGTACACGAGGGTTGTGCACCAACGAGTGGACCCTATGTTAGTGTCGTCTAGGGAAAGGTAATGACCGGGCGCTTCCCCCGAGTACTTGAGGTACTGTGAGATCGTGGGTGACACGAAAGCTTCCCGGATCTTGTGGGTAAAGTGTGCAACCTCTGCAGAGTGTAAAACTATTCGAATAGCCATGTCCACGGTCATGGACAGTTGGGAGGTGCTACTTAAACTATGTCCAAAATTTTACAATCTTGGTGAAAGTGTGTGTGTGTGTTGAGTTAAGGTGGTGACTTGACTCGTTGATGATGAATTGAACTCTATTTATGTTGATATCTGTAACCTGTCCTCGAGGTTACCCAAGTACATTGATGCATGTTTTACGAATGGTAGAATATCTTGTCTAGCTTGTAGCTAGGTTGCTTATTGTTGAACAACTTGCATTGTTACCTTGAACCAAATCATGGGTTGCTTGCGAGTACATTCAAAGTACTCATTGGCTTGCCACCGGTTATTTAATTGGCCAGGCATGGAGGAGCAGGAATTTGAAGAAGAATTCTATGGAGATGAACATGCGAACTAGGATGCTTTCCTAGTCGGAATGCATGTAGGGTTAAGGTAGATGGCATGGGTTCTACTTATCTACGAAGACTTACGCTATTCGAGTTTATTTGCTATTCAGCCCATGAGGCTTTATCTATGTAAGACTTGGTCATAATGGTCCTAATTTGTGTAAGACAGTATGTATGGATGTAAGACTCTTGTTATTCAGCTTCTGTGTGTTCAGTGAGCATTGATCTCAAGGATCACTGTACACGTGCATTCGGTGATCTCGACTCTTAAGTCGGGGTCCCCACAGAGCTGGTATCAGAGCCATCCTGACTGTAGGAAGCCTTAGTTAGCATGGGCGTAATTTAGGATGAGACCCTTTTCATAAACCTCTGAACCTGTCTTCTTTTCTAAACCTTACCAAACTTGAGATATCATCAGCTTATTAACCTCTACTATTCAACCTTTGTAGATGGCCGCTGTACCGAAAGGGCACCTGACCACTTTGTTCCCCTTGCTTCTCGAGGATAGCCTCCAGGAGTGCCAGTTCCACCGAGCACCCATCCTCACCTACCATGAGCATTGGGTTAGCAACACTGAGGTGGAGTACCATGTGGAAGTAATCATGAAGGCAAACGATCCTCCCACAAGTTGGTTCTTCGAGGGGCCCCAGATGGCAACATTACCCCTCGCTGTTGAGGCAGCTGCACTCAAGGCACTAACCCGCCTCCGAGAACTTCTTCCGGAGATGGCAGCCAAGATGACAACCCGCTTCTTGCCTTACCGGAAGGAAGGTGAAGATGAAAGCAGCGCGCAAGCCCCTCCACTGAAAGAAGGACTTCCACTTCGATTCCAGACCTACTTCAGCCTATGTGCCGACAGCTTGGCACAAGATTTGGCCTCGGAATCGATGAAGCTCCGAGAAGAACTCCACAGGACCAAGGCACTTCTTCGACGAGCACAAGAGAAGACAGATAGGATCAAGAAGGAAGGTGCGCCTCACGGGCAACCCCCTATCGCATATCGAGGCGGAAGACCCTCAGGAGATGTATCTTCCAAGGATGAAGAGCCACCCCAGCAACGCCGTATGACAGCAAGGGAATATCGCAAGCTTTTCCCTGCACCACCGACGAAACACCGCCGTATCCAACTCCTCCACTCCCCCACACCCTGTAGTGATAGGGGGCCTAGACAGATGAAGACAATGAGGAAGACCCAGAAGAGCCAGAATACGCGACCGAGCATTCCGCCGCTTAGTCATCATTCAAAACTCGGATATGCCAGCTCGTGACCTCTACGGTAGGATAGGTCATGTAACCCCTATGCGTAGTCGAGTCCTTGTATGGTTCATATGAAGCCATGTAGTGTTTGTTTTTGTTGTGTTTTGATGTACGTCGTATCTTCCCTTCGGGAATGTGTAAACGACTGCATCACCCATTTGGGTTTTAATGATTGTGTTTGGCCCTTTTGGCCCTTGCATGAAAATAAATAGTGTCACATCCACGCCCTTACTAGGAACCCATCTTTATTGCTTTCCCTCTTCATTCCAAATCATGAGACCTTTACCGCTCCAACAAGATGCATGTTGTAACTCGTACTGGTACCTCTACCCAGCAGCCCGAAGCCGGAGCATCCGCCCAAGCAGAGGCCGGCCACGACCAAACCCACGACCAAGATCCACCACCACCTCCCCCGATCATGGACATGGCTCGGCTTCTCCAAGACTTCCAAGAGGAACGCCAAGCCAACACCCCAGCCCTCCAGATGATTGCTCAAGCTGTCACCAACAACCGCCAGCCGGCGGGGAATGGCAATGGACGTTTCATGTTGGCAGAGTTCAAGAAGCATGCACCGCCAACCTTCATCGAGACTGCTGAACCCCTGGATGCAGACGACTGGGTCCACACCATTGAGGACTTGCTGGAACTAGTCGGTTGCACCGAAGACTGCGAGAAAGTGGCTTATGCTGCCCACTGCCTCGGGGGGACTCCTAGAGCTTGGTGGGATGGATTTAAGGTCATGCATGCTGGGCAAGACATCTCTTGGAATAACTTCAAGGCAGAATTCCGCAAGGCCCATATTCCTTCCGGAATCATGGCTATCAAAAAGCGTGAGTTTCGAGCCCTGAAGCAAGGAAGTGGCACTGTCAAGGAGTACATGCAGAAGTTCAGTGTTTTGTCAAGGTATGCCCCTGAAGATGTCAGCACGGATGCTGCAAAAAGGGAGCGCTTCATGGAAGGCCTCAATCAGACTCTGCAGTACTCGCTTGTCGTGTGTGACTGCCCAACCTTTCCTGACCTGGTGAACAAAGCACTCATGCTTGAAGACAAGCGGCATGCTCTGGAAGACACTCACAAGCGAAAGATGATCATCAAGGGAAGTTCCAGCAACCAGAAGCCTCGTCCGTGGCAGCCAGCTCCGGTCAAGCCAACCTATCAGCAGCCAAGAGTTCCCGCACCTCGCACCAACTATCAGCCTCAGCAGTATGCCAACCCAAGACCAGCATTCAACCCCAATAATAGTGGTGGCAACAAGATCAATAACCCAAACCAAGTCACTTGCTTTGGATGTGGTCAGTCAGGACACATCTCAAGGGTGTGCCCCAACAAGAAACCCGATGCCCCGTGCCCCAATGCGCAGAACCCAGGACAAGGCCGCGGGATGCCACCAAGGAACAAAGCTCCTTGCAACCCGCCCAACCATGGGAAGGCCCGTGTGAATCACATCACTGCTGAAGAAGCCCAGGAAGACCCGGACGTCGTGCTGGGTACGTTCCTTGTCAACTCAGCACCTTCAACTGTCTTGTTTGATTCTGGAGCCACGCATTCATTTGTCACTCAAAGATTTTCATTAAAAAGTGGCATGACCCCTACACCCATGAATAACCCCATGGTGGTACAAACCCCCGGAGTAGAGATGAGAGCCAAGATAGGCTATAAGGGAGTCAGTATCGTCATTAACGGGGTAGATTTCCTAGCAGACCTTATCATCCTGAGATCGCAAGGCTTGGATGTGTGATCCTAGGCATGAATTGGCTCAGCAAGCACCAAGGCTTATTAGACTGTCCCAATCGGACTGTCACAGTGACCAATGACCAAGGAGTCAAAGTTAAGTTTGCCTCCAACTCCTCTCCTGCTCAAACCACTCAAGTCAACTGTTTGTCTAAAGTTGGATAGGAGCAAGTGCCGGTAGTATGCGAGTACCCCGATGTCTTTCCGGATGAGCTACCGGGAATGCCCCATGTCCGTGACATTGAGTTCATCATCGAGCTCATGCCGGGGGCAGGGCCCATCTATAAGAAGCCTTATAGAATGGGGACAGAAGAATTAGCCGAGTTGAAGAAGCAATTGGAAGAGCAGTTGAGGAAGGGATTTATCCGCCCAAGTGCCTCCCCTTGGGGATCGCCTGTTCTGTTTGTGGAAAAAAGGGACGGTACCATCCGGTTATGCATGGACTACCATCCCCTCAGTGAGGTTACAATCAAGAACAAGTATCCACTTCCCAAGATTGAAGATCTGTTTGATCAATGCAGCGGAGCCAAGGTGTTCTCCAAGATCGACCTCAGATCTGGGTACTACCAGCTGAAGATCAGACCCCAAGATATTCCGAAGACGACATTGTAACAAGATATGGCCTGTATGAGTGCACGGTCATGTCCTTTGGATTAACCAATGCCCCAGCTTACTTCATGTATCTCATGAATAAAGTCTTCATGGAATATTTGGACAAGTTTGTTGTCGTCTTCATTGAAGACATTCTTGTCTTCTCGAAGACGGAGGAAGAGCACGAGCAACATTTGAGGATGGTCCTAGACAAGCTTCGAGAGCACCAACTATATGCCAAATTCAGCAAGTGTGAGTTTTGGCTACATAAAGTTGGATTCTTAGGTCATGTCTTAACCAAGGAAGGATTGTCAGTTGATCCTGCAAAGATCGAAGCTGTGACCCAATGGCAATCCCCAACGATCGTCAAGGAAGTCAGAAGCTTCCTCGGACTTGCGGGCTATTACCGCAAATTCGTGGAAGGATTCTCTAGCATTGCCCGACCAATGACTCAGCTCCAGAAGAAGGACAAGAAGTTCGAATGGATGCCAAAATGCGAAGGAAGCTTCCAAGAGCTCAAGAAGAGATTAACCACCGCCCCAGTTCTGGCGACACCTGATATTCACAAAGACTTCGTGATATATTGTGATGCCTCTCGAACCTGATTGGGAAGCGTTCTGATGCAAGAAGGTCGAGTCATAGCTTACCTCTCAAGGCAGCTACGACCTCATGAAGAGAACTACGCTACTCACAATCTTGAGTTAGCAGCAGTGGTTCATGCCTTGAAGACATGGTGGCATTACCTCCTAGGGAAACGGTGTGAGATATACATAGACCACAAAAGTCTGAAGTATATTTGCACCCAGAAGGAATTGAACATGAGGCAGCGAAGATGGTTGGAACTAATCAAGGATTATGACCTCAGTGTTCAATATCACCCGTGAAGGCTAACGTGGTAGCCGATGCCTTAAGCAGAAAGGCTTGCTCCCTGAATGCCATAATTCAAAGAAGGCACAGCCCTGTTTGAAGAGCTGGAACAATTCAGTTTGGAATTGGTCACCCATGGATTTCTAGACCATCTGGAAGTCAAACCAACCCTGATGGACGAAGTTAAGAAAGCACAAGGTGGGCACGCAAGCATTGAAGGCATCAAGAAGAAGATGAAGCTGGGCAAGGCCCCAGGATTCTCCGAAGACGAGCACGGGATTGTTTGGTACAAAGGCCGCATCTGCGTACCAAACAAGATGGTGCTGAAGAATTTGATCTTGCAAGAAGCCCACGACACTCCGTATTCCATCCACCCCAGAGGAACCAAGATGTATCAAGACTTGAAGGAAAGATTCTGGTGGCACGGGATGAAAAGAGAGATTGCAACCTATATTGCAAAGTATGATGTCTGCCAAAGGGTCAAGGCTGAATATCAGCGACCCGCTGGGTTGCTCCAACCACTCAAGGTACCCAAGTGGAAGTGGGATAAAGTCGAAATGGACTTCATCACTGGATTACTGAGGTCGAATAAAGGACATGACTCCATCTGGGTCATAGTCGACCATTTGACCACGGTAGCCCATTTCATTCATGTCAAGACTACCTATGATGGCAACCAGCTGGCAACTCTCTATATCGATCGAATCGTGAGCATTCATGGTGTTCCTAAGGAGATTGTGTCAGATCGAGGAACCCAGTTTACATCAAGGTTCTCGAAGAAGTTCCAGGAAGCCTTGGGAACCAAGTTGTCTTTCAGCACGGCTTTCCACCCGCAGACCGGAGGTCAGACAGAGCGAGTAAATCAAATACTCGAAGACATGCTCCGAGCCTGTGTGTTGGCATATGGAGCCAAGTGGGAAGATTGCCTCCCTTTTGCCGAGTTCTCCTATAAGAACACTTATCAGTCAAGCTTTCAGATGGCACCATTTGAGGTGTTGTACGGACGCAAGTGTCGCACACCCCTCAGCTGGTCAGAGACTGGAGAAGGGCTAGTCTTTGGACCAGATATTCTCCGCGAAGCAGAAGAGAAAGTCCAACTAGTCAGAAAATGTTTGAAGGCCACCAAATCAAGACAGGAGAGCTATGCCGACATTCGTCGCCGAGATATGAGTTTCCGTGTTTGAGACCATGTGTACCTGCGAGTAACTCCTCTGAAGGGAACCAAGCGTTTCCACGTTAAAGGGAAGCTCGCACCCAGGTTCATTGGCCCCTTTGAGATCACCGCACGACGAGGAGAAGTGGCTTACCAGTTGGAACTACCACTTGAGCTATCCGATGTGCACAATGTATTCCACGTGTCACAACTCCGGAAGTGTCTCCAAGTTCCGGACAAGCCTGATCTCTACAAGGATGTCGATCACCAAGTCATTGATCTTCAGCCTGATTTTACCTACCGTGAGAGGCCCATTCGCATTCTGGATGAAGCAGAGCGACGGACGCGAAGCCGCACCATCTTGTACTTCAAGGTCCAGTGGAGTAACCACACGAAAGCAGAAGCAACCTGGGAACGTGAAGACTATCTTAGATCCGAGTATCCCGGTCTCTTCTAAAGCGTAGTTTAGAAATCTCGGGGATGAGATTCTTGTAAGGGGGGTAGGTCTGTCACACCCTGAATTTTGTAACATGGTCAGTTTCATCAATAAAGCATGAAAATTTGGACCTACATTTTTTTGGCATCATTTGGCTTTTATTTGGAATTAAGTTTTTATCTCTGTGATTTTCAAGTGCTCTTCAAAGTCAAGTACTCCCTCTTATATATTTCATCTCCTTACCCCAAACTTCTGCCCAATGATCATACCAAGTGTATATAACAGTATAGTATTTTCTTACAAAAATAATTTGGCCATAAAGTATTTTCAAAATTTAGTTTTCTAGAAACCCCTGAATTGAGGTTTGCACTGCAAGTGCTTGATTTAGGGTGAGAAAAATATTTCAAAGAGTATATTTGTAACCTAGTAGATATAGGACTCCCATAAACCACAAAAATATATTTTTCAAAGTTATTTTCCTATTTTATTTAAAAGCTTTTTCTTAAGGCCGGAAATGGTCTTTAATAGGGAAAAATTATTTAAATATTTCAAAAATATTTGCCAAAATTCAGGGAGACTCTTAGGACATATATTGTCCATATATAAGAGTTTATACACTTGGTCATGTTCAAAATATTGGACAAATCCCTCAGAAACCCTTTCTAGATATTTCAAGCTTTTGAAATATTTACAAAGGAAATATTCTCTAAAACTTCCAGGGAAATTCTATCATGTCAGATATGACATACTTGATGATCTTGCCAAGCCCCATGCCTTGGGAAGCAAGCAAACCTCATCAAAACCCCTCAATACCATTCTGTCCATTTTTAAAGTTTGAGCAACTTTACATTGCCAAACTTATCCAAATGCTCTCAAACTTGGTACACATGCTAGAATGGTCTAATAATGCATCTAGACCAAATGGCACAAGTTTTGGAGAAGGGTAACTTGATCAGAGTACCCCAAAACCATTTCTGTTCAGATTCAAATTTGAACAACTTTACATGACCAACTTTTTACTTGTGACCTCAAATTTTGTGGACATGATCACAACCCGAAATGATGACACTACACCAAGTGGTGCTTCAAGGAGGGATGATTTGCTTAACTTAAACTTGGAGAATCAATTTCTATTTATTTCTAGGGTTTACCAAAGTTACATTGGCAAGTTTCTTCAAATGAGCCCAAACTTGGTGGAACACCCTATTTCTATATACAATTTGATCCTGTTAAGTGTCATGTCTATTGGAAATCATTTGCTTGCCCAAAACCACATCAAACACCTTCTGGTAATTCTCCAAAACTATCACTTTCATCTCTTTCCTTGTTCTCCTTGAGCTAGCCTTTTTACCACAGCATCTACTAGACCCCTTCTACCTCCAGCAGCAATGGCTGCACTACAGCTCAATGATTGAGGGGGGTAAAACCCCATTTTATATTCCCACTTTCACCCTTCTCTCTTAGTGCTCTCTCCTTCTAGAAGCCCTCCATGGCATCCAACGCCCCTCCCACATTCTTTACTCCCCCCTAGGGCCAAAGGACAAGGTGGCCGCGTCCAGAGCGCATGGGACACGGCCATGCCAGCCATATGGGCACTCTGGAGCACGCTACAGTGTGCTCCCGCACTGTAGTCGCATCCTACCCGAGGCATCCGACCACCTAGGGCGTCGGGATGGAGTCTCCCGAGGCCGCCTCGACGTCCACAACACGGCAGCTGGTCGGCCCCCTCCTCCTACTCCCTCCTCTCGCCCCAGCTCACGGGCGCGCCGGCCACCCGAGAGCTCCAATGAGCAAGCTCACACGCGCGGTGCCCCTGGCCTCCCCCTGCTCTCTCTCTCTCTCTTCTCTCCCCTATCTCTGGACCGAATCCAGGAACACCCCAGACACGGCGCCAGCTCCTCCCGAGACCTGTGGCAACGAGCAGGAGCTCGTTGGCGCATGGGTCCGCAGCACCCCGCCGTTCTCCTATAAAAGGGACACCCCACGCCCTACTCTCCTCACCACTCGCTTCCACACACACCTAATTATCCTCCTACACCACTCACCCCTCTCTAGACGAGCCCGAGCTCGAGATCGAGCTCGAGCTCCGCCGCCTCGGGTCGCCGTCGACCTCAGGGTACACGCCCTCTCCGCCGCTCCTCTTCCTCGATCTGGAACCGCCGTGGCTCACTGACCATTTCCCCCTTCCTCCCCGCTTCTTTTGCCACCGTAAACGGCCAGAACCGTTGACCCCCGAAGCTCCTCCGCCGCGTGACCTCGTCGCCGGCGAACCAGGCCACCCCGACAACTGCAACCACCTCTACCCGAATGACGACTCGACGCTGAGTCCAGCCGTGCCCTCGCCCGACCTCGCCGTGCCCTGCATCGATGTCGGTGAGCTCGCCGACCCTCTGTTGCAGGGTTAGGGATGACAGGCGGGCCCCGCCTGTCAGCCTCTCCTCTCCATCGTCTCGCTCTCTCTCGCTGACGCCTGGGCCCCGCCCGTCAGGTTTAAAACCTATCGCGCGCAGGCACCAGTGCGCTGGGCCGCCTCTCTGGCTGGGCCTGCTGCGCTGCGGCTGTTCTGGCCCAGCAGGCACAGAGCCCTTTTCCTTTTTCTTTTTCTGTCAACTTGCAAAAATTCCTTTGGACTAAATATTAATCCAAATGAAATAATTCGAACTCCTAAAACCTTGTAATATTACAACCTATTTAATGATATAACTTTCACACATATTCATGAACCTTTTCTGTACTGTTCAAATTTAAATTTAAATTTGAACATTAAAACCGTTGTTCAAAAATCCATCTACCCCATTCTATCACTCCAAATCCAAAACTAAAATTTTTTGCCCTCTTAGTTTTCCCTCTAGTATTTTATAAAAATAAATTGACATTTTTCTGAGCACTTTGATTTTTCTATTTTTATTATTGTCTTATTTTTCCGTTATTTTATTGCGACGATTAGATACCGTGTTTGACGAAGTTGCTGAAGAAGAAGAAGTAGAAGGATTTGAAGACCAAGCCAATCCAGGCAAGCAGCCCTTTGACCATGATACCCCTCTTGTTCATCGGTACCCTTTGCATGATGATGAAATATGACGGTGGTAAACTTGTTGTGAACCATCACATGATGCATACCCCTACTCACAACTCTACCTTGTGCATAATGCAAGAGATTAGCTGTGATGCATAATGCTGCATGAGCAACATGAACTCTACGTAATTACATTCTTTCGAAAACCCCATCGGGTGCACCTAATGCCCGTGGGTGATGTTGGAATTAGTTCACCACTTGAGGAAGAAGTGGTGTACCAAAGAAAGCTTTTGGTGTGTGTGTGTAAAATGGTGGATTAGATTTATGTGTGATTACCGACCCAACCAAACATGTGCAACCACTCTACCCTTATATGGGAAAGGGCATTATTGATTACCTAGGCTGATACTAGCATGGTGCCCACATTAATAGTGACGGGGGTGACACGAGGTCACTCTCGGGACGGGGTCGTGCTTGGATAGGCGGCCATGACTGTTTTCATAGGGCACCGAACACACCGTTGGTACCCCGTGCTAGTGGTTTGTGAAGAATATGGGAGCGAGGCTCCGAAATTTTTAAGATGTGGTATGTTGGGCACGGGGGTTACTACCAATCGAGTGGACTCTATGTTAGTGTCATATAGGGAAAGATAGTCATCGGGTGCTTACCCCGGGTACTTGAGGTACCGCGGGTCGTGGATGACACGGAAGTTCCCCGGATCTTGTTGGTGAAGTGTGCAACCTCTGTAGAGTGTAAAACTATTCGAATAGCCGTGTCCACGGTCATCGACAGTTGGGAGGTGCTACTTAAACTATGTCCAGAATTTTACAAACTTGGTGAAAGTGTGTGTGTATTGAGTCAAGGTGGTGACTTGACTCGTTGAAAGAACCAGAAATGAATTGAACTCTATTTATGTTGATACCTGTAATCTGTCCTCGAGGTTAACCAAGTACATTGATGCATGTTTCGCAAATGGTAGAATGTCTTATCTAGCTTATAGCTAGGTTGCTTATTGTTGTACAACTTGCATTGCTACCTTGAACCAAATCATGGGTTGCTTGCGAGTACATTCAAAGTACTCATTGACTTGCCACTGGTTATTTAATTGGACAGGCATGGTGGAGCAGGGATTTGAAGAAGAATTCTATGGAGACGAACATGCGAACTAGGACGCTTTCCCAGTCAGAACGCCTGTAGGGTTAAGGCATATGGCATGGGTTCTACTTATCTACGAAGACTTCTGCTATTCGAGTTTATTTGCTATTCATCCCATGAGGCTTTATCTATGTAAGACTTGGACATGATGGTCATAATTTGTGTAAGACGGTATGTATGGATGTAAGACTCTTGTTATTCAGCTTCTGTGTTTTTAGTGAGCATTGATCTCTAGGATCACTGTACACGTGCATTCGGTGATCTCGACTCTTAAGTCAGGGTCCCCACACTATCCCGCTTTATCAGATGATGAAAAAGACAGATCGCATTGTCTGGAGTGATGCTGCTGATGCTATGTTTGAGGACTTGAAGAAACAATTAGCAGAGCCACCGGTCCTTGTTGCCCCAGTTGACAATGAGTCGCTGTTGTTGTATGTGGTTGCTAATTCCCGTGCGGTAAGCGTTACCATTGTGGTAGAGCGTAAGGAGGCAGGCAAAGAATATCCGGTTCAACAGCCGGTTTACTACATCAGTGAGGTGCTCATTGAATCAAAATAGAGATATCCGCATTGGCAGAAACTGGTGTATGGAGTCTTCATGGCAAATCGGAAGCTAATGCATTATTTTCAAGGCCATCCAATCACTGTGGTCAGTTCAGCTCCATTGGGGGATATAATCCTGAACAGAGAGGCTACAAGTCGGGTTGCAAAGTGGGCCATTGAGCTTAGCCCGCACGGATTGAAGTATGTGCCCCATACTGCGATAAAATCCCAAGCATTGGTGGATTTCATCAACGATTGGACAGAGTTGCAAGCACCTGAGGAAAAGCCGGATCACACATATTGCACTGTTCACTTTGATGGATCCAGGCAATTGGAGGGCTCGGGGGCTGGAGTTGTATTAACTTCCCCACGAGGTGATAACTTCTGTTATGTCCTCCGTTTAATGTTCCCTTGTACTAACAATGCAGCTGAGTATGAAGCTCTCCTCCATGGTCTACGGATGGCCAAGGAGATGAACCTAAGCCGGGTTAAATGTTTTGGCGATTCAGACCTGGTGGCTCAGCAAGTGTCTGGCAAGTGGGATTCTAAAGATCCCCTTATGGCAGCATATGGACGAGAGGTAGACGTTGTTGCTGGGCACTTCAAAGGTTATCAAGTGGATCGTATAGACCGGCGGAAGAATGAAGCGGCTGATGCGTTAAGCCGGCTGGGTTTTCAACGTAAACCGGTTCCACCCAATACCTTCTTGGATGTATTACACAATCCGTCGATACAGGTACCTTCAGAAGAGGACTTCGCTGTTCCTGATCCGGAGGCACAATTGGTCAAGGCACTTCATTTTATTCCGGATCGGACGCTTCCCTACCTGGCGTACATGAACCGATGTGAGTTACCAGAGGACGAAGTCTTGGCTAGACAGATAGTCCGGCGATCCAAGTCAATGACTATTGTCAATGGAGAACTTCTTCATCGCAGCGTCTCTGGGGCGTTTCAGCGGCGTGTGTCACTAGAGGAGGGCTGTGATATTCTTAAAGAGATCCATGAAGGAGATTGTGGTCATCATGCCAGTTCAAAATCTTTGGTGGCTAAAGCTTTTCTTCATGGGTTCTACTGGTTGACGGCTCATGCCGATGCAGAGGACTTGGTCAGAAAATGTGATGCTTGCCAGAAATTCTCACGGCGTGCTCATATACCGGCGTAGGAATTGAGGATGATTCCAATTACTTGGCCGTCTGCGACTTGGGGGCTTGATATGGTTGGACCCTTCAAAAGATCCCAAGATAAGAAGACCCACCTTTTGGTGGTGGTGGACAAGTTTACCAAATGGGTTGAAGCAGAGCCAGTCAGTAAGTGTGATGCAGCAACGGCGGTTCAGTTTATCAAAAAGGTGATTTTCCGGTTTGGCTTTCCAGACAGCATTATAACTAATAATGGTACCAATCTATCCAAGGGGGATATGGAGGAGTTTTGTCAACAAGAACACATCCGCCTTGATGTATCATCAGTAGCTCACCCTCAGTCTAATGGCCAAGCTGAAAGAGCCAATCAAGAAATCTTACGAGGCATCAAACCCCGGCTTATGGTTCCTTTGCAGAGAACACCGGGTTGTTGGCTGGAGGAGTTACCATCTGTGTTATGGAGCATCAACACTACACCTAACAGATCCACATGGTACACACCTTTCTTCATTGTATATGGAGCTGAAGCGGTCCTCCCTAGTGATATCCGTCACGACTCGCCGCGGGTGGCGGCTTACGATGAATCGGATAACGAAAAAGCAAGACAGGATGCATTGGACCGGCTGGATGAAGAGCGGGACAGAGGAGGAGCTCGATCGGCGATTTATCAGCAAGATCTGCGCCGGTACCACAGCCGCCGGGTTAAAACCAGGATGTTCCAGGAAGGAGATCTGGTGCTCCGGCTCATCCAAGACCAGATAGACATGCACTAGTTATCCCCACCTTGGGAAGGACCCTTTGTGGTCAGCAAGAACTTGCACAATGGATCATACTACCTCGTCGACGTTCGAGAGCATAAGGACTCACGTACGGCGGAGGAGGAGACCAGACGGCCGTGGAACATCGCTCTTCTTCGACCTTACTACACCTGAGCCATAGGCTCCGCTTTATGTACATATCTTTACAATGTATATTTTATGATTAATATAATAAACCAGCGCCCCCGATAAAGCGGGGTATCAGCCGCCTTTTTTTCATAAGAGTTTGTCACATGGGGCCTTCTATGTCCAAGGGAGTTCCTATGGCCTCTTAAACTGGCGATCGCATCAAGGCCATCATAAGAGCATAGCTCTGGTTGCTACGACAATTTCCACATGATGATGAGGGGCAAAAGAGAGTTTGATGCCTAGCGCAACTCAAACATAGGCCCCGACGAGCATAGCTCAAATGCTACCTTGGGGCTCCTGATGCAAAGCATCAACGAGTTGACAACCCTTGTGGTAACCACGGCTTGGAAGCTTGGTGTATACACCTAAAACCCCAGATTAGCCTTCCTGCATTAAATAAGTCACTCCGTCCAGGTAAACCTGGTACGACCCGTCGAATGTATACACAAGTCAATCTTTTACAGACCCTGAACTTGGTAACGTTAAATTGACGATCATCAAGTGATTACACAAGTCAATCTTTACAGATTTTTGAACTTGGTAGCATTGAACATTGATGATTTGGTTAAGGATCGAGGACCATCTTAACAGGCTTTGTGAAATGGTTAATGACAGTAGCCTGGCAGCTCATAAAAATCATCGAATTTGGAGCCTGGCATCTCGTAAAAAGCCTCGACTACATGGTCTTATTTTCCCAAAAATTTATTTTAACTTTTTACGTTTTATAAAATCTTTATCTTCAAGGTCATTGGTTTTTAACCAAGTCCATTGCTTCAGGGAGTGGATGACTATAAGTTGCCACTACATCTGCGTTTACAGAGTTCTAGGCTGGGTTACAAACACTAGTACTAACTACAGTCAAACCGGAGTTCATTGTAACCCGGTTCGGTTTTCATGACGAACTGACAAATAATCAAGGGAGTCGACAACACTTTCACCTTGGATCATTATTTCTCCCTACCGGATTAAGGTATATTGTGATACACTTTATCACAGGTATGATACATACTTTATACTTTATACACAGTTCAAGTTATAAACTTAGACCATGTGTTTGGGCATTATAACCCGTCCGGTGATAAACCGCCAGGACACTTTGAACATCGTTTTATGCAGAAGAAGGTAAAATCAACCTTCAAAGGCATTGAAAGCAAGACATATTTAAGGAAGTTGCGAACCGAAGCAATCTCACAAAGGATAATATGTGACAACATAAAGTATTTCAGCTATCCTATTACAAGGCGCTGGAAGGCTCAAAAGAATATCAGTTTTTCTCAAAGTACTGAGACATAAAGTTAAACCGGCGCTAGTTTAAGATTCTGCGTTAGCTCGCCATGAAGATTGAGGATCAGCTTGCTCCGGTTCTTCGGCGGTTTCTTCCAGCTGCTGGAAGTCAATAGTGGTCCAGTCAATCTGGCCAGTGCTCAGAAATAAACTTCGTCATTTATGAGGTCTGACGGATCAATGTCAGGAGCAAAGGTGTGCTTACGGACGGGCGGAATAAGATTTTCAATCTCATAAGCCGGACGCTCTGCCCGCACGTTCTCAGTATTGTATCCTGGATGATATCTAGATAGATCGGCTTCGTCAGCAAGTTTGCTAGCCAGAGGCCGCATATCCTTGTTTAAGGCGCGTAAGTCATCACTGGAAAAGGCTGATCCGTCTTCCTTCATGCTTGGGTAGCCTTTCATCGTCTCCGTTGGATCAAAATCAGGAACCCAAGCCTTTGCTCGAGTCAAAGCCATCAGAGCACCTGCTCTTGCAGACGACTTCTTCACCAGAGTGTCTCCAAGGTACCTTGGATTGTGGTAGGAGCCGGTTTATTGTGTGAGATAGCACTGATAGCCCTTTGAGCGCCAGAATATAGCTGCTCCACCAGAGTGTATGCAGCTTTCAATTTCTTTCGCACATCATCGCCAAGATGAGTGATACGCCTCCCTGCGTTAAAATTATGAGTTAAACCGGAACGGTACAGGATTGCAAGGATCAGGGTTATGTTAACAATACTTACCAAAGATGGCGGACATCATGTCATTTATTTGCTGCCTCAATCCGGACAGCTCCTCTATCACTGGATTAAGAGCAGCCTCTGTATCATTGGCTCTCTTCTCCAAGGCAGTCTTTTCAGTGTCCCAGTCTGACCGCTCTTTTTCAAAGTCCTTTTTTAGCTTCTCTATATTTGCTAAAGCAAGATTAAGCTCATCCTTGACTTTGACAGCAGCAGTCTCTTGGAACTTTAAGTTATCCCGGAGCTCGGTTATTTCAGAGGTCTTCCGGTTCAAATCAGTCTGCCAAAATGAAAGTGTATCATATATTCAGTAAGCAATTCAGTCGAAGTCCCAAGCACATATCAAGTTATGCACTTGACACTTGGGGGCTAATGTATATCTGCAGTAAAAACATGCATTTTTCAGACAAGTCCCAAGCACATAAACAAGTTATATACTTGGCATTTGGGGGCTAATGTGACATTGTTCTGTATACAAGGAGAAGTCCCGGTTCATCCTAAAGGAAGTAAACCGACCCTTGGGGGCTACACATGTGCAAAACAAAACTGTCTACTGGATCTACTAAAGTCCCGGTTCACCCTAAAAGGCTAAACCGGCACTTGGGGGCTGCGATGGCAGAAGGATAAAATTACAAGATACAAGCAGAAATAGAGGACAAGTCAAAGGTAGAGAGGTTACCTCATAACGCTCCTTCATTAAATTGATCAATCCAGCTTCATGGTCTCGGCTGGTGAATAGCCGGTTTAAATATCCGGAGTGGAGCTCCTGGGCATTGAGCTGAGCATAGCTAGACAAATCAGTACTCCACTTGCCCTTTTCTTTGTTGTCCTCCTTGGCAGTATGCTTGGTCAAAGCAACAGGCTCCCCTGGAGTAGTAAAGCCGGTCCCAGTGATTTCAACATCACCAGGTGAAGCGGCCACTTGTTTAGGGCGGCTAGCGGGAGTAGGACTAGCCCGGGCAGGGCTGGCCGGTTCAAGATCACGATCCATTGGATCGCTCCCCTGATCAACAAAGACGGCTTGATCCATAGGAGGAGGATCATCATGCGGAATCTCAACGTTATCTTCCGAAGGTTCAGCAAGCTCAGGATCTTCTGCCGGTTCAGAGTAGTGTTATCAACTGCCGGTTTACTCAGTTTGGCCTTTTTGCTAGGCTTGGGTTTACTGCGAAAAGTTAAAGATAATGGAAATCAGAAGAGTCAAAAACAAATGTTAAACCGGAAGAGCAAAAGGCAACTTACCCAGGAATAGTCTTGAGGGGAGGAATTTTAGTGGCTGTTGATTCACCAGAAGAAGAGTGAGGAGTTTCCTGATAATTCGAATCAAACGGATTAAGGGGTTGTCGAATAAGACCTGCTTTGGGGTAAAGAGCAGTTGGAGTGAGTAAAACCTCAGAATGACGCCTCCGAGCTGGAGTGTGCGTTAATCCGGTGGATTCATTTGCATGACCGCTATGGCGAGTGGTGTGGCAGGCTTCATGTTGCCGCTTCTTCAAAATAAAGTTTGGATCCAAATAAGCATAAGGATGTGAAAATTTAAATTTCCGGACTGTCCGACGAATTTTTGGTGGTGGCAGCGGTTCTGAATCGGAGGAAAGACTGATTACCTCAACATCGTCCACTTTACTGCGTTCAGCATGACCTTGGGAACAGTCATTGTTAATAAGAATGCAGATAAAGGAAAGACAAGGAAGTCAAAAGAATTAGGTAATACCTCGGCGGCCTTATCATCTTCTTCCGCATTGGATCCGGACACGGTAGTGTTCTTCTTCTTGTTTCTCTTAACATCTTGGGTCTTTTGGCGAGCTGCTTTTGCCGGTTTATCCTGGGTTTTCCTTTTCCAGAAAGGGTCATTGTCCTGTTCATAGAAATAAATACATTTCAAGACAAGTGCTGCAGACGGATTAAAACGAAGCAAAACCATAGGGAAGAATTTTTACCGATGGTGGTCTGTTGGTCACACAAAAGGGTGCCAAGCCGGTCTAACTGCAAGCTTCTAGAGGTAGATTCAGCAGCTTCTTGACGGATTCATTAACCTCATTTTCTAGTAGCACCATCTCTATGTGGCGCAAAGGGTCTTTGGGATTCCCAGTATACTCACACATTAAGCCGGAACGCCGGTTTAGCGGGAGAACACTCCAGGAAAGCCAACAGCAGACGAAGTCAACCCCTGTCAGACCATTGGCTACAAAGGCCTTGAGCTTTGAAAGCCGAGGGGCATACTGAGCTCGTTCCTGGGCACTTAACCACTGTGGAAAAGGGTGGTTTTCTGGAAGACGGTGGGAGCGATAACCCGGCAATGGATTTTCACCTTCCGGAGAAGTGTCTACGCAGTAGAACCAAGTCTGGTTCCAGTCCTTTGGATGGTTGTGGAGACTGGCGTGAGGAAAGCTAACATCCTTTCCTTTTCTGAATGGACATCCCGCCGAGTTTAGTGTTTGGACCGTCGTGAAACTCCGTACGACGGTTTAAGTGAAAGAAATCCCGGAATAGCTCCACTGATGGCTCCTCTTGCAGATAAGCTTCGCAAAAGACTTGGAAGTTGCAAATATTTGACACAGAGTTGGGGCCAATATCTTGTGGATGAAGCTGGAAATTTGCTAACACATTACGGAAGAACTTTGACCTAGGAGGGTTGAACCCCTAGGCCAAGTGATCAAAGAAGATGACAACCTCTCCCTCTTTGGGATTCGGAGGACATTCTGATCCGGGAACCCTGCAGTGGAGGACATTTTTTGGACCTAAACCGCCAATCGAGGCCATTTTCTCCAAATCTTCCTCAGTAATCCGGGATGGAACCCAGTTGCAGGAGACAAACTACTTGGCTTGAGTGGTCATTTTTGTTGAAGGAAAAGGCTGAAAATACAATGAAGAGCCGGTTTATAATCTAAGCAAGTTTAAGCCGGTAGGCTTTATAAAGGTACTGGTCTGGACGGCGGTTTAAGCAGGGGCCTAATGGTATCTACCGGATTAAAGTATCGGAAAACAGCTATAGCAATGACGTTTACCAAATCATAGAATCTGGTAAGGCTGAATCGCCAACAAGGGTAAATAAGGTACAGATCTGATGTGTGAAGAAACAGTTTTCGCATGGACAGTAATAAAAATATGGATCCACGACAAGCTAAAAATTCTGAGATATTCAAGGTTATATACAGCGAACGCGATGAAGGTCTTAGCAGATGCAATATAACTAGTCATATTGGGAAAGATCAAGCCACGGTGAAGAAGCAGAGTTACTCTTACAGTTATCAACTAAGAGACTTAGATCTACGGCGAAGCTACTGGGCAATGGAGAAGAACTTCGAAGAACAACGGCCTATCTGCGAGCTCGTATGAGGAAACCCTAAAACCAAGATCTATGAACGAGGAAGAAGAGGATGTACCTGAGGCAACGGATGCGGAGAAGCACTGGCGAATCTCTGGAAACGATCAGGTTGATGCAGCGACCGGACATGACGAAGATGGAGAGCTCAACGAACGGCGGCAGAGCTCGAGCGCGAGTGGACAGAGGAAGAAGAAGAGGCAATGGGGGGAAAAAGAGATGCCCCTCTGCCCTATTTATAAGCCGAAGGGAAAAAACGGTAGGCGCGGGAATCGAGGAGCCTAAAAAGTGGATATGGACGATACTGCCGCCTCGATCTTCGGAGCTTTAATAAATAAAAGATAAAAAACAGGTACAAGTATTAAATGCGCAGATGACATCACGGCGGTTTAAAGTGATCTGAGAAGGTGACGTCACGCCGGTTTATGAAGCATTTTGAAGCTGCGGAAAGGGAAATTTGTACAAGACGTTGAAGATTGACATGAACAGGTTCAAATAAATCTGGGGCCTAATGTCAGGGATATTACTATTAGGTATAAACCGCCCAGGAGGGGCCGGTTTATGCCTGTGGAGATTATTTCTACTGAAGCCCAGTCAAACATGGAGCAAGACGCTTTAGTCCAAGAAGCTTAAGGCCCAAGAGGCGTTACGGCCCATGATTTGTAAAGCGCTATATGATATGTAACTTGTGATGTAAGATAGGAAGGATAGAGACCGAGCCAGACACATTTATGAGCCGGCCTCGGGATTCTGTAAACCGGACCGGGCGTCACCTCTTATATAAAGGGACGAACCGGCGACGGTTCAAGGCAGACAACAATAGCTCGAGACACAGGCAAAGCGGATTCGCTCCCTGGTCATCGAAACCCTAGCAATATTACACCAAACTAGACGTAGGCTTTTACCTTCATCGAAGGGGCCAAACTAGTATAAAATCCCTGTGTCCTTGTCCGCTTTAACCCCTTTAAGCTAACCCGTAGTGATGGCCTCATGACTAAGTCCTTTTGCTAGGACATCTGCCGTGGCAAAACCATGACAGTAGGAGTGTTCGAGAGCGGACACCCCTTCTCATCACAAGCAATCATGATGTCGGATTACGGGCTCCGCAAACCCAAGAAGTTCGAACACAGGGGCATGAACGAGTATCTCTCCCACTCACGTCTACCTAGTGCCTTGCCCTCGTCTAATGAAGAGATTCAAGCAAGCAACAAGTAAAGCACACACGAATTTACCCAGGTTCAGGCCACCTTGCGGTGTAAAACCCTAAGTCCTGCTTTGGTGGATTAGTCTCATGAGGGCTTGAGTATGAATGAGTACAGTGGTTCCTGATCTCAGGAGGAGAGCTCAAGAGGGTCAGGAGGCAAGGTTTCTTGCTCCTTGGTGTGAAGGCGGACTCTCTCTGAATCAGATCCGTCCCCTGCACGATGGGAATTCTAGCTACTTATATAGGCGACCAGGGTCCTCTTCCCCCGAAATGTTTTAGGCAGGAAGGGATCCCACAACGGCCATTTTGAGCGGGAACACAAGGACGCTCCTATCCTGACAAAAGCGGTCTTCTCCTGCAAAGGAATCAGGCGATGACGCGTTGGTGGGCTCGGTGGTGACGTCCTCCCTGCCGTCCTTGCGGTCTTCGGTCTTGTTTCACCAAAGGGGAAACCTTTGTCCCGCCCCTCGGGTACCTGCGCCTGCGCTATCTCCTTTGAACCAAAACGGCAACTGCGTCGCTGGCACGCACTAGCACCCGCTGGCGCAGTGCATCACTTCTCGCGACACTGCCTCCTCCTGAGGTAGGCTTGGCCTTGGATTCTCCGCCCCTCTGGAGCAACCTAGCCGAGGCCGCTCCTGAGGGGGTCTTGGTGTCGTTCTCCTCGCGAGGTCTAGCCCCCCTCGCGAGGGTCTTTGGCAGCTGGTCAATCAGCTAGGCCGTACCAGGCCGTAGTAGGAGCGCGTCACGGCCCACAGGGAGGCAAGTCAGGGTACCCTGGTTCCCAGGACGCCGACAGTCGCCCCCGGGCCCAAGGCATGCGCGGAGTTGGCCTTGGGGCGAAGCCTTAGTCGAGGAAGAAGCCTTGTGGGCCCCAAAAGACTGCGGGCCAGGCTGGCGCGTGACGGTTGGATGGGACGTGGCGACTCCGCTTCCCACGCAGTCTTGGCAACTGTGTGACCTGACAACTCCCCAGCGCGGATGACGGGGTCGTTATCGCTGTGACGCAAGCGACTGGCGGTTGGGCTCCTCCGTCCTATAAATGGGACTAGGGGGGAAGCCCCCAAGCCGTCTTCAAGCCAGCGCCGTCTGCTTCCTTGTTTGCTCCCTGCTCTTCTTCTTGTTGCGAGGTCTCCATGGCGCCACTAAGGAAGCCGTCCGCCACGGAGAAGGGGAAGGCCCCGAAGGAGTTGGCCTTTCCGCCATCGAAGAGGGGCCGTGGCCGCCCCCGCAAGTATGCCGCTACACCCGCGGCGGCTCCTCAAGGAAGTGGGCGCAGCATTCCGGGTCCCGACGCGGTCGCCGGTGAGAGGCGCGGCGCCTCTTCTCACGGCGAAGGTGGTCGTGGCCGCGGTGGGAGAGGAGGCGCGAGGCAGTGTTTGGCGGTTGTCCGTCCTCCGCGCCCACAACTCCACTACTTTGATGTGTCGTCGGAGTTTGTGGTGTGGGAGGAGAAGCCTGGTGGCTTGTGGTTCCGGCTCCCCTGCTCGTTCGGCAATGCGCTACCAGCCGGAGGCCCCAGTGGCCTCTAGTTGCAGACCGACGGCTGCTGTAGTGGTGCGTCCTGGGTGGAGGTCGACGTTGCCCCCTCAGGCGACGTGTTCCTGGAGCGCGGCGGGTAGTCGTTTGCACGTGCGCGCCGGCTGCATGCACGCTCCACTTCAGGTACGATGGTGCCTCAACTCTGTTTGTCAGGGTCTTCTCGGAGGAAGGGAGGCGCCTTGGGTGCTATCCTGATGCTGACGACGAAGAGGATGGTGCCGACGGCGTCCGGAGGAGCAGCTCTTCCTCTGGAGATGAGCTTGGCCTTGGTGGGTGCTGCGAATCCCCCCTCTGTGGCAGCAGCAGCTCCTCTAGCAGCGGCCGCTACAATGAGCCACCGCGCCACCGAGCTCGGCTCGACGAGGGGGGAGGGTCGTTGCGCCGCTGTGCCTCGATGAAGCAGGAGGAGCTGGAAAACTCCAACTGAGTGGGGGCAACGGTGCTGAGCCGCGGCTCGGCGGAGCTATGGCTTGGCGGGTTGGCCTCTGCTTCTTCTTTTTCTTCATTTCCTTCCTGTGTCAAAATTTTAAGTTCCCTTGAGAAGGCGTGTAATGGACTATGACATATGTACAAAGCGAGAAGTTGCTATCATGTTTTTGGTCTGGGTGAGATTACATAGCTTACGTGATGCAACGTCTTGAGGTGAATTGCTCCTGACTCATTGGCGTCATGAGCCCCCGACGGGCCATGAGGATGGCTGAGTTTGGGGGGTCTTGACCCGCGGAACCCCGAGTATGAGTGAGCCGCTGTGAGCTGCTGCGGTCTTGCGCCCTTGGTCTCTCTTGAGAGCATCGAGCGTGGATTAAGGCGCAAAGGCCTAAGCTGGCTCGGTATAATAGGTCGTGCGGACTGAGAAGCCCGATGCCAGAGCCTAAGGAGGCTTGGCTAGGTGAGGTCACGGGACCGCGGCGGCTGAGAGCCGGGACCGATCGTGTCCCAGCCCCCACGCGCGAGGCACACGAAGGAGAACAAGTGGCGCAGCCCCTGCTTGACAAGCTGAACTTAAAACCGGTGAGAAAATTCCATGCAAGACTCCCTACCAAATGCAAGAAACACGAGAACTTCATAGCACGGGGTAGAGGAAGGGCTGATAGCCAAGGAAGTAGAAAAGGCTGACAGCCAAACACCAAGCCAAAAAAGGAAAAAGGTCGCGTCCGACCCCTAAACTACGTCTTCTTCCCAGCGCGGAGCTGAGGACTGCCACTGGGACGTGGGTGGGAACCCCGTCTGATGGCCCGCAGGCAACGCTCAGGAGACCTCGAGGCGTCTACAACCCCAACTCATTATTACGTGAGAGTGTCACGAGCGGAGACCTTCACGAGCACGGAGCCTTGATTACAGATAGAACCTCCTGAGGTGCCCAATGTTCCAGGAATTCTGGATAGGTACCCCATCCCGCGTCTCCAGGCGCACAACACCAGGCCTAGAGACATGGGCGATTCTGAACGGGCCCTCCCACATGGGCGAGAGCTTGTGTAACCCCACCCTGGAGAGGACCCACCTCAGGACCAAGTCCCCAACTTCAAGTGTTCTTGTGCGGATGCTGCGACAGTGGTACCGCCGCAGCGCCTGCTGATATCGTGCTGCCCTGAGGGAAGCTAGGCGGCGGCCCTCCTCGCCGAGCATGAGGTCCCTTCGCCAGGCAGCGTCCTGGCGTTCCTCATTGAAAGCGAAGACCCGTGGGGAGCGATGCTTGACCTCATGAGGGAGGACCACCTCCGCCCCGTAAACGGGGAAGAAAGGAGTTTCTCCCATGGGTTTGGTAGCGGTGGTACGGATCGACCACAACACGGACTGGAGCTCATCGATCCAACCCCTGCGGCAAGCCTCGAGTTTTTTCTTAAAGCTGCGCGTCTTGAGGCCGCGCAAGACTTCCTTGTTGGCTCGTTCGGCCTGACTATTGCTCCTGGGGTGAGCCACCGAGGTGTAGCCGATCTATGTTCCAAGCTTAGCACAATATGACCTGAAGAGATTGCTTGTGAACTGCGAACTGTTATCCGTGATGATGCGGTTGGGGACCCTGAATCGCCTCACAAGGCCCTGGATGTACTTGACGGCCGACCCGACAGGGATCACTCGAACATGCTCCACCTCTGCCCACTTGGTGAATTTGCCGATGGCGACGTACAGGAAGCGGTAGCCCCCCGCCGCTCGGGGAAATGGACCCAGGATGTCCAATCCCCAGACCGCAAAGGGCCAGGAGAGCGGGATTGTTTGGAGGCCCTACGGTGGTTGGTGGATATGCTTGGCGTGAAACTGGCACGCCTCACAAGCCCGCCCAAGCTCCGTGGCGTCGTTAAGTGCTGTGGGCCAGTAAAAGCCGCTGCAGAAGGCCTTGCCCACGAGGGTGCGGGACGACGAATGGTGGCCGCAGTCCCCATCGTGGATGTCAGCCAACAGCTCGCGTCCTTGCTTCCTCGAGATGCACTTTAGTGAGACGTCATTGGGGCGCCTCCTATAGAGTTTGCCGTCTTGGATGCAGTAAGACGAGTCCTATCGGACCACGCGCTCCGCGTCTTCCTCCTTGCCTGGCAAGGTGTCGTGTAGCAGGTACATCTTGAGCTCTTTAGTCATGCAACCCTCCTCGGGCTCCACGGTGAGTAGCAGGCGGGCTTCGGAGGTCGGCCCGCAGTGCGGAGCTCCGGCTGCGGGTGCTGCGGGTAGCCCGTCACAAGGGGACGCTAGCTCAGGAGCGGGCGGTGCTACCGATGGCTTGAGAAGCCGCTCCTCGAAGATGCCCGGCCTCTGAGGTTCCCTCCTAGAGGCCCGTTTGGCGATGTCATCCGCCTCCTTGTTTTTGCGCATTGGAACATGCTGCACCTCCAGCCCTCGAAATAGCTTTTCCATCTTGCGCACCTCCTCCATATATGCCTCCATGTGCTCGTCCTTGGGCTTGTATTTCTTGTTGGAGAAGTTGACGAGGAGCTGTGAATCGCCTCTAATGGTGAGGCTCTTGACCCGCAGTGCAGCTACGGCTTTGAGCCCAACATTCAGGCCCTCATACTCTGCTATGTTGTTGGAGACCTTCTCGCCTTGCTGGTAGCAAAGCTGCATGGCGTTGTACCACTTATCCTGAGTGGGAGATACCAACACGGTGCCAGCTCCTGCGCCAAGGCGCGAGAAGGCTTCGTCGAAGTATACCACCCATCCGTCCGGGGCTCCATCGTCGGGTGCCACCGAGCGATCCTCGCCCGCCCCCTATTCCGGCGCGTCGGTCCATTCTGCTACAAAGTCTGCCAAAGCCGCTCCTTTGATCAATCGCGTGGTGCTAAACTCCAACTGGAATGCATGTAGCTTGATGTTCCACTCGGCGACCCTCCCGACGTCGTTCGGGCCCCGGAGCACCTTCTCGAGAGGGTACGATGAGACAACCTTGATAAGGTGGCCCTGGAAGTAATGGTGCAGCTTCCTGGAGGCAACAAGGAGCGCTAGGAGCAGCTTTTGAGGCATCGGGTAACGCGAGCGCGTGTCGTGCAGTACGGTGCTGACGAAGTACACAGGGTGCTCTATGAGGGTCGGCGCCGCAGGATCTTCAGGCGCTTCGGGAGTCTTGGGTGCTTCTTGCTGGATGGCGGGGCCACCAGTAACCGTGGTCGAATCTACCTCCGGAGCTGCGTCAGGGGGCGACAGAGGTCCTAAGGATGCCGACTTTCCCCGCGGCCTCGCAGTTCGGGGCCTCTCCTCGCGGTCCACCACTAACGCTGCACTAGCGGAGTGAGTCGTAACGGCGAGATAGAGAGTCATGGGTTCTAGGGGTCTTGGCGCCACCATAACCGGTGGGCTGGTGAGGTATTCTTTGAGACCCCGGAAAGCAGCGTCGGCCTCCGGAATCCACTCAAAGGGACCCTTTATCTTCATGATCTTGAAGAACGGGAGGGCGCATTCACCAAGCTTAGAGATGAAGCGCCCCAGGGACGTTATGCATCCTGCAAGCTTCTGCTTCTCCTTCAGGGTTGTAGGCAGCTTCATTCTTTCGATGGCTTTGATCTTCTCCGGATTGGCTTCAATGCCCCGGTGTGAAACCAGGAACCCTAGCAACTTGCTGGAGGGTACAGCAAACACACACTTCTCTGGGTTGAGGCACAGCTTCACCTTGCGCTGGTTGGCGAACGTTTCTTCTAGGTCCTGGATGAGAGTCCTGGCCTCTCTGGTCTTGACCACGATGTCGTCGACGTAGGCCTCCGCGTTCCTCCTGAGCTGAGGGCCGAGGGTGATGTGCATCAGACGCTGGAAGGTGGCGACCGCGTTTATCAGCCCGAAAGGCATGCAGGTGTAGCAGTAGACCCCGCAAGGGGTTCAGGAACGCCGTCTTCTCCACATCCTCCACCGCATCTTAATTTGGTGGTAGCCTGAGAAGGCATCGAGGAAGCAGAGCAGGTCGCACTCAGCCGTTGAATCCACGATCTGGTCGATGTGCGGGAGATGGAATGGATCCTGAGGGCAGAATTTGTTGAGGCTCGTGAAGTTGACGCACATGCACTCCTTGCCTCCTTTCTTCGGGTCTATGACGGGGTTGGCCAGCCACTCCGGGTGCCGTACTTCCCGGACGACGCCTGCTTCCTCTAGCTTCCGAACCTCCTGGACGATGAAGGCCTGCTTCTCCGGGGCCTGTCTGCGTGCTTTTTGCTTGATAGGGCACGCGTTGGGGCACACCGTAAGGTGATGCTCGATGACGTGCCTAGTCACCCCGACCAAGTCAGTGGCTTTCCAAGCGAACACATCCTTTTTAGCCCTGAGGAAGCTAACCAACACTGCCTCTTGCTCTGGGTCCATGCCCGTGTCGATGGTGAAGGTGGCTCTGAGCCCTCCTCGTCAGCGGGCAACTGCTTCGTCTTGGCTGGGTCCTGAGAGAAGAGCTGCTTCTTCTTGGCAGGTGCGGCTTCCGATGTCTCCGGAGCCCCCTCAGTATCTAAATGGGCTGCGTCTGCAGCCCTGTAAGCGTGCCCGAGGACCAGAAGGGCAGCCTTGGGGTCCCCTTCGATAGTGATGACGCCGCTTCTCCCGTCCATCTTGACGGTGTTGTAGCCCGGGTGAGTCGCCGCCATGAATTTCGCCAAGGCTGGGAAGCCGAGGACAGCGTTGTAGGGTAGGTGGATGGGCACAACGTCGAAGTCGATGAGCTTAGTCCGGTAGTTAGCGGGTGTGCCAAAGGTGACCGGGAGGCGGATCTGGCCGAGCGGGACGGCCGAGCCCGCCACCCCGGAGAAGGGCTTGGTGGGCAGGAGCTGCCTGTAGGACATGGGTAGATGACCAAAAGCCTCTGGGGAGAGGATGTTGAGCCCAGCGCCGCCGTCGATGAGGGTCCTCGTGACAGCCACCCCGTAGATGGTGGGGGTGCATACTGTAGGGAGGACGTTCATGCCGGCTGCAGCTATGGCGCGGTCGACAGGGCCGAAAGTGATGACGTGCCCCTGTGCGCCCCGCGCCCATGGGGCCTCCAACGGCTGTGCGGCGGCCCTGATCCGCCGAAAGTGTGACTTGACGTGCCGAGCCGACGCCGATGCTTGGGATCCTCCAATGATGTAGGCGACCTCGCGGCAGGGCAACTCCCCGCCGGCAGTGCCCAACAGCTCGCCGATGCGGGCCACCCAAGCATCGAGCTCCTCCATGGGTGGCCGGTGCCCAAGCAGCCTCTGCACCACTAAGAGCGCCGCCGGCGGGGCCATAGGGAGTGGAAATGGCAGAGCAGGCTGCTCTCCGCTGGCCCGGCCGGCGAAAACGTCGTCGGGGAAGGGGGCGAAGCGCCCACCGGTGGCGCGGTCCGCTGATGCTGCTCGGACGATGGGGACAGCACCAAACTCCATGCGGATGAGGCAGGCCACGGTCATCATGGCGGCGCGGTGCAGAAGAGGGGAGGCGAGGTCGTCGGAGAGGCGAGATTTCGACACGCCCCCTACCTGGCGCGCCAAATGTCGGATTACAGGCTCCGCAAACCCAAGAAGTTGGAACACAGGGGCATGAACGAAGATCTCTCCCACTCACATCTACCTAGCGCCTCGCCCTCGTCCAATGAAGAGATTCAAGCAAGCAACAAGTAAAGCACACACGAATTTACACTGGTTCAGACCACCTTGCGGTGTAAAACCCTACGTCCTGCTTTAGTGGATTAACCTTGGGAGGTCTTGAGTATGAATGAGTACAGTGGTTCCTGAGCTCAGGAGGAGAGCTCAGGAGGGTCAGGAGGCAAGGGTTCTTGCTCCTTGGTGTGAAGGCGGAGTCTCTGTGAATCCGATCCGTCCCCCGCATGGTGGGAATTCTAGCTACTTATATAGGCGACCAGGGTCCTCTTCCCCCGAAATGTTTTAGGCGGGAAGGGATCCCACAACGGCCATTTTGAGCGAAAACACAAGGACGCTCCTATCCTGATAAAACAGGTCTTCGCCTGCAAAGGAATCAGGCGATGGCGCGTTGGTGGGCTCGGTGGTGATGTCCTCCCTGCTGTCCTTGCGGTCTCTGGTCTTGTTGCACCAAAGGGGAAACCTTTGTCCCGCCCCTCGGGAACCTGCGCCTGCGCTGTTTCTTTTGCACCAAAGCGGCAACTGCACCGCTGGCACGCGCTGGCACCCGCTAGCGTGGTGCGTCACTGCCTCCTCCTGAGGTAGGCTTGGCCTTGGATTCTCCGCCCCTCTGGAGAAACCTAGCCGAGGCCGCTCCCGAGAGGGTCTTGGTGTCGTTCTCCTCGTGAGGTCTAGCCCACCTCGCGAGGGTCTTGGGGAGCTGGTCGATCAGCTGGGTTGTACCAGGCCATAGTAGGAGCACGTCACGGCCCGCAGGCAGCCAAGTCTGGGTACTCTGGTTCCCAAGACGCCGACACACGATGACGCCGCCGCTTCCCGGCATCTTGAGGACGTAATAGCCGTGGTGGGTCGCCACCATGAACTTGGCTAAAGCTGGGTAGCCGAGGATGGCATTGTATGGGAGTTGGATGTGGGCAACGTCGAAGTCGATGAGCTCCGTACGGTAGTTCTTGCGGTCGCCGATGGTGACGGGAAGGCGGATCTGTCCAGTTTGTGTTGTCGAGATGTTGGTCACTCTGGAGAAAGGCCTGGTGGGTTGGAGCTGGTCGTATGGAACGTAGAGTGTGTCGAAGGTCTCAACGGAGAGGACGTTGACCCCTCCTCCACCGTCGATGAGGGTCTTGGTGACAAGCACGTTGCTGATTGTAGGTGAGCAGAGTAGAGGGAGGGCGCCGGCCGCGGCCGTGCACTTGAGCTGGTCAGCAGAGTCGAAGGTAATGGCGCACTTGGACCGTGTGAGAGGACACGTTATCTCAAGATTAGGGAGGACTGCATTCACTTCTCGGGTGAACTACTTGAGGACGCAATGAGATGCAGGGGCCTGAGCGCCCCCCCCCCCCCCG
>LR738710.1:342434667-342559302 GCA_902687465.1 Secale cereale | reverse complement strand
CCCCGGATGCATGCCACTGCGCCCTGCTCCTGAAAGCCCCCAGCCCCTTCATCTTGATGGTGGTCATCATTCCTTCTCGGTAGTGGTGGCAGCGGAGGAAGGACTGCGTTGTCTTGGGGGCGATCTTTGCGCGACTGGTCTCTCTAGTGATCCTCCCAAGGATGGTCTCTCCATGGGCCCTCACGAGGCTGGCATTGCCAGTGATCCTTGCGTAGCTGCTCTCCCCAGCCTTGGGGAGAGTCACGATTATGCCAACGTCCTCCTCCACAGCCACCTCCACGATCGTAGCCTCGTTTTCCATGCTCGGGGCGACATCAGAAGCATCCGTAATGGGTGGCCCTGAGTTCCTGGCAGTCGTTGGTGTTGTGGTTGTGCACGTTGTGGAAGGCGCAGAATGGGCGGCTACCTTTAGAAGAATCGGGGTAATCACACCCGCGTTTCGTCTCAGGCTCAGCCGCGAGTACTGCCGGTCCTTTGCACTTGGCCTCCTTGGTTGTCACATCCCCAGCTTCACCCTGCATTAGGATAGCACCTGTCTGTTGCATCATGTTTATTTTCAAAGGAAACCTGAAATGGGGATGCTCAAACCCTAGCACTAAATGAATTTTAACTAGGCTCAAATTAATCTTTTTCAATGAACCCAAAATGCCCCTTGGAAAAGTTCATCATTTTTGGATTGATTAAAAAGCCCTTCCAAAAATGCTGCTCACATTTCTAGGACCATTCTGGATTTTTGAATTAAATCATATCTTATTTGCATTTGGGCATTTAAATTTTATATATTATTTTAAATGCTCAAATAATCCCAAACTGAAATGTTCCATGTTGGTTATATGCTAAACAGTGGGCATGAGCAGTTTGGTGAATTTTGAAAGTGCCTAAGAATTTTTAGAAAAACCACAAACCTGCAGAAATAATAGAAAACAGATAGAATTAAAAGAGAGAGAGAGACTCACCTGGGCTAACTAACGTGTGCAGCCCAGCACTGTTGGCCCAGCCACTTCTGTAGGGGCCCAGCCCAGCACCGCCTCCTTCAACCTCGTGCCAGAAGGCACGAGGGCGTGTGGCCGGCGCGCGCGCACGGCCGTGCGTCCACGCAGCTACCTGCCTGGCCTCCCCTTTCCAGCGCGACGCCGCCAAGGACACGCCGCAAGCACCTGGAACCCCCCTGACCTCTCACTCGCCCCCTTCCTCCCTCCCTCGTCTCTCCAGGGCCATGGCCGACGCGCCTGTGGGCGCACCGACGGCCGTAGCCGCAGCCACCGCCTCCCCCTCGTCCCCTCGACGTGTCTACGAGCTCCGCCACGGACCCGTGAGTCTACACGCCCACGCACGCGAGCTCGGGAGCCTCTTAGCGTCTTCCCCGACCTCGTCTTCAACCTTCGGCCGACGAAATCCCCTCCGCCGCCCTGCTCTGCTCCGAGCCTCCCCCGAGCCCACGTCGTCGCCTCTGCACTCACCGTGAGTCCCCGAGCCGTTTCCCCCTCTCCCCCGACCTCCCCACGCTCTCTAGCTACGGCCCCACCTCCGGCCGGAGCTGTGGTCCGCCGGCCATGTTGCCGCCGTAGTCACAGTTGCTGCCGCACGCGTCCAAGCACACCGGCGTTCTCAGCGTTCCTCCAGGAGCCCGTAGCCACTTCTTTTCTTTCTCCCGAGCCGCCTAGCGCCGCGCCTGCGCAAGCCCGACCGCTGCCGCCGCTGGACCTCGTCGCCGGCCACTTTCCGGCCACCCCAACCCCTCCCGATGGCACAAATGGATGCGGGCGAGTCCCAGCTCCACGTAGATGCCCTCTGCCGGCCATTTGGTCGCCGGAGGAGGATTTCCGACGCCCTCCGCCGCGCTCAGCCTCGCCGACGGCTAGCCGCCGGCGCTTTTGACTTTTTGACCGGTGGGCTTGGCCTCTTTGACCCGAGGTTTGACCCCCCTGGGTCTCTGACATGTGGGTTCCCGCCCTGTTAATTAACCTGGTTTAGTTTAACTATTAGGTTAGTTAGTGAGTCACTGACACGTGGGGCCAACCCCTGTTAAATTAGTTTAGTTTAAAAACTAAACTTAATTAGGCCTAAGAGACTGACATGTGGACCACCCCCCTGACACTTTAGTTAGGATTAATTTCACACTAATAGTCTCTGTTAAATTTGCCTAGTCACTGACCAGTGGGCCCCACTGGTCAGGTTTGACCCAGGGCAGTCCTTTGACCCTACTGATGTCATGCTTACTCAATGCTGACGCAGTATCTATTTTGTGGAATTTTAAATAAATCATAAATGATTTATTTATTTCAGAAAAGAGCCAAAACTTCTAAAAATCATATAAAATCAACCGTAGCTCAGATGAAAATAATTTATATATGAAAAATGATCAGAAAAATCCAAGGAATCTGTTTATGGAATTTTCATGCATGTTTGAACAAGTTAAACCTGCTGATCAGGTCAAATCAATTAAATGGCATTTAAATAATCACATATGGAGTTTGAATTTGAATCTTGGATTCAAACCAACTTCATTTACTTGTGTTGCTAGTTGCATTAGCTCAATCAACAGCATATTGCCATGTCATGATCATGCATCATATTGTCGCATTGCATTGATTGTGTTTCTTTCTCTGTTGCCGGTGTTGTTCCCTTTCAGTAGACGTGTTCCGACGATGAGTTCGATGACACCGATGAAGACCCAATGTTATCTTCAGAAGTGCCAGGCAAGCAAAACCCCATTGAGCATTCCGATACAATCCCACTCTCTCGCTCTTGCTCTCTTTTAATGCATTAGGACAACAACGCTTCAACTGTTACCTGCTGCGGTAGTTGAACCCCTTTCCACTGCATGACCCGTCATTGCCACAGTAAATAGTTGAAACCCACTAGTATGAGTAGGAGTTGTTTGAGCCATGTTGTGCCTACTCATTCATGCTTTCTGGTTACGCCTGCTATTGCTTAGAGTTGTGTCAGGTCTGATTCATCGGGGATGAATTGGAATGTGGTGAACATGTCCTACTGTTGAGAGCTAAGTGTGTGAACACGATTTGGTAAAGGTAGCGATGAGAGGCCATGTAGGAGTACATGGTGGGTTGTCTCATTGCAGCCGTCCTCAGGAACTGAGTTCTGTGTTGGTTGGTCCATGAAACAGCTACTACCACACATTGGGATCCTTAATTGACTCTCTCGACTTATTAATCAACATGATCTCTGTCCAGGAGTTGCAACTAGTTTCTGGTGTTTGTAGTTTACTGGAGGTCGTGCGCAGCGCTGACCCTCGGGTTGGGCTGTGACGCGGCAGGTACATGGCACGGTGTACCGATCGCCCGTTTGGTGATGCGGGAACCCTGTACACATCGTTTGGGGCCGTGAGCGACACCCCGGCCGAATCTCCCCACGGATGGAACCCAAATAGGCGATAAACCTGGACGAGAGACTTGTGTGGTTAGTCAGGTCGTGGCCGACACCCTCGCTGGGCCTCCGCTTGAAGGTTGCCTTGTACATGTCGTGTAAACGGCGGTAAGTGGTGAGAGCGTGTGTGAAGAAGTACACCCCTGCAGGGTTATATATAATCTATTCGAATAGCCGTGTCCGCGGAAATGGACTTCTGGGTTACCTCTATAGTTCATAGACAAGTGAAAGTGGATACTCTAAAACGCGCAAGATAAGCGTGAGTGCTATGGATGGCCTTCTCGTAGGGAGACGGGAGCGGATCCATAGTGGTGTATTGAGTGGTGAATATGTGGACTCGTGTGCGCCACCTCAAAAGAGTTACTTGCAGTCGTAGTTTAGGATAGCCACCGAGTCAAACTGGCTTGCTGCAGTCAAACTCCACCACCCCTTTGTTGATATTGAGGCATATGTAGCTAGTTCTGATGTAAGTCTTGCTGAGTACCTTTGTACTCACGTTTGCTTAATTTATGTTTTTGCAGAGAGACTTCAGTCTCGCTAGTGGTTCCGCGTGGACTTCGACATTTAGCTTGTTACCTCAGCTACGATCTTGTACCCTTGTAGGATCTTGTAGATAGTCAGGCTTCCCAGCCTTTTTCATTTGTAGTTGTCTGTACCCAGACATGTTATGCCTCCGTTGCCTGTATGCTCTATGTGTTGGGTCATGTGACCTCTGTTTGTAATAAATGCTATGATGGCTCTTCTGGGCCTTTATCTATATGAGTTGTTGAGTTATGTTGTGATGCCATGTTGTACAACACATACTTGCATGTTATGCGTACGTGTAATGTGTATTGCTATGTGTGGGATCCGACACCTAGTTGTTTACCTTTGGTAGCCTATCTTATAGGGAAATGTCTCCTAGTGCTTCCACCGAGCCTTGGTAGCTCGCTACTGCTCCGGAACACTTAGGCTGGCCGGCATGTGTCCTTCTTCGTTCCTGTGTCTGTCCCTTAGGGGAAATGTCACGCGTTGTTTCCTTGTAGCTTGCTACGACTTGGGTTCATACGTTGATGACCGACACGTTCGTTGCTGGGTCATGTATGCCTGTCTCTGTAATTTAGTGCCACTTTTGGTTTATAACTAGTCATGTCGGCCCGGGTTCTCTGTCATACGAAAGCTAGCGACACTATCATATACGTGTGCCAAAATGCGCAAACGGTCCCGGTCCAGGTAAGGTGGCACCCGTGGGGATACCGTGCATGAGGCCGCAAAGTGATATGATGTGTTACATGCTAGACCTGTGTGACTTAGGATCGAGGTCCTGACAGCTTTGGTATCAGAGCCTGACTGCCTGTAGGATTAGTAAGCCAAACTGGTCGAAGTCGTGTCTAGAAATTCTTTAGTTATGTAAGGGAATTGTTTGTGGAAGGGAACGTAAGGCTCTTTTTACTCCTTTACTCTATGACCTTCTGATCTGAGTCACCTTCTTCTTTCTACGGGGATTAAGAACTAGGATTCTCATTCTATTTATCAGGATCACGTTATTGTGGATTCAACCCTCAGTTCAGTTTCTACTACTTCTGTTTGTTCAACTGTTGGCCTCAGAACCTTGACATGAGGATGTTAAGTGGAAATGCTACCCTTTTGCTTGGATCTCAAAAGTATTTTTGAGCAATTACAGCCGTTATGCTGTCCGAGTCATCCCAGGTTTCTAAATAGTCTGATGCATTTGCAAACCTTTCCTCCCTTTTTCCGATGTCCTTTTAGGCCAGATTAATCACACTAGTTAGTGTGTTGAGGTACTCTGTTACCTCGACATATATGTTGGAACTATTATTATGACCCTAGCTGTCTTAGAAGATCATCTAGTAAGCTAACAATGCTTTATATTCATAGTGTGATGATTCTGGCCATTGTTCTCGAAAGCATCCCGTGATGCCATCTAGTTAGTAGGCATTCTACTCCTGGGTTCTTGAACCCAAGATCCTTTCTACCTACTTCATGTTGGTAGTATTTGCTCGTCCCTTTAGGATATTAGTAACCTTGTGATAGTCCTCGAGGTCCGTGGTTATAGTTCTTCCAATACCATGAACCATCCATGGCAGGAGTTCTTCTGAACCAAAAGATCACAACCCAAGTGCTCTTGAGTAGTACTCCGTTCATATTGTGACTCTGCCAATTCTACTTTCTGCATGGGTTATCCGGAAGAAATATGTTGAACTCGTTCGACATGTTAATCTATGCATCCACAACTCAGAAGTTATATGTTCCTTGAGTTGTCTCCTTTTAGTTGTATTATGATCCTCGTCTATCAATTGATAGTCAGGAGTAGTTGTGCACTCATGTTCATCGATGCCTTTTACTCTTGTGGTCCGTCAAGCCATTCTATTCTGGAATGACTAGGAGAAACAAACTCCAGTACCTTATCCATATCCAGGATTGGGTCAAAGAAGTTGTACTCCGCAGATGAAGACTGCTGATCCAGCTTCTAATCTGTTCTATCTTGGAGTATTACCATCTTTATGTCAAGAATGTCGTGAGAATTGCACTATCTCTTATGAATCCTTGATGTAGTAATATTTCTTGCCATCATTGTTCATCCCTCGATTTCCATGTTATTGTAACCGGAATGCTGACAAGTGAATTGTGATGTGTGAAAACAATACTCCTAGCAACCCTGTTGCGTGGTAGTTAATGGACGATAATGTCATTCTTAGTGTGTTGGTTACCGAATCACCATCTCTAATATTGATTGTGCTACCTAGTCCACTTCCCTGGTGCACTCCTTGATTGGTGAGTTAGGATTTTGTTAAGTCCTCGCTCATTTGATCATATCTTCTTGCCTTGAAAGGCAAGATTGTTCTCGAGCTTAGTAACATATCAGTGGTTCGTGATTTTCTGAATATCTTCTCGGAAGTATTACCAGGTTGTCACCTGACCGCTATGTTGAGTTCGTGATCAAGCTGGTTCCTTATAAACCACCGCATCTCCAAGAATCTGTGTTGGATACCCTGAACTGGTTGGTTAAGCTAAAACAATAGCTTGGAGAGTTGGAAGATAAAAGCTTGCCAGCTTAGTTCATCTCAAGGGGTATGTTTGCGTGTGTTGAAGATACATGACATCTTCATCAATTGGTCCCTGTGTATCAGTTGTTGGACCTATTGTCATATCAAGACTTTGATTTGAGTATGGGCTATCATCAAATCAAATCAGAACCAACGATGTTCATAATGTTGTCTTACCCGTGGTTGATCCGTCGAGCATACACCATTATATCTCCTGGGTCTTACCAATACTATCACTTGTTCACATAATTATGGAATTCCATCTCCATGGAAACCTGGATGAATTGTTGTTGAGCCCATCAGCAACACTGCTACCTTCTCCATGATTTTGTAGGACATTAAGCTAGTGTTGGAAATTTTGTAAGCATTGCCTTCGTGTTCCGTTCATGAGGTATATGTTGGATGAGAGAAGAGACTTTCCCTAATTCATGTGTAATTGATGTAAGTTGCACCGTGAGTTCGAGAAAGTTGTTTTGCTTCCTGTGGAATCATCCCAAGTCAGTCATGCATACGTGCGAAGTATTCTGTGGTTTGGAGACTTGCAACCTTCACTCTATATGTATCCCTAGCACACCAAGCCACTTACTAATTTGTTCAAGGAGAAGAAGTTTCTTCTCAAGAGCTAGACTTATGCAAGGACTTCGATATCCTTGATGATGGTTCCCACCTGAACTCGGTAGTGTTTTATCATAAGACTACTACGTGGTCATGCTTGTCTTGGACAACGTGTTCACAAGTTTGTAGCAGAACTAGCTCATGTTTTGGAGCTAGCTATCGTAGATCATTCCCGAGAATCTTGCAACGTCGTCCCGTTGATTTGTGTTGCAAACTTTCATTTTTCTTTCTAGACTCGATGAGTCTGGAATATCCTGACACCAACCAGAACTGAATCTCAGGCATATATGACGGTTGGTATATTTCCCAAGAACTATAATTTTGGTCTCTCGATAACCGGTAAAGTGGATGTCGTGGCCAACACACTCAGCCGGAAGACCTATTATTGTAGAATCTTGATTGAAGAAGTTGGCCACCTCCCTATAAGGATTTCGTAGGATTTACTCCCTAGTTGTTCATTATGGATTTTTGTGCTCCCGAAGTCCGACCTTTTACTTGACGTTCTAGGTACCAAACCGTTTTAATAAATGGATTGCACTAGCACGTCAAGGAGAACATTAGAAGCGGAGTGCTAAATGTCTCTCGGTCGATCATAGAGATTTCGTCCCCTTGGCCTCGCCAAGGTGAAATCCGAGAAGGTGTTATCTTCCTTTGTATCTACATCATCCATCATTGTTCATCATGGTAGTATGTGATGTGGCCAGGATCCTTGACACAGATATTGGTAAAACCTTGATGAAATGGAAATGCTCAAGTTCTTGAGAGCACGCACAAGCACTAGGTGTTATCACTGGCACTAACCGGATTGCTTCCAGTGTTCTTGATTATATTATACACTCTCAAAGAGTAGATTTACTCTCTACTGTTGAGTTTCTTCCCAGTTACCAGAATCATTCCGAGCATTTGCATTTTGTTCTCAGCTTGCACTACCAATGTGCCAATTCTCCATGGGTTACCATTCTCAATCACTGCTGCTCAGGATTATCCTCAAAAGTGGTCCTACCATGGGTCCCATCCATTTTCGATGATAAGCAAAATCATCCCTTGTGTTGTCTTTAACGAGGTAGTCCACATCATCCATTCTGGCCGAGAATGTCATTCTTTCGAACTTCGTCAAACGATCGGGTGTGATTTGCCTCCGGCTGGTATAGAGAATTTTAATGATCTCTATATCAAAAGTAATTCTTTTTGCCACTTAAGGGAATAACTCGACGAGTCACCTTCTCCAAGGTGCCCCGCCTGGTGGTATCGATCACCCTCTTTTTAGGTGTGGAATTATTGCCGTTAGGTGAACCTTCATCATTTATTTCACTACATCCCTCTGGAGGTGTACTCCGTGTCTCAGCTCAAGAGATGTTTCAACGTCTCACTCCATGAGTTGATCCTGAGTTGCCCGATCTTTCACAAGATCAACTATTGCGGAGTTTCTTTTGTCGTCACCGTGTTGGACAAAGACCTCAAAAGCAAGGGTTTCAAGATCAGCATGATGCCAGAAACTAACATTCATATGAAGGACACCTGGATCATGAAGATTATGTTAGTTAGTGTCCCCTCTGATATCTTACCCTACGCCTGAATCTCGGGACGAGATTCTTGTTTAGTGGGGGTGAGTTGTCACATCCCCAGCTTCACCCTACATTAGGATAGCACCTGTCTGTTGCATCATGTTTATTTTCAAAGGAAACCTGAAATGGGGATGCTCAAACCCTAGCACTAAATGAATTTTAACTAGGGTCAAATTAATCTTGTTCAATGAACCCAAAATGCCCCTTGGAAAAGTTCATCATTTTTGGATTGATTAAAAACCCCTGCCAAAAATGCTGCTCACATTTCTAGGACCATTCTGGATTTTTGAATTAAATCATATCTTATTTGCATTTGGGCATTTATATTTTATATATTATTTTAAATGCTCAAATAATCCCAAACTGAAATGTTCCATGTTGGTTATATGCTAAACAGTGGGCATGAGCAGTTTGGTGAATTTTGAAAGTGCCTAAGAATTTTTAGAAAAACCACAAACCTGCAGAAATAATAGAAAACAGATAGAATTAAAAGAGAGAGAGAGACTCACCTGGGCTAACTAACCTGTGCAGCCCAGAACTGTTGGCCCAGCCACTTCTGTAGGGGCCCAGCCCAGCACCGCCTCCTTCAACCTCGTGCCAGAAGGCACGAGGGCGTGTGGCCGGCGCGCGCGCACGGCCGTGCCTCCACGCAGCTGCCTGCCTAGCCTCCCCTCGCCAGCGCGACGCCGCCAAGGACACGCCGCAAGCACCCGGAACCCCCCCGCTGACCTCTCACTCGCCCCCTTCCTCCCTCCCTCGTCTCTCCAGGGCCATGGCCGACGCGCCTGTGGGCGCACCGACGGCCGTAGCCGCAGCCACCGCCTCCCCCTCGTCCCCTCGACGTGTCTACGAGCTCCGCCATGGACCCGTGAGTCTACACGCCCACGCACGCGTCTTCCCCGACCTCGTCTTCAACCTTCAGCCGACGAGATCTCCTCCGCCGCCCTGCTCTGCTCCGAGCCTACCCCGAGCCCACGTCGTCGCCTCGGCACTCACCGTGAGCCCCCGAGCCGTTTCCCCCTCTCCCCCGACCTCCCCGCGCTCTCTAGCTACGGCCCCACCTCCGGCCAGAGCTGTGGTCCGCCGGCCATGTCGCCGCCGTAGTCACAGTTGCTGCCGCACGCGTCCAAGCACACCGGCGTGCTCAACGTTCCTCCAGGAGCCCGTAGCCACTTCTTTTCTTCCTCCCGAGCCCCCTAGCGCCGCGCCCGCGCAAGCCCGACCGCTGCCGCCGCTGGACCTCGTCACCGGCCACTTTCCGGCCACCCCAGCCCCTCCCGATGGCACAAATGGATGCGGGCGAGTCCCAGCTCCAAGTAGATGCCCTCCGCCGGCCATTTGGTCGCCGGAGGAGGATTTCCGACGCCCTCCGCCGCGCTCAGCCTCGCCGGTGGCTAGCCGCCGGCGATTTTGACTTTTTGACCGGTGGGCTTGGCCTCTTTGACCCGAGGTTTGACCCCCCCTGGGTCTCTGACATGTGGGGTCCCGCCCTGTTAATTAACCTGGTTTAGTTTAACTATTAGGTTAGTTAGTGAGTCACTGACACGTGGGGCCAACCCCTGTTAAATTAGTTTAGTTTAAAAACTAAACTTAATTAGGCCTGAGAGACAGACATGTGGGCAACCCCCCCCTGACACTTTAGTTAGGATTAATTTCACACTAATAGTCTCTGTTAAATTAGCCTAGTCACTGACCAGTGGGCCCCACTGGTCAGGTTTGACCCAGGGCAGTCCTTTGACCCTACTGACGTCATGCTTACTCAATGCTGACGCAGTATCTATTTTCTGGAATTTTAAATAAATCATAAATGATTTATTTATTTCAGAAAATAGCCAAAACTTCTAAAAATCATATAAAATCAACCGTAGCTCAAATGAAAATAATTTATATATGAAAAATGATCAGAAAAATCCAAGGAATCTGTTTATGGCATTTTCATGCATGTTTGAACAAGTTAAACTTGCTGATCAGGTCAAATCAATTAAATGACATTTAAATAATCACATATGGAGTTTGAATTTGAATCTTGGATTCAAACCAACTTCATTTAATTGTGTTGCTAGTTGCATTAGCTCAATCAACATCATATTGCCATGTCATGATCATGCATCATATTGTCGCATTGCATTGATTGTGTTTCTTTCTTTATTGCCGGTGTTGTTCCCTTTCAGTAGACGTGTTCCGACGATGAGTTCGATGACACCGATGAAGACCCAATGTTATCTTCAGAAGTGCCAGGCACGCAAAACCCCATTGAGCATTCCGATACAATCCCACTCCCTCGCTCCTACTCTCTTTTAATGCATTAGGACAACAATGCTTCAACTGTTACCTGCTGCGGTAGTTGAACCCCTTTCCACTGCATGACCCGTCATTGCCACAGTAAATAGTTGAAACCCACTAGTATGAGTAGGAGTTGTTTGAGCCATGTTGTGCCTACTCATTCATGCTTTCTGGTTACGCCTGCTATTGCTTAGAGTTGTGTCAGGTCTGATTCATCGGGGATGAATTGGAATGTGGTGAACATGTCCTACTGTTGAGAGCTAAGTGTGTGAACACGATTTGGTAAAGGTAGCGATGAGAGGCCATGTAGGAGTACATGGTGGGTTGTCTCATTGCAGCCGTCCACAGGAACTGAGTTCTGTGTTGGTTGGTCCATGAAACAGCTACTACCACACATTGGGATCCTTAATTGACTCTCTCGACTTATTAATCAACATGATCTCTGTCCAGGAGTTGCAACTAGTTTCTGGTGTTTGTAGTTTACTGGAGGTCGTGCGCAGCGCTGACCCTCGGGGTGGGCTGTGACGCGGCAGGTACGTGGCACGGTGTACCGATCGCCCGTTTGGTGATGCGGTAACCCTGTACACATCGTTTGGGGCCGTGAGCGACACCCCGGCCGGATCTCCCCAAGGATGGAACCCAAATAGGCGATAAACCTGGACGAGAGACTTGTGTGGTTAGTCAGGTCGTGGCCGACACCCTCGCTGGGCCTCCGCTTGAAGGTTGCCGAGTACATGTCGTGTAAACGGCGGTAAGTGGTGAGAGCGTGTGTGAAGAAGTACACCCCTGCAGGGTTATATATAATCTATTCGAATAGCCGTGTCCGCGGAAATGGACTTCTGGGTTACCTCTACAGTTCATAGACAAGTGAAAGTGGATACTCTAAAACGCGCAAGATAGGCGTGAGTGCTATGGATGGCCTTCTCGTAGGGAGACAGGAGCGGATCCATAGTGGTGTATTGAGTGGTGAATATGTGGACTCGTGTGCGCCACCTCAAAAGAGTTACTTGCAGTCGTAGTTTAGGATAGCCACCGAGTCAAAGCTGGCTTGCTGCAGTCAAACTCCACCACCCCTTTGTTGATATTGATGCATATGTAGCTAGTTCTGATGTAAGTCTTGCTGAGTACCTTTGTACTCACGTTTGCTTAATTTATGTTTTTGCAGAGAGACTTCAGTCTCGCTAGTGGTTCCGCGTGGACTTCGACGTTTAGCTTGTTACCTCAGCTACGATCTTGTACCCTTGTAGGATCTTGTAGATAGTCAGGCTTCCCAGCTTTTTTATTTGTAGTTGTCTGTACCCAGACATGTTATGCCTCCGTTGCCTGTATGCTCTGTGTGTTGGGTCATGTGACCTCTGTTTGTAATAAATGCTGTGATGGCTCTTCTGGGCCTTTATCTATATGAGTTGTTGAGTTATGTTGTGATGCCATGTTGTACAGCACATACTTGCATGTTATGCGTACGTGTAATGTGTATTGCTATGTGTGGGATCCGACACCTAGTTGTTTACCTTTGGTAGCCTATCTTACAGGGAAATGTCTCCTAGTGCTTCCACCGAGCCTTGGTAGCTCGCTACTGCTCCGGAACACTTAGGCTGGCCAGCATGTGTCCTTCTTCGTTCCTGTGTCTGTCCCTTAGGGGAAATGTCACGCGTTGTTCCTTTAAGTCCTTATAGCTTGCTATGACTTGGGTTCATACGTTGATGACCGACACGTTCGTTGCTGGGTCATGTATGCCTGTCTCTGTAATTTAGTGCCACTTTTGGTTTATAACTAGTCATGTCGGCCCGGGTTCTCTGTCATACGGATGCTAGCGACACTATCATATATGTGTGCCAAAATGCGCAAACGGTCCCGGGCCAGGTAAGGTGGCACCCGTGGGGATACCGTGCGTGAGGCCGCAAAGTGATATGATGTGTTACAGGCTAGACCTGTGTGACTTAGGATCGGGGTCCTGACATTGGTCTTGGCCTTCTTGTCTTCTGGATCAGCCTTGGGAAGTTTGACGAGTGAGAGGCGACCCTCTTCTTCCTTTGCGCACTTTATCATGAGGTTGAACATCTCGAGAGCCGAGCACATGTCCTCCTGAATGGGGATCTCCTCCTTCATCCTGACGTCTCGGACGCCATCAGTGAACGCCGAGATGATAGCTTCATCGGATATCTTGGAGATCTTGATGCGGACATTGGTGAGATGTTGCATGTAATTGTGCAGGGTCACTCCTGGCCGCTGCTTGATGTGCCGTGGGTTGCCCACCGCCGGGGTGCAGTCACGAGTCCCTTCGAAGTTGTAAACGAAGCGTTCATGCAGCTCTCCCCAGGAGGAGATCGACTCCTTCGGGAGGTTTAGGAGCCACGAACGAGCGCCATCTTAGAGAGCCATGGGAAACCAGTTGGCCATGACCTTCTCGTCGCCACTGGCAGCTTTGACGCTCAGCTCATAGAGCTGCAGGAATTCTGCTGGTTTAGGTGTTCTATCATAACGAGGGGGTAGATCGGGCTTGAACTTGCCAGGCCAGATGACATGATGGAGCTCCGGGGTGAACGCTCGGTAGCCCACCGTGATGACATGTGCTTGTTGCTAAGGTGGAGCCTAGTCTGGGTGTTCGTGTGCCACTACACGGGGAGGCGCGACCTTGACGACGGGGAGCATGAAGCGCACACTCCTCACCTTGTGGCTGCTGCACCACTTGACAACTTTCCTCATCGCGCGCGTCCACCCTGCGCGGCTGGTCACACTGGGGGGCCTCGCGCCTAGGCTCAAGGAAGACGTCTCTTCGGAGCGGTGGGGGAGGTGTGCCGCGGGCCTCGTCGCCTGCCAGAGTTTGTGGAAGAGGCAGCGAACGGCACGATGCTGGAGCTTCTCCCGCGGCGCTGACGAGCTCGGCGATGCGGTCTAGCCATTCTTCGTAGAGGTCGTCTGCCGGGCGGTAGCGCAGGAGCTCACGTGCCATGAGCAGCGCGGCCTGCGAGTTCACCGGGCCGCGACAAGTGTGCGAGGACGAAGCAGCCGCTGGAGTCAGAGACAAGGTTGTAGTGCGACCGTCGCGCCACGCGGAGAGCGGGGACGATGCATCCTGCTAGGTTAGAACTCTCGGGTGCGTGCAAAGATCTCAACCTCGCCTACCTATCTACTCGCCGTCTCACGAACTAGCATGATGAACTGGAATGTAAAAGAGACACGAGGCAATTTATCATGGTTCAGTCCACCTAGCGGTGAGTGGCCCTACTCTAGCAGTATGGTGGATTAGCTACGAGATGGGCTGTGGATGAATTAGTACAATGGGTGAACAACCTCCGGAGGTGAGGTGTTCTTGCTTGGTGGTGGAGGAGAGGGTCTGAATCATCCGTCCCCTTGTTGGGCTGTGGCTATCCTACTTATATAGTGGCCTCGGTCCTCTTCCCTAAAATGTTTGGAGGGAAGGGAACCCACAACGGCCAGTTTTGAAGGGGGACAACTGGTACATCTTATCCTGACTAAAGGTGGTTTTCGCCCGGAAAGCCTCTGATCTTGACGCCATGGTGGGATCGGTGATGACCTCCGTCCTGCTATCCTGGTGGTCTTAGTCTTCTCTCACTAGAATGGAAACCTTTGGCAGATTCCTCGGGACTCTGTGTCTGAGCCCGCTTCCTTAGCACCAAAGAGGAAACTGTTGTACTACTCCCGCTGGCACTCTGGCCTTGGTCGTCATGGCTTGCGTCATGCAAACCTCGCGAGGTGGGGGGGGTTGCATAGATTTCTCCGCTCCTGAGGAGCCAGCCAGATAGGCTGCCCCTTCCGGTGGTTTTGGTGTCGCTCACCCTACGAGGCTTGGCCCCTCGCAAGGGTCTTGAGTGTCAATGCTGAAGATGGGCCATACCAGGCCTGGAAAGGAGCCACGTCGCGGGCCGCAGTCATGCAAGTCTGGGTACTCTGGTTCTCAGAACGTCGACAGATGTGTGGAGTAATAGTAGTAGATGCAGGCAGGATTTGGTCTACTTGACACAGACGTGATGCCTATATTCATGATCATTGCCTTAGATATAGTCATAATTGTGCGCTCTTCTATCAATTTCTTGGCAGTATTTTGTTCACCCACCGTAATATTTGCTATCATGAGAGAAGCCTCTAGTGAAACCTATGCCCCCGGGTCTATTTTCCATCTTATAAGTTTCAGATCTACTATTTTGCAATCTTTTAATTACCAATCTATAAACCAAAAATACCAAAAATATTTACTTTATAAGTTATCTATCTCTATCGGATCTCACTTTTGCAAATAACCGTGAAGGGATTGCCAACCCCTTTTTGTGTTGGGTGCGAGTTGTTTGATTGTTTGTGTAGGTATTTGGTGATTTGTCCGTAGTCTCCTACTGGATTGATACATTGGTTATCAAACTGAGGGACATACTTACTCTACTTTGCTGCATCACCCTTTCCTCTTCAAGGTTAAAACCAACGCAAGCTCAAGAGGTAGCATATTCACGGTAGGCGATCAAGTCAGCCACTCTCCTCTACCATGTTTGCGATATCTCCTCTCGTCCCATGCCTGCACGTGGTCCTTGTGCTCATGCCCCCAGTCTGTGATGGACTGAAAATTCTTTCTACTCTTCCTGGAAGGCATAGAGAAGCAGCGGACGTCATGACAACGTGAAATACAAACGAAAACACAGAAAGTAGAGAACAATGTCATCACCAGTGTAGGGCGAAGCCCTCGGTGCCGGTGGGTAGACCCGATGGGGTATGTTGGGAGATCCCAAACTGTGTGGCCACACGGTGCGGCAAGTGCCACTCGACAACATACACACATATCAAGGGCACAATGTACCTTCAGGCAAGCGGATCCACTAAAAAAAGACACATCCGTGACATTTTGGGTCGAACTTTTTTTTTTCTGTCATGCTTATGACACTTCTATGACGATAATTGTGACAAAAACCCATATCATCATAGATGTGGTGGGCTCCTACTTATATGAAAAAAAATCATGATAGAAAATGGTATTTTCGTCCTGGGCGGGCCGGAGACATAGCTGCATGACATTCTTTGGGCCGTCCATGACGGAAAAAAACGTGGTAGAAGCGAAGGAGAGAAAAAATTCTGGGAGTTACCGGTTACGGTGCATGGTCGGGGCAAAGCGATGCATGGAGGTTTGCGCATTTCTCTCATACACTTTGCATGTATGTGCGAGGCGTTGGGCTCTAACTGAACCCAAGCAAGGCGTTCGCTTACTGAACCCGAGCGATTGCACTAGCTACGTTAGTGAACCCGAGCAATCGATCCCTTCGCTGCTAACTGAACCCGAGCGATTCCTTCACTACCACTACTAATTGAACCCGATCGATCGCTGTTGCTACTTACTAAAGCCGATCAAACCTGATGCCCCTTGAGGAACAGTGAACACAGGGTTGGTTGAACGAGTCGAGACGTACGTGGTTGGGGTTAGATGAACAGTTCCCGGTGGGGGTTGGATGAACAGGACCCCGTGGGGGTTGGATGAACAGGACCTCGTGGAGATTGGACGTTGCAGTTGCCGCAGGATGAACATGACCCCGAGACAAGGCCCTGAGGCGTTGGGGGTGGATGAACAAGAACCCATGTTGGGTTGGTTGAACAGTAGCCGGTGGAGGGCTGGTAGGATGAACAGGACACCGTGGAGGGCTGGATGAACACGACCCCGTGGAGGGCTGGATGAACACGACCCCGTGGAGGCAGAGGAAGACGCGGTGGTTGAATAGAGTAGGTGGATGCTGGAGGAAGTCGATGGTGGAGGAACAGTAGCCCGTGGAGTCCCGTTTTGATGTACGCCACACCCCTCCCGATGAATAGGACCTCCATTTCGACCATAGTGCTGCAACACAAGTCTGTTTCCTCTGTTTTGCGATACACCAGACCCCTCCTGATGAACAGGATCCCATTTCGACCGTAGTCAGTTGAGCACAAGACTATTTCCTCCGTTTTGCGGTACGCCGGACCCTTCTTGATGAACATGACCCTGTTTCAACCGTACGCACTCTAGCAGAAGGCCGTTTCCCTCAGTTTTGCTGTATGCCACACCAGGTTTTGGCTGTTCCATCCAACCCGGTTGCCTCCCGATGAACACAACATTGTTTCTCCGTTCCTACCACACCGGTTGGCTGCCGATGAATGTCATGCCATTGCTGCCGTCTCCATATGTACGGGACTGCATGGTCATACGTATGCGCGAGTACGTGCTTGAGACCCCGCCCGTATGTACGCATGTGGCTGTATTTTTTGGCATCTTGCTGTATGTACGTGTACACGGTTTTGACTGGACTATGTTAACTGCTATGACGGGGGCTATACTACTACACATGCCGCTTCTTGCTCGGCCATGGTTCATCATTGCAGAGAGACAAGTCGACCAGTATGTACGTACACATTCGCGACCAGAATGACAACACTACGTAAGCTTCAACCAGGTGGGTCCCGGCTGTCATGGAGGATAAGGAGACACTTCCTTGCGTGCGAAGTTATTGATTGTGGGTCCAAGCTGTCAGCGGAGCATTCATTTTTTTCGGTGCCTAATATGGAGACACTTTCCTTGCCTCCGAAGATATAGTTGGTGGGTCCTAGCTGTCAGGGGAAAATATTTTTTTTTGCAAAATACAACTAAGACAAAATACAGAGCCCTTCCGGTAGGTCCCTGCTGTCAGGTGGAGGAATCATTATTTTGCACGTAATAAGGAGGCACTTCCTTGCTGCGGCCGTGGACCCAGCCGTCAGCCTCTCCACGTACAGTCCTCTTCCAATGTAAGTCGTTCGTTGACCATGTTGGCCACGCCACGCTGAGAGAACCAAGGCGGTGGACGACAGCGAGCCTAGGAAGGGAATGACCTGGAGCCGAGGAAGACTCGGAAGTTGTTTCCCACGCGGAGGGGCATACAAGGGTTTACTGGTTGGGCTGCAGTGTGCGGCTGCCGTCACCGGAGAATAAAAGGAGGTCTTGGTGAGTATTGGGATGACCAGGCCAGCGATGGGAGTAGTGAGGGGCGGTGAGGCCTGCGCGGCAGCAGAGCCGTCCATGGGAGGCTGGAGCAGGCGGCACAACCGACCTTTGTTTGGGCAGCTAGAACAAGAAGACTAGAGGTTGAAGAAGCACTATGGCTGTTGGATGGACATCGTATGATCACTGGATCTAGAATCGTTCATATTGACTAATAAGTTGACGAAGCCCTCCGTCCGCGTTGTTGGCGATTTGGGAACCAGGGTATCCAGACTTTCCTGCATGCGGCCCACGACGTGGCTCCTTTTTAGGCCTGGTACGGCCCATCTACAACAATAACTCTAAAGACCCCCGGAGGGGTCAAGCCTTGTGGGGCGGACGACACGAAGACCTCTGGAAGGGGCTGGCAGGCTCCTGAGGAGCGGAGAACTCTATGAACCCCCACCTCGCGAGGTTTGCATGACGTAAGCCATGACGACCAAGGCCAGGCGGGCACCAGTGGGTGTAGTACATCAGCTTCCTGTTTGGTGCTAAAGAAGAAGGCTCAGGCGCAGATTCCCGAGGAATCTGTCAAAGGTTTCCATTCCAGTGCACAAGACCAAGACCGCCAGGACAGCAGGATGGAGGTCATCACCAAGCCCACCATGGCGTCAGGATCAGAGGCTTTGCAGGCGAAGACCGCCTTTAGTCAGGATAAGATGTACTAGTTGTCTCCCTTCAAAGTTGACCTTTGTGGGATCCCTTCTTGCCAACATTTCAGGGGAAGAGGACCAAGGCCACTATATAAGTAGGATAGCCACCACCAAGCAAGGGATGGGATCCACTCCTCCCTGATAAGTTCACCAGCTCATCCGTGCCCAAGAACACCTTTCCTCTAGTGGTTGTTCACCCATTGTACTAGTTCATCCACAACCCATCTCGAGGCTAATCCAGGACACTTCTGGAGTAGGGCGACTCACCGCTAGGTGCCCTGAACCAGGATCAACTGCCTCGTGTCCCTCTTACATTCCTGCTTGTCTTGCTAGTTCATGAGATGGCTAGTAAGTAGATAGGAGAGGTTGAGATCTTCACACGCACCCAAGAGTTCGAACTTAGTAGGGTTTTGCGAAGCCCTGAATCCGACATTTGGCGCGATAGGGGTGCCTCGAAGCTTCTCTTCTTCCATTCGGTTCATCGTCATCTCACCATCCCCATGGCAGGCATCTCGCCAGCCCACACCGAGCCAGGGGCCGCTCAGCCTGCTCAGGCGACATCCCTTACCCGAGAAGGCCTCAACCCCGTGCCCTCCGCGGCTTGTGCACCACCCAACGTCACTAGCTGCGGGCGGTGTGGGCCACCGCCGTTCTCCTCCGCCAAACACTACAACCGTTCCACCACACGGTCTTCAAGCTACGCAATGGTGACAGCCCCGCATACGCGTTGAAAGTAGGTGAATATGCGGGCCGTGGACGTTGTGGCCCGAGAGCTCCTACGATGCAGGTTGATGGAAGGTGGTCGTGACGCCTTGCTAGAAAAAGTATCAGGGCTGCTCGAAGCAACATGCAGGGGCATCGCACCCTTCTACAACTTGCCAGCATCTCAAGCACCATTGGGGGTACACCCCAGCCTCCGCGGTGCTCACCGAGCTCCTCTCATGGAACCCTGGGATCCTCACGGCACCAACCCGAGCCGCTGATACGTCTCCAACGTATCTATAATTTTTGATTGTTCTATGCTATTATTTATGATGTTTTGGATGTTTAATTGGCTTTGGTATACACTTTTATATTATTTTTGGGACTAACCTACTAACCCAAAGGCCCAGTCCAGATTGCTGCTTTTTGCCTATTTCAGGGTTTTACAGAAAAGGAATATCAAACGGAGTCCAAACGGAATGAAACCTTCGGGAGAGATATTTTTCGCGCAAAATACACACGGGAGACTTGAGAACCACGGAATAGGGCTGACGCGGCGTCCATGAGGGTGGGGGCGCGCCCCCCTATAGGGGCGCCCCCTGCCTCGTGGGCACCCCGTCTGGCCCCCGGTGCCCTCCTTCCTCCTATATATACCTACGTACCCCTAAACTATTAGAACAACAGAGAAAACCCTAGTTCCACCACCGCAACCTTCTGTTCGTGTGAGATCCCATCTTGGGGCCTGTTCCGGAGCTCCGCCGGAGGGGGGATCTTCCACGGAGCGCTTCTACATCATCATCATCGCCTCACCATGAGTTGTGAGGTGTTTACCACAGACCTTCGGGTCCATAGCAAGTATATAGATGGCTTCTTCTCTCTCTTTGGATCTCAATACCAAGTTCTCCTCGGTCTTCGAGGACATCTATTCAATGTAAACTCTTTTTGTGGTGCGTTTGTCGAGATCCGATGAATTGTGGGTTTATGATCAAGATTATCTTTGAGTAATATTTGGTTCTTTTCTGAACTCTTTATGTATGGTTGTAATATCCTTGCAAGTCTCATGCAAGAAATGGGAATGAATGCCAAACTCCCTGCCACCGTCACTTGGCCGCAAACATTGAGAGACCTAGTTTTTAAGTTCTAGTAAATACAAAGCTTGTCTAAAATTCATGAAACTTGGCATGCTATCATGAGCGGCATCCACATGTCGTGGTAAATTTTTTGTCCCATTTGGGGCAGGTTTGGGGATATGCTTCTCACAAACCAGAGCTTCTAACAAGAAGTCTGATGGTTTTGATAGGGAACGCCCCACCTTTGGGGACGAAACGATATCCATTGCCTCTTATTGCTTTCAAAAAAATTCTCGTGTCAACATAGAACAATAGGAGTGTTGTGTCAATTTTTGGGATTTTGGGGGGTTTGTTTGGACATTTTTATGCATTAATTGAGTTTTCAATGCATTTATGTCCATAATTCAAATTTGAACTAAATGCACATGCTCTGATGCATATAAATTGGTTGAAAATTCAAATATGTGTCCTTGGCTGCATGCTTAGGTCCCATGCAAGAAATGGGAATGAATGTCAAACACCCTACCACCGTCACTTGGCTGCAAACATTGAGATACCTGGTTTTTAAATTTTAGTAAATCCAAAACTCGTCTGAAATTCATGAAACTTGGCATGCTATCATGGAGCGGCATCAACATGCCGTGGTAATTTTTTGTCCCATTTGGGGCAGGATTGGGTATATGCTTCTCACAAACCAGAGCTTCTCACAACAAGCATGATGGTTTCGGTAGGGAACGTCCCACCTTTGGGGACGAAATGATGTCCATTGCCTCTTATTGCTTTCAAAAAGAATCTCGTGTCAACATAGAACAACATGAGTGTTGTGTCAATTTTTCAGATTTTTTGGGGTTCGTTTGGATATTTTCGTACATTAACTACGTTTTCTAGGCATTTATGTGCATAATTCAAAATTGAACTACATGCACATGCTCTAATGCATATAAATTGGTTATAAATTGAAATATGTGTCCTTGGTTGCACGCTTAGGTCACATGAAAGAAATGGGAATGAATGTCAAATATCTTGACCCCGTCACTCGGCCGCAAACAATGAGATACCTGATTTTTAAATTCTAGTAAATCCAAAACTCGTCTGAAATTCATGAAATTTGGTATGCTATCATGGAGCGGCATCAACATGCTGTGGCAATTTTTTCCCAATCGGGGTAGGTTTGGGTATAAGCTTCTCACAAACCAGAGCTTCTCACAACAAGCCTCATGGTTTCAGTAGGGAACATGCCACCTTTGGGTACGAAACAATATCCGTTGCCTCTTATTGCTTTCAAAAAAATTCTAGTGTGAACAAAGAAAAACAGGAGTGTTGTATTAAAATTTGGAATTTTTCGAGGTTCGTTTGGGCATTTTTTTTACATTAACTGGGTTTTCTAGGCATTTTATGTGCATAATTCAAATTTGAACTACATGCACATGCTCCAGTGCATATAAACTGGTTGAAAAATCAAATCTTTATCCTTCGGTGCATTCTTAGGTCCCATGCAATAAATGGGAATGAATTTCAAACACCAGGGCATTGTTGATTGCCAGCAAAACGTTGAGATACTTTATTTTAAAATTCTAGAAAATCCAAAATTCGTCTAAAATTCATGAAACTTGTCATGCCATCATGGAATGGCACCCGACATGATGTGGTATTTTTCGTGTCCATTTTGAGAGAAGGCACACTCGAATAACAGCCAACAAAGGCATTTTGAAACAAATAGTTGTCACTCTAACATCGCCAACATTTGTATAATTCAAATTGTGTGCGTTATGTTAACCATTCACGTGACGCCATGTGTCTTGGTTTTAATGGCTATAGGAGGTGCGGTGCGGACAACTGCTTGACTGAACGGGAGGCGTGCGAGCGCAGTCTAGTGCGCAGGTTGAACGAGAGGCGTGCGAGCTGTCCTCCAAGGCACAGGCTCACCAGGAAGTGTGCAAGCTGTACGCTGCGCATGCTCACTGGGAAGCGAGCCCTTTGACTTCCATGGCCGCCCGCCTTCTGTCCATTAATGGCACCCGAGCCACTGCTAAATACAGGCGGCCTTACTATTCGCCTCCCGTTCCACTCCCTCCCGCAAACCTCCACCAATGCCATGGCGTAGAAGGATCATCTGCCACTAGTCTTCAAGTTTGGTGAAGTCAACTTCTAGCCGGAGGATATAGAAAATAAGTACGATTGGGGCCTCATGGAGATGGCCCAGAACGACATGGTCGCGGCGGTTGCTGCCCCCGCTCCCGTACCAGCTCCCATCCCCACGCCCACGCCAGCGACCATTCCCGTAGGATTGATGGGCTGGTCGCCGAGCACTATCGCAGAGCTGGAAGCCCCGGGCGTTAGTGAGGTCTTCGCGGTCCCTCGCGAGCTCATGTACATGCCAGCACTAGCGCCCATTCATGTGCCCATGCGCGCCCCTCCATTCATCGTGGCGCCGGTCCTCGTGCGTTTGGCTGCACCCACCGCACCCGTGCCCATGCACGCGCCCCCTAAGCGGCATGGGATGTCGCCGTCCACCGATTGCGCGATGACATGATATTTGATTGACAAGCGAAGAACATTTTGTGTTGCATTGAAGACTTCAACAACAGCGTCCCGGAGGACGACAACGACAACGACGGCGTGGCACGCTGCCTCCGCCGCCGCCGGAAATAGTTTTTTCTTGGGTTTAATACTGTATCTCGATCATATGAATATAAATTCGCAGTATGACTAAATGAAAGATATGGTTTGAGCGAACTTGCATTATTATCTCTTAATGTACAGACTTATCAAACAATTTTCTTTTGGAAAAAACGTCAATGGTTTTTAAATATAAAACACTCATCGCAAACGTTTTAGTTATAACACCCGTATGGAAATCGACAACTTCATCAGGAAGCCAAGGGAAAATGTGTCGACCAGGATTTGAGCGGCTCTTGATCGACGTTTTAGATAGAACACCCGTATGCAAAGTGAGAGCAGGATTTGTGCATCTCTTCAACGCAAACGGTTCTTTTGGTGACCCGTGTGCAACCACTTACAAACAATTTGTTAAGATTTGCATCTGTCATATTGGGTATGTTGCCATTTGTCAAACTAGAAAGATTGACACTTGTTGATCTAGTAACATTGCCATTTGTCAACCTTGTAACACTGCGATTTGTCAAAATATGAAGCTCAAAATCACAAGCAGTATCTAATTTTTGCAACTAAAATTCAGTAATTAAGCATAAATTTCATTCATAGATTAGGTAGTCGTTCTTTATACCAACAGTTCAACTCGACAGCTGAACCGACCAAACTTTTCACCAATTGTTGCCAACCACGTACTAAAATAGCTAGTTCTACTTTATATACTAGCTAATTTTAAGTACGTTGTACAGTTCCACCACATCTATAGTCAGATGAACTGAACAAAATAGCCCCTAGATACCACTACTATTATGGAGGGCTTTATACTACTTCCAGTAGCCTCTCCTCTGCCGAGCGTGCTCGTTAAGAGGCAGAGGAGGAGGATCCTACCGACGAGATAGACAACTACAATACTGTGCCTACCGCTACTGCACCTTCAGCGACGCTCACATCAAACGCCCTCTACCGCTCCAAACGACCCCTCTCAAAGTGGTGGTTCTCCTCGTAGGTCTCCTGATTCCTCCCCTCTGAGGTGGCATGTGTTGTAGCCACGGCGGCGGTAAGGCTCTTTGCGAGCTCGACGAGGCGCTCCTCCTCCTCCCGCATGAACTGGATGTAGGGCGCAAGGTCGCTGACGCACGTGCGGGCATCCACCTCCGCCTCCCCCCTTCGGGCGGTGGTCGCGGAGCGGGTAATGACCCGCGGTCAATGGTGGTCTGGCAGCCATGGCGGCCGACGATGGGGTGGCAGCCACGACCACCACCTCCCGCCTTTGGATCGCGATGGCGGAGCGGGTGATGGCCACGGTGGCCGGCAGTGAGGTGGCGTCCACGACGGCCAACTCCTTCCTTTGGGCCACATTGGCGGATCAGGCAATGGCCCTGGTTTTCGACGGTGGTTTGGTGGCAACGGCGGCCGGCAACAGCTGCCGATGGGCAACAGTGACTGAGCGTGTGGTGGGTGTTCCGCGCACACCCAACAAGGACACCACGCGCACTACACTATGCAGGGGACTGCGCCGCCACCGTGGTATAGCCTCCCAGCTAGAGCTGTCTTCTGATGACGATGGAGTGACTGAGCGACAACGATGGACCGGTGCCATTGGCAATTGTGGGAGAAGCAGACAAGATAAGCTATAGGGTGGGAGGGGAAAATGAGATGCAGGAGTAGCCGGCCATGAGAGTTTATATAGCAGGCCGGTAAGCATTATGATTTTGGGGGATTCCACCGAGAAGGGCGGGAAGCTTGCGCAGGAACCTGCGAGGTTGCGCGGGAACGGGCTCACCGATGATTCATTGGCACCACCGTTTGGCCAAAAGAACGCCCCCACGCACTGCGCAAGCTTTCCCTGTAAGCCATCGGCGGCAGCGGGGTGACAAGACGTGCGATAGGAGGACGACAGGCCACATACACAGGCGATTAATAAAAAATTGTTTGCAATTTTATTACCTACTATACCCCCGTATTGGTTCATAAGTAGGATTATATGGTTAGATTCGTATTTGAACATAGTTTCCAATTATATAATTTTTATGACATGCATTAACATTTTGTTGGTTAAATTTGAGGGAAAAGTATGGCACGGAATATATGGCTTGTAGGCGACCATTTCCTGCGTTTTCAACTTCTCTATGTGTGTGGTTGCTTGCGATTGAGGTGGCCGCGGTGCGCTCTACTCGCATCCCGCCGCGCATGCTTTGCTCTCGCGTCCCTCCGGGTTCTCCGCCCTCGTCCCTCCACGCGTGCTGCCAGCATTTGGGGCCAGCGCATGATCACGCACGTTCGTGTGCATGCGTTTACACTAATAGGGAAAATCCTAACAGTGGCGCGGATTATATGCTTATCAGTAGTGCGGGTGGACGCGCTACTGATACGTCGCTACAACTAATGTGTATCAATAGCGCGGTTTGACCCGTGCTGGTACTATCTAGGAATAGCAGCAGCGTTGGTCAGCAACGAGCGCTGCTGCTAATAGCTGCAACGCCCTTGGACAAAGAGCGCTACTGCTAAGAACAGTCTGCCACTAAAGCCGTACCCCGCGCTACTGTTATTAGTTTTTGAAAAAAAATCTGCTCCATATTTTGTGTTGCTGAATTTTGTTTAGGGCTTTATCCAATAATCTCTAGAATATCATACACATACAAATGTAATCATAGCATATACATACAAATAGTCTCATCAAATCATGTCATCATCATAATCATCATCCAACACAAAGTGGTCTCTCATCATCATCTCAAAAATAGCCTTACAAGTCTCAATTACTTGCAAGTACATCATCATCCATCTAAACAATGATATATGCGAGAAGAGCTATCACTATGAGTGAGAGCGGAACTATGCAGTACATGAGGCGGCGGTTATGAGTCCTCTCTCGCGCTAGCGTGAACCTCAAGTAACTAGCTTCTGCTTCTTGTCTGCTTTTGAAGCCTTTATGGTTGGCGACCGAGACACCCTCCACTTGCACCTGACAGTCAGGCCACTCATCGTACACTCTCGGAACCTTCCCTTTGTACACGACATAGAACTGCTTCTTCGCCATCAAGAATCTGTATACCTGTTAGAGATGCATCTACATCAAGTGAATGTACAATCATATATGCAACAAAATATACTTGAGCAACACAAAAAAGGGTTAGAAACTCGATGCAGCATATATTAAACATACAAATAATGAACGCAATTTCATCGTACGCAAACTAATTAACTAGAGGTACGCAGGTCATCATACCCAAACTAACAAACTAGCGTTACGGAAGTTTGGCAGGGACCGTGGACATCACAAAGTCCCATCGCTACAGATAGTATACAAGTTCAACCGACACATATCATCATCATCGACATCGAAATTCACTAGAAGTTCCATCCTTCCATGTCATCGAGGATGGACCCTAGCTTCTTGAACAGCGTTGTCGGCATTCTGGGAACGGTGGTACCCAGACTTGCCTGGCTGCGGCCCAGGGCGTTGCTCACAAGGCGGCCTGGTACAACCCATCATCTTCAGCAACCACTTAAGACCCTCGCGAGGGGCCAAGCCTCGCGAGGTGGATGACACAAGGCATCCCCTAGGGCAACCTCGCCGGGCCGGCTCATGAGGATCAGAGATATCGAGGCGAGGGGCACCTCGCGAGGTCCTCGTGATGTGAGCAGTGACGACCAATGCCAGGCGGGCACCAGCGGGGGCAGAATGCCAGTTTCCTCTTTGGTGCTAAAGGAGCAGGTGTAGGCGAGGAGGCCCGAGGCGTCAGTAAAGGTTTCCATATGGGTGCAATGAGACCAAGACCAGCAGGACAGCAGGACGGAGGTCATCGCGGAGCCCACGACAGCGTCACCACCAGAGCCTTTGGCAAGCGAAGACTACCTTTTGTCAGGATAGCTTGTACTAGCTGTCCTCCTTCAAATTTGGCCGTTGTGGGATTCCTTTCAGTTCAATATTTGGGAAGAGCACACGGGCCACTATAAATAGGACCTAGCCACAATCATAGAGGGGATCGGATCATCAAGACCTCTCACACACCACAAGCTCACCCAAGCTCAAGAACACGTCTCCTCAGGAGGCAGTTCATCCATGTACTAGTTCATCCTCAGCCTACAAGGCAATGCACTATATACACTGGATTAGGGTGTCACAACACAACGGTGGACCAAACCAGTATAAATCTTGTGTATCTTGTTCATCAGATGTGATGAGCTAGGCCTAGGGTTGTTGAGTCGATGAGCTAGGGCAGAAGGAGAGATCTTTGTGCGCACCCAAGAGTTCGAACCTTAAGGGTTTTGCCGGAACCCTAGATCCGACATTTGGCACGCCAGGTAGGGGTGTGCCGAAGTTTTCTCCCCATACGTCCCACTCTTCGCTCACCAAGTTCTCATGGCGGGTGTTCCCCCTCCGATGGGCTTGGTGGCCGCGCGCAGTGTCGCTCCCGGCCACCGGGCCTTGACCACCTCCTTATGGCGGGTACAATGGCCACCCAGGTTCAGGCCGAATCTGCCACCGCGCTACGACAAGACGGCCGACCCGTTTGTCTTCCTCCAAGCCTACGAAGAGGCCATCTCGGCGGCCGGCGGCGACCACAAGGTCATGGCCAGCTAGCTTCCCATGGCACTCAACGGCGTGCCACGTGCATGGTTTTTCATTGTGGGGACCCCGACTTAGAAGTCGAGATCACCGAATGCACGTGTACAGTGATCCCAGAGATCAATGCTCACTGAACACACAGAAGCTGACTAACAAGAGTCTTACATCCATACATACCGTCTTGCACAAATTAAGGCCATTATGGCCAAGTCTTACATAGATAAAGTCTCACGGGCTGAATAGCAAATAACTCAAATAGCGGAAGTCTTCGATGATAGGTAGAACCCATGCCATCTGCCTTAACCCTACAGGCATCTAACTGGGTTAGCGTCCTAGTTCGCATGTTCGTCTCCATAGAACTCTTCTTCATAGTCCTGTTCCTCCATGCCTGGCCAATTAAATAACCAGTGGCAAGCCAATGAGTACTTTGAATATACTCGCAAGCAACCCATGATTTGGTTCAAAGTAACAATGCAATTGAACAACAATGAGCAATCTAGCTATGAGCTAGAATAAACATTCTACCATCAAGTATATGCCTCAACAATTTCAAGTAACCTCGAGGACAGGTTACCGATATCAACATGAATATGATTCATCTCATCGAGTCAAGTCACCACCTTGACTCATCATACACACACACACAAGGTTTCGGAAACATTGGACGTAGCCCAAGAGCGGTTACCCAACTGTCCTTGACCGTGGACACGGCTATTCGAATAGTTTTACACTCTGCAGAGGTTGCGCACTTTATCCACAAGATCCGGGAAGCTTTCGTGTCACCCACGATCCCGCAGTACCTCAAGTACTCGGGGGAATCACCCGGTCATTATCTTTCCTTAGACGACACTAACATAGAGTTCACTCGTTGGTACACGGCCCTCGAGTACAAACAATAGATCACGGGACTTGCCCTAATTTCAATGTCACGCGTACCCGAAGGGACCAACGGTGTGTCCGGTGCCCTGTAAAAATAGTCATGGTCGTCTATCCAAGCACGACCCCGTCCCGGGAAAGACCTCAAGTCTTCCTGTCACTAGTAATGCGGGCACCATGCTAGTATCGGCCTAAGTAATCAATAAAGCCCCGTCCCATAAGGTGTCGAGTGGTTGCACATGCATGGTTGGAATAACGGTCGCTACTTAAACCAATCCGTTTAAAAAAAACACCACACACACTTGTCTCGGTACACCACTTCGTCATCAAGTGGTTACCCAACTCACCATCTCCCTCGGGCATGAATGGCACCCGACGGGTTTTTTCGAAAAGAATGCAACCACGAAGGTATCATGGCACACATGCATCTCTAAGCATCACTACTAGTCATTTGCAAGGCATCAAGCACATAGCAAGATCATGAGTAAGCATGCATCATGTGGTGGTTTAAAACTAGGTCACCTCCATAACTCTTATCATCATGCAATCGGAAACAACGGGTTCCAAAGAACACAAGTGTAACATGGTCAAAGGGCTGCTTGCCTGGATTGGCTTGGTCTTCAAAGTCTTCAAATCCTTCTCCTTCTCCTTCTTCAGCAACCTCGTCAAATACGGTATCTAATCGTCGCAAAATAACAACGGGAAAATAAGACCACAATAAAAACAGAAAAATCAAATTGCTCAGAAAAATGTCAACTTATTTTTGTTAAATACTAGAGGGAAAACTAAGATGGCAAAAATTCTTAGTTGGAGTTTTGGAGTTACAGAATGGAATCTAAGGATTTTTGAACAGGAGTTTTAATGCTCAAATTTGAATTTAAATTTGAACAGAACAGAAAAGTTTCATGGATATGTGTGAAAGTGATACCATTAAATAGGTTGGAATATTACAAGATTTTAGGAGTTAGAATTAATTCATTTGGACAATTATTTATTTCTGTAAAATTATTTGAAATTTTACAGAAATGAAAAAGAGGAAAAGGCCCTGTGCAACTGGGCCAGAACGGCCACAGTGCACGGCCCAGAGCTAATAGCCCAGCCGCACGGGAGCCAGCGCGCGCGCGCCAGGTTTTCAAACCTGACGGGCGGGGCCCGGCGGTCAGTGACTGCGAGGGAAGAGAGGGAGCGGTGAGGATGACAGGCGGGGCCCGCCTGTCATCTTCAACCTTGCGGCCAACGCGACAGCGAGCTCACCGGCGGCGATTCCGGGCACGGCGGGGCAAACGGAGGGCAGGAATGGGCTCAGCAGCGAGTCGCGGATGTAGTGGTGGTGATGCGGCTCGCCGGGGAGGCCTGGTTCGCCGGCGGCGAGGTGGGACGGCGGAGGAGCGTCGGGAGGTTGCTGGCCAGCTCGATTCCGGCAGCTGCAGAGAGGGGGAAGAGAGGGGAAAGCATCAGTGGAGTGCCGTGGTGCTAGATCGAGCAAAAGGAGGAGCTAGGGCGGCCTGTACTACGAGATCTCCGGCTGCTCGACGCGGTGGAGCTCCGGTCGATCCCGAGCACTGAGGCTCTCCAAGGGCGATTGGTTGGTGCTGGAGGGCTACTGGGAGTGTGGGGAGGAGCTGAGTGCCATTGGGGAGGCTCGGGCGTGCTTATATAGCCGAGCCCACGGTTCACCGTGGACTCATGCGCCGGCGAGGTCACGGGCGAGGCCAGAGGCCATGCGGGCTCTTGCATTCGAGTCGGGGATGCTCGTGGATGAGGTCCACGCCTAGTAGAGGGGAGAGGAGGAGCGGGGAAGGTTCCAGAGGGTGCGCGCATGTGAGGCCGGCGAGTGGAGGTTGCGGGCGGCCAGCGCGCGTGCGAAGGCGGCCACTGGAGGGCGGAGGAGGAGAGGGACAGCGCCGGGGGAGGTCGCAGACGTCGAGGAGCATTGGTAGGCGCGAGGGGGGAGCTCGAGGTGGTCGGCTGCACTGGATTGGGCGAAGCTACAGTGCGGGAGCGCACTGTAGCGTGCTCTGGAGCGGCCTTATCGCATGCCATGGCATGCCATTGGCCCTCTGGGCGTGTCCGCCGTGTCTGGGGGGTCCAGCACGAAGCAGACGTCTCAGCTGAGGCCTTGGATGCTCTGGATGATCAAGGAGAGAGAGGTGAAGCTGGTAACTTGGTAGAAATGGGCTGTCCAGCAAGGTGAATTGGGGTTTTCACCCCTCAATCATGGAGCTGGGGACATGGGAAAGTTACTGGAGTTAAAATGTAACTAGATGAAGCTGTGGTAGAAAGTTGGGGCAAAAGTAAATAGTAAAATGGGTCAAGATGGTAGGTTTCGTAAAAAGGCAGAAGGTGTATGATCAATTTTTGGTCAAGCAAATGATTTCCACTTGCCATGACACTTAACAAGATTGAATGACATATGGAAATAGGGTGTTTCACCAAATTTGGGCTCATTTGAAGAAACTAGCCAATGTAACTTTGGTGAACCCTAGAAATCAACAGAAATGGCTTCATCTTGGTTGAGTCAAGCTAATCATCTCCCCTTGATGCACCACTTGGTGTAGTTTCATCATTTGGGGTATTGATCATGCCCACAAATTTTGAAGCTCCAGGTAAAAAGTTGGTAATGTAAAGTTATTCAAATTTGCATTTGAACAGAAATGGTTTTGGGGTATTCTGATCAAGTTATCCTACTCCAAATCTTGTGCCATTTGGTCTAGATGCCTTATTAGGCCTTTCTAGCATGTGCACCAAGTTTGAGAGCATTTGGATAAGTTTGGCAATGTAAAGTTGCTCAAACTTCAAATATGGACAGAATGGTTTGAAGGGTTTTGAGGATGTTATCTTGCTTCCCAGGGCATGGGGCTTGGAAAGATCATCAAATATGTCAAATATGACATGATAGAATTTCCCTGGAATTTTTGGAGAATATTTCCTTTGTAAATATTTCAAAAGCTTGAAATATCCAGAAAGGGTTTTAGAGGGATTAGCCCATTATTTTGAACATGACCAAGTGTTGAAACTCTTATATATGGACAATATATGTCCTATGAGTCTCCCTGAATTTTGGCAAATATTCTGGAAATACTTAAATAATTTTTCCCTATTAAAGACCATTTCTGGCCTTAAGAAAAAGCTTTTAAATAAAATAGGAAAATAACTTTTAAAAATATACTTTTGTGGTTTTTGGGAGTCCTATGACTACTAGGTCTCAAATACACTTTTTGAAATAATTTTCTCACCCTAAATCAAGCTCTTGCAGTGCAAACCTCAATTCAGGGGTTTTTGGAATACTAAATTTTAAAAATACATTTTGGCCAAATTAATTTTATAAGAAAATACCATACTGCTATATAACACTTGGCATGATCATTGGGCAGAAGTTTTGGGTATGGAGATGAATTCTACAAGAGGTAATAGTTGACTTTAATGAGCACATGAAAAGCACATGAAGAAAAACTCAATTTCAAATAAAAGCCAAATGATGCCAAAAAAAGTTGCTGGTCCAAATTTTCATGCTTCATTGATGCAAATGACATGTTACAAAATGCAGGGTGTGACATTCATCTTACCAAAATTCTCTGTGGCGTCCTGGGAAGAGCTACGCGGCCTCTTCCTCGCGTGCTTCGGGGCGCCGGTGCCGCACGCCGTCGCGGCCATCCTCGGCGGTTCCCAAGCACCACCCTCCGTCCGACACGTCAAGCAGATCTTTCGCCAGACGGGCGTCGCCTCCATACGCAAGGGGGCTCCTCCTGGGATGGTGGCTCCCAAGGCCGACCTCGCCTTCGACTTGGGAGACCACCCAGCCTCCACCGCGGGCTCCAGCGCTGTCCCGATGCTCTGCACCCCCACCATCTGCAACATGGCGGCCACCAAGACCCTCATCGACGGCGGGGCTGGCCTCAACGTGCTCTCAGTCGAAGCTTTCAGCTTGCTCCAAGTGCCGCTCGAGCGGCTACGCCCCACCAAGCCCTTTTCTGGGGTCAGCAACGGTTCTACCATCCCCCTAGGGTAGATCCGCATCCCGGTCACCTTCGGCAACCGAGACAACTACCGCACCGAGCTGATCGACTTCGACATCACCCGAATCAGTCTCCCGTACAACGCCATCCTTGGATACCCGGCGCTGGCTTAATTCATCACCGCAACCCATCCAGCCTATAACCTCATGAAGATGCCGTGGAGCCTCGGAGTCCTTACCATGATGGGGGACACCAAAGAAGCCCTTGCAGCCCTCAAGCGCGTCTTCCGGACCGCTGCGGTAGCGCGTCCTGCCAAGGAAGCCGTCCATGGGACAAAGGGAGCTGCCCCTGCCGAGAAGAAGCAACTTTTCTCCCAAGACCAAGCCAAGACAAAGCAGGTGCCGGTGGATGAAGATGAGCCCTCAGGTGTCGCCTTCACCATAGGAGTTGACCTTCCCCCAACTCAGGAGGAAGCGCCGGTTGGGTTCCTGCATGTGAAAAGGGACGTGTTCACGTGGGAACCCAAGGATCTGGCGGGTGTCCCTAGAGAGGTGATCGAGTATCACCTAAACGTATGCCCTAACATGCGCTTCGTGAAGTAGAAGGCCAGGTGCCAATCCACGGAGAAGTAGTCCTTCATCATGCAGGAGACTCGTAAGCTAGAGGCGGCGGGTGTCATCCGCGAACTCCGGTACCCGGAGTGGCAGGAAAATCCCGTCGTCGTACCCGAGAAGGGAGGAAAAGAGCGCATGTGCGTTGACTTCACCAACCTCAACAAAGCTTGCCCGCAAGATCCGTTCCCTCTGCCATGCATCGATCAAATCATCGACTCCACCGCTGACTGCGACTTTTTGTGTTTCCTGGACGCCTTTTCAGGTTACCACCAGATCAAGATGGCGATGCAAGACATCGAGAAGACTGCCTTCCTCACCCCATGCGGGATGTACTGCTACACCTGTATGCCGTTTGGGTTGCGGAATGCAGGAGCAGTCTTCCAGGGGTTAAAGCACATCACACAGGGAAAGCAGCTCGGGAGGAACGTTGAGGCGTATGTGGACGACATCGTGGTAAAATCTCAGGATGCCTCAACCCTTATCACAGATCTGGAAGAGACTTTTGCCAACCTACGCAAGGTATACTGCGGCTCAACCCGGAGAAGTGCGTGTTCGAAGTCCCTTCAGGCAAGATCTTGGGCTTCCTCGTGTCGCACGGAGGAATCGAGGCAAACCACGAGAAGGTCAAGGCTATAGAAAAGATGAGTCCGCCCAAGTACCTCAAGGAGATGTTGAAGCTCGCTGGTTGTGTAGTATCGCTGGGGCGTTTCATCTCCAAGCTAGGGGAGAGAGTCCTCCCCTTCTTCAAGCTGATGAAAAGGAAGGGCCCGTTCGAATGGACCCCTGAGGCTGATGCAGCATTCGAAGACCTCAAGAGATACCTCACCAGCCCACTAGTGATGGTGGCACCCAAGCCTCGAGAGCCATTGGTGCTTTACCTGTCCGCCATGCCACATTCAGCTAGTGTGGCGCCGGTGGCTGTTCGAGAGAAGCGTCAAGACAAGACCTTGGAACCCAAGGGAGGCACTCCTAAGGCCCTGACAGGGCCGGAAGATGTCCGCGACATACAAGTCGACTTCCCTGAGGTCGAGGCTGCCCCAACTCACGACCAAACTCCTGGGGCACCTTCCCAGATCGCACAACTGTAGGAGAGTTCGGACTCCACCATCGTCGAGCACCTGGTATAATTCGTCAGCACGGTGCTCCATGATGCCCGAGCACGCTACCCCATGCCACAGAAGCTCTTTCTTGCACTCCTCGTCGCTTCACGTAAGCTGCTACACTACTTCCAAGGCCACCCCATCAAGGTCGTCTCAGCTTACCCCCTTGAACGGGTACTCCAGAGACCAAATGCGGCAGGAAGGGTCGCGGAATGGAATATTGAGCTGCATTCATTCCAGCTAGAGTTCAGCACCACCAGAATCATCAAGGGGGCCGCGCTTGCTGACTTCCTAGCAGAATGGACCGACGCCCCGAGACCCGAAGTGAGCCCGAACCAGTCCCTCTTACCACGGAGCGAATCACCTGATGGCTGGGTCATGTAGTTTGATGGTGCGTTCGTCCGCCAGGGCGCTGGGGCAGGGGATGTGCTCATCTCACCCGCTCAAGACAAGCTCTACTACACCGTGCAACTCTGCTTTCAGCCAGGTGATAAGGTCTCCAACAACATCGTGGACTATGAGGGCCTCATCTACGGCCTCAGGGCGGCGATAGCCATGGGGTTGAAACGCCTCGTCATCAGGGGTGACACCCAGCTCCTCGTCAACTTCTCCAACAAGGTATAGGAGCCGAGGGACGAGCATATGGAGGCATACCTCGCAGAGGTACGCAAAATGGAGAAGCAGTTCTTGGGCCTGGAGCTGGAGCACGTGCCCCGCGGCACTAATAAGTAGGCCGACGACATCACCAAGAAAGCGTCCAGGCGAGTACCCCAGGCGCCCGGCGTCTTCTAGGAAAGGCTCCTCAGGCCTTCGGCGTCACCCCCGCGGAAGGGCCGACGAAGCCTCAGGAAGAACTCCCCAAGCAGCGGACCTCGGGAGCCCCGGCCTGCGGCCCGGCCTCAGGAGCTCGCTTGCTCCAGGTGCTCGAGCCTCAGGAGGGGTGCTGGACTGAGGAATTCAAGTCATACCTAGTGTGAGGAGTGTTGCCGGAAAAGGAGGAAGATGCCGAGCACGTAGCCCGGCAGGCTACGGCATATTGCATCCAGGACGGTGAGCTTTACAGGAGACGGCCAAATGACGTTTCTTTGCGATGCATCTCCAGGAAGTAGGGAGGCGAGCTGCTAGCTGACATACACGCCAGGAATTGCGGGCATCACTCATTATCGCGCACCTTGGTCGGCAAGGCGTTCTGCAGTGGTTTCTACTGGTCCACGGCACTAAGCGACGCCGCCGAGCTGGAAAAGTCTTGCGAGGCTCGCCAGTTCCACACCAAGCTGATCCACCAACCGGCCCAAGGCTTGCAAATCATCCCACTCTCCTGGCCGTTCATGTTCGGTGGGCTGGACATCCTAGGCCCTTTCTCTCGAGCGCCCGGGGGCTATCGATACCTTTACGTCTCCGTTGACAAATTCACCATGTGGGCTGAGGTGGAAGCGGTCCGAACCATCCCAGCCGGCTCTGCAGTCAAGTTTATCAAGGGCCTAGTAAACCGGTTTGGGGTCCCTAACCGCATCATCACCGACAACAGCTCACGGTTCACCAGTAACCTTTTCAAGACATATTGTGCTAACCTTGGAACGCAGATCTGCTACGCCTCTGTAGTGCACCCCAGGAGCAATGGTCAGGCCGAGCGCGCCAACGCGGAAGTCCTAAGGGGCCTCAAGACCAGGACCTTGAAGAAGAAGCTCAAAGCCTGCGGAAGAGGATGGCACGACGAGCTCCCGTCTGTGCTGTGGTCCATTCGCACCACTGCCACCAAGCCAACGGGTAAGACCCCATTCTTCCTCATCTATGGAGCCGAGGCGGTCCTCCCTCACGAGGTCAGGCACCTGTCGCCGTGGGTCATAGCATTTGACGAGGCACAACAAGGTGCCGTATAGGGGACATACCACGTGCTCGGGGAGGAGTACCGATGCGATGCTTCACTCCGAGCAGCAAGGTACCAGCAAGCGTTGCGGCGGTACCATTGCCGCAACATTCGCCCCAGGACGCTTGAGGTAGGTGACCTTGTTTTAAGGAGAGTCCTTTCCGGAGAAGGACTACACAAGCTCTTGCCCATGTGGTAAGGGACATTCAAGATCACCCATGTCTCCAGAGTCAGCGTTGTGCGCCTGGAAACAAGAGATAGCATCCCCGTCCTGAACGCGTGGAATATCCAGCACCTCCGGAGGTTCTACCCACGAAACAAGGCCCTTGCGCCTGAGATGACTAGGCTCCGTGCCTGCGAGGAACAAGGCCCTTGTGCCTGAGAAGACTAGGCCCCATGCCTACGAGGAACAAGGCCCTTGCGCCTGAGAAGACTAGGCTCCGTGCCTCCGAGGAACAAGGCCCTTGCGCCTCAGAAGACTAGGCCCCGTGCCTGCGAGGAACAAGGTCCTTGCACCTGAGAAGACTAGGCTCCATGCCTGCGAGGAACAAGGCCCTTGCGCCTGAGAAGACTAGGTCCTGTGCCTGCGAGAAACAAGGCCCTTGCACCTGAGAAGACAAGGCTCCGTGCCTGCGAGGAACAAGGCCCTTGCGCCTGAGAAGACTAGGTTCCGTGCCTGCGAGGAAGAATGCCCTTGCGCTTGAGAAGACTAGGCTCTGTGCCTGCGAGGAACAAGGCCCTCGCGCTTGAGAAGCCAAGGCCCGGTGCCTGTGAAGCAAGGCTCCGGCCTGTGAAGATCTCCGCTCGTGACACTCTCATGTAATAATGAGTGGGGCTGTACACGCCCCGGAGTCTCCGGAGAGCCGCCCTCGGGCCTCGGGGGCTCCCTCCCACGTCCTAGTGGCAACACTTAGCTCCGCGCTGGTGAGAAGACTAGATTAGGTGCCGGACGCGGCCGTTCATTTGCTTTCTGGAGTTGGCTTGTTCATATCTTATCTTCTTTAATGGATGCTGAAGGTTCTGGTGTTCCTCGATTGCTTGGTTTTGATTCCCGTCTATGGTTCTTCTCTCAGATTCTCTGTGGTTCTTCCCCCTACTTTCGGGCTAGCCCAGGGGGAGCGGCAGTTGCACGACGCTTTCCCCGGCGATACCTCCTCTTGAGCCTTCACGAGGCGCCCGAATAGGGGTCGTAACTGGCACGCCCCCAATCCTTATGTCCGTGCCCCATGGGTACCACGACAAGGGGCAACCGATCACGCTCTACCCGCGTCAAAGGCCTCGAGAAGTAAAAGATAATAACCTAACGAGCTTTGCAGCCTCACGAAGGGTTGGACGTGACGAGATGAGAGCAGTCCCGAGTACATCAAGATAAATCTCCTCACCCTAAGGACATGTAAAACACGGATCGCACAACAATAGGCAGGAACACTATGCATGAATACTATGCATGGTGCTAAATGTCATGAAACCACAGTTCGTTACATGCCCCCCTAGGGCTCCATGCTTATTTGATCAAACGATGCGGGACAAAAAAGAAGAAAGACTACTAATGGCTGACGGCGACCCTCGGGGCACGGTTGCTCGCGAGGACCTAAGCCTCGGGCTCAGGCAGAGCCCTCTTCACGCTTCACCCGAGCGTGACGACGAGACGACCCAGCACCGCCCTCCAGGCGGGCGCGGAGGCTTGGCGGCTGATCATAGCCACCGCTGCTCAAGCTGCCGCTGAAGGAGGAGCCACTGTAGCTGGACGAGCTGCCGCCATCGCCCAAGCCAAGCACCTCGCCGCCGCCGTTGTCCTCGGGGAAGCACTCGGCGCGGCGCCCGTCTTCTCCAAACACCCTCACAAAGAGGGTCGAGTCATCGTCGGACTTGAAGTGAAGGGTGCATCGGCAGCCCAAACCGCGCGCGCGGGCGAACGTCTGCCAGCCTCGGGCCAAAACCACCGCGCCCGAGGCAGAGACCTCCACCACGACCCACGACGCCCTGCTACAACAACCATCCGCCTACAGCCAAAAGCCGCCGGAGCTCGCATCAAGGAGTTCGCCGGCCAAGGAGCGCGGGAGCTGGAGCCTGGTGCCGGCTGGGCTCTCCGACCACACGATGAACTCCAGCGCCGCCTCCCTCCGTTCCCCGGACCGCCAACACCACGACGGCTCGCACCATTCAAAGGACCGCAGTCGCGGCTACCAAGGGCGGCTACGGGCGCTGTGGGTGTCCACCCAGGCCCGCTCGCGGCACCGACGGGGTTCGTGGCACACTTACGGGGACGGCCTCGTCCTCTCTTAGCTGGTGGTGAGCCAAGCCCCTCCTGCTGAGCCTTCCCCTTCTCCATGGACGAGTACTTCCTGGGTTGCGCCATGGGCGGTTCGGTCAGGTGAAGGAGCAAGGGGAACGAAGGGAGAAGATGGGCGGCAAGGGCCCAGCCTGCCGCCCTATTTAGAGCCATAGGAAGGCCAACCGCCGGCCCCATAAGTGCACGTAATGTTGGTACACTGTGCACACAGAGACTTGACGAGTCGTGCAATTGTCACGGCAGATGTCCTAGTGTGAGGAATTAGTCGTGAGGCCAACGCATCTATGTGGTAGCTTGAGAGGGGTTGAGCAGAATCAAGAGACGCAACTCAAGACAAGGATTTACACAGCTTTGGGCCCCGGGAAACATCATCCGGTAATAGCCCTACATGTTGTTTGAGGCTAGATCTCATTATGACCCGCATGGCGTCGCCGCATAAGCCGGCTCTCCTTCTTGTGTCTAATCCTAGAGATTGTTTGTTGTTGCCTGTCCCTCTTTGGGGAGCCCTGCCCCATCTTATATATGTTGAAGGGGCGGGTTACACGACTAGTGCTAGTAGGATTAGGATTATTCTATTACAAGTGGAGTCCTAGTCTTGCTTCCTTTGTAGGAGAATATTCCTTGTGCTTTCCTCATAAACCGGCCCACCATAACATGAACCGGCCTTCTGGGCCTTGGGCCTTGTCATCCATCCACCGCCCGCCGTGTTACCAGTGAGTCATAATGTTCAGGCAGGTTGCTTGTATACCGTCGGGTCAGGGCGGGTCGCCGGTGAATCGCCAAGTGTAAGGGCTCTTAAATGAACCGCCAAGTTTGGCCGGGTTATATTTCTGGCCGGGTCATATCGCGGGGTATATCCCCGACATTAGCCCCCAATTTAGCTTGGATTTATCCATGGTAAACTTATGCTGCAAAATAAACACAAGAACAAATTTGACAGGTTGTGCTCCGGGTTAAGAATTCCTGTAAACCGGCACCTGACCATCCTTAAGTCCTTGTCCTTTCCTTCTTTTCGAAAATCCGGGTCAATAGACCAGCTTCGTAATCAACTTGCTTGCATAAGAAATATTATAAATCAAGAATCCATTTGAGTCGGCCTTCAACGCCCTGACTTGACAAAACTATTGGTCTTTGAAATATTCAACTGACATCCAGCCGGCTTGAAGATGCCGGTTTATGATTACCACTATTGTCGGGTTATAAAAACTGATAATTCCGGGTCATGACTGTTATAGTTACCGGGTCATGATTGTAGTTAACATCAAGCTTGAAAATATACCTCTTATATGCCTATCGCTTGAAGCCCCCAAGTCTTAAGAGGAGAACATAGTGATAGCTTAAGAATAGTTTCAATATAAATGTTGCAACCTTGAAGAAATCCAGATTTGTTCATCTCAGTCACTAGTAAAAACTGAATATTCCACATATGTAGCCCCCAAATGCCGGGTTGCCATGCTTGCAGCAACCTGGGACTTGTAATTGCCTTATGCTGATAAAAACTTCAAGCAGTGTAGCCCCCATGGGCCGGGTCATTATGCAATAATGGGTAGGGACTTTATAGATATGATGATGTAGACTTGAACAGCAACGTGTAGCCCCCAAGGGCCAGCTCAGTAAGATAATATCGAGCTGGGACTTTACATATACTTCTTTGAAAAGAACATCATATGATGTAACCCCCACCATGGGGCTTGAACCCACGTCCACAAGGTTAAGAGCTTTGTGCTTTACCAACTGAATAATGGACCTTTCAATATAATGGTTTTAAGACTTGTGTTCCTTGAATTGTTGACAGGAGCAATTGGTAGCCCCCAAGGGCCGGCTCATTATGATGTGATGAGTCGGGTCTTCAATAAGGCCAATAAAAATGACTTTGCATTAGCCCCCAAGTGCCATGGTGCATGCTGGCAGCGACATGAGACTTGCATATTTGATGTAATCTCATCTTGAATAATGTAGCCCCCAAGTGTCGGGTCATAAGCCTGCAGCGACTCGGGACTATTCCTTCAATTGTAGAATAAATAATTTCCATTGATAATATGATAGCCATTACGCTAAAGCGACTTTAAAAACCTCAATCATAATACTGGTTATTGATAACCATAATAAAGTCCAGCCATGTTGGGTATTTGAAGATTTGAATAATATAATCCAATGATTTATGAGTGCATGATTCCAATGGCGCAATCCAAATATATACTAGCGACTTATAGTCCCAAGCTAGGCCGGGTTAATAAACACCGGTGATTTATAATCACACTAGCGACTTATAATTGAAAGCCAAGCCAGGTTAATAGATACCAGCAATCTTGTCAGTTCGTACGGCCGACTTATAGTCAATAGCCAGACCGGGTCAATAAACACCGGTTTATCATAAAGTGTTGTAAACCTCAAAAAGAGAAAATTTGTCAAATAAAAGCATGGGAAGACGCAAGGCTTTTCATGGGCTGCCAGGCCACTGAGTTAAACCATTTTACAAAGCCTTTTAAGATGGACCTCACATTAACCAATCGTCATTTTAACTTTGACAAGTTCAGGGTCTATATAATATTGACTTGCCAAACGTTCGGCGGGTCATACCAGGATTACCTGGGCGGAGTGACTTACTTGATGAAGGCAAGTTAACTCGGGGTTTTAGGTGAATACACCCGGCTTCCAAGCCTGGCTTGATAGCCTATTACAAGGGTGTTAAAAACTCTTAGTTGATGTGCAAAAAGAGCCCCCGGTAATATTTTGAGCTCTGCTCAGTGGGTGCCTATGTTTGAGTTGTGTGGTGCAACAAACTCTCTTTGGCCCCTTATGATAATATTGGCTTGATAGCCGGATTACCGAAGTAACCAGAGCTGTGCTCTTATGATAATATTGGCTTGATAGCCGGATCAAGAGGGTAGTCAGAACTCCTTTATAAACAGATGCCCCCAAGTGATATTTTTCTGAGCTGTGCTCGCCGGGTGCCTATGTTTGAGTTGTGCCGTGCAACAAACTCTATTTGGTCCCTTTAATTTTTCCTGAGAACTTGAACTTGTGAGAGATTATTCTTTTGAACCGGAAATTCTTAAACCGCATATTGAGAGCTTAAAAGCTTTGTGGGAGACATCTTTCCCTTGAACCAGATCTTAAACCGGAATCTTCATTTCAGTCGGAATTTTTCTGATGGCCTTTAAACTCGAACTTGCGAGAGATTAATTCTTTTTAAATTGGAGATTGTTAAACCGGATTTGAGAGCTTCAGAGCTTTGTAGGAGACAGATTTCCCTTCAACCGGATTGCAAATCGGATATTTGAGAGCTTCAGTAAGGCTGATGTCCTTTGAGCCGGATTTTAAACCGGATTCCTTTCTGATGACCGGGAAACTTCTTCATTGATCCGGGATTTTGTATTTTTCATATACTTTTTAATCCAGAATTTTCTGACGGACTTTAAATTTTCATCAATATAGCAGTTTCCTCTGGGACCGGGTTATCTTTCGCTCCATCGTCCTGGGGTTCTTAAATTTGTTTAAACTTACAAGATTTGCTGAGTCATGTCATTGTAGCCCCCGAGTATTAAGATGACTCGAGGGGTTGTCTTGAGATTCTCTGTATTTGATCATAGCAGAAAGTGTATATCATTGGTGTTGATAGCGCGATGTGAATCCACAAAAGGTTAACGTGACTGCAGCGGGTTATAAATGATCCCGTATGAGCCATGTCAGCAACTCGGCCAATGGTTCCTTCCAACTGGTGATTTGAAGTTAACCAAACTGTAGTGGCGGCGACTTGTGCGCCTGCCCATTGAGCCACCCATTTTGTTGAAAGAAAACCGGGCTACCCAAGTTGTGACTCGCTCATACTCAATAAATAGCTCATGCAGACAGGTGCGGCCCAGTATGTTGATGTAGACCAAGCCACGATAGTTGGACAGCAAAGACGACCGCAACATCAGAGGCGATATAGATAAATTAGTCAGCCACGGCGTTGTAAGCCAGTGCAGACGGGTGAGTTTTCTGCGGCGTTTGTAAACCGGTGCAGACGGGTGAGTTGGCCTTTAAATTTGCACCAATATGGCAGTTTAGGGTCCTGCATTAGATAACTTTGCAGACTGGAGTAATTGCTTTTTTAAAGAAAGCGATATATGATATAAAAATATACTGGATGGATTTCACCTGACATCTTTAGGCCAAAAATTATTCACTGTCGAGTTGATCATCACCATGGTGAAACTGAAATCAATCACGGCCGAGTCGGCCATAAGAGCAAACAGATGAGTCGGCCACAATATTATAGGCCGGTGTGGACGGGTAAGTTGTCCTCCTCGTTTTAAGCCGGCGCGGTCACGAGAGATGACCATGGTGTTATAAACTGATGCGGTCACGAGATACGGCCACCGTATCGTAAGCCGGATCGAGGTCCATTGAATAACAACCGCCTGTGCTAAATGATGTTGGCGTGCCTCCATCTCCGAGGTCCATCTCCGTGGTATTTTTTGTTGTATGTGGGTGGATGTGTCCGTTGAATGGCACCTTGCAGCTGGATACTTAGGCCACCTCCAACGTGTTGATATAAGCCAGACCATAGGGACAGCGGGATGCGCGTGCATCCACCAGGTCTCCCATTGCAGACGGATATTGGTGCAATCTTCGGTGGGTGAGCTCACCGTTTTGATGTGTGAGAAATTCCCAACTGGTAGTTTTGCTCGCATGCCGGCCAGGTATGTAGCAGATGCCAGATTGTTCTGGCTCCTTGGACTTCACGTATGGCCATCCATTAGGCCTAATGTTTGTCAAACCTTGACGCCTGTGCCAATAAACAATGTGGTTGAGCTATTTTGCCCTTCCCATCTTTCGTGCATGCGCTTGACCGAAGCGCTCTTTGTGTTTCTCTTCGAACTGTGTCCATTAGCCAACTCAAAAGCAAGGGCACGCGGGCCACAGGCGATTTGTCATCTCGGAGGCGAGGGCACACAAGCTACTTGGTGGTGAATTACGCGGAGGTGGCAGCTCAACGTGGTGTGTTTGTGGTGGGCCTCGCGGAAGTGAAACCGCGGAGCGGCTCGGTAGTTCGCCACAGTAGAGCGGCGGATTGAGGCGAGCACGGTGGCCGGCTTCGAAACGAGCGGTGGCTCCAGGCGGCGACTCCCTGGTAACTTGACGCGTCGGTGGGCCCGTAGTAGGAAGGTGGCGGCGGGTCAAGGCTGTGGCGACTTTGTGGTGGCGGCTCGTCCAACTCGAAGCGGATGTCACGGCGGCGACTCGAGGGCACGGTGGAAGCGACCAAATCACCAAAACCGTCATGCGTTCAGTAGATGTGAATGACGAGGTAGGGGCGCAAGGCCAGCCACGGCCACAGACCAACTGCGGCCAGAGGCGGCTACGAGGCTGGGAAGCTCAGGCGAGGAGAGCCGACAGGTTGAAGTGAGCGCGGCGGCCAGACGCAGGCGACTCGTACGGAAGGTGACTCCACGGAGGCGGTTCAGGAGCGGTGAAACTCGACGGCTGGTCGAAGCGGCTGGTGGATCTGAGCCGGAGGCGGAGCGAGGCCGGGCTACGGGCCCGGTTTGGTTTGGTTTTGGTTTGGAGCAATCCTTTGATCACCCAGCGTGTCACTTTTGATAGTTGATGGCTAGATATGCTCCGGTGAGTCTTCTCAGGACTTGAAGCGAAGAAGAACTCTAGCAATCGCAGTATAGCACGGTGGCCAGCGCCCTTGTTTTTCTGGATCTTTCTTTTGCTTTTGTTGATTGTCACATCCCTAGCCAGCACTTGCATTAGGACCTACCTAGAGTGTGCATCATGTTTACTTTCAAAGAAACTTGAAATGGGATTAACAGAAACCCCAGCACCCCTCCCCTAACAACTAGGGTTTGATAAAATATTTTCCAATGTACCCAAAATGCCCTTCAAAATGTTCATCATTTCTGCCTTGGTCTTAAACCTCTGCCAAAAATGGTGCACAATTTTCTAGGACAATCTAGGGCTTTGGATTAAATCATATGGTATTTGAATTTGGGCATTTAAATGCTACAAAATATTTTAAATGCTCAAATAATCATAAACTATAATGTTTCCTACTGTTCATATTATATACAGCAGGTATGACAAGTGTCATGAGTTATAAAAATGTTTTGGCATTTTTATTAATTGAACAAAGCTGCAAAAGAAATAAAACAGAAAGAAAATAGGAAAAGAAAAATAGGAAGAGTACTTACCTGAGCCCACTTACCTGCTGGCCCAGCCGGCCCAGCCCACCAGGGGAATCACCATCTTCTTCGTCGCGCCAGTGCACGAAGCAGCTCGGTGGCGAGCGCCGCCGATGCGCCGGCCACCTCCTGCCTGCCTGGCTGGCCCCTCGGCCCTCTGGACGGTCTAGAACGTTGCCACGGAGCCACCTCGACCGTTTCTCCCTCCTTCCCGTGTCTCTCCCCTCCTCTCTTCCCTCCGCCGAGCTCCCCCGAGCGAGCTCGTCACCGACGACCGCTGACACCGCGCTCTACGCCACCCCCTCGCCTCCCCGAAGCACCACTAGCTACGCCGCATCGCCCCGAAGCTCCCCACCGACGCACACGACGCCAGGAGCTCCGCAACGTCCTCCTCGCCGTCGTCTTCAACCTTCGGCACCGGAGATCGCCGCCGCCCGTACGCCGTCGTCCGACCGTCCCCGAGCTCACTTCGATGCCCTCTGCGACCGTTGTGAGCTCACGCTTCGAACCCCCCTCTCCACGAGCTCGTTTAGGCCTTGTAGCCGCCGCCCCCTTTGCTCACCGACGATCACCGATGCCGGCCAACTCACCGCCGTGGCGATAGGCACCGTACCTCGTGGCTGAGCACGCCGTTAGCTTCAGTAGGTCACCAGCAAGCTAAAGCGAGCTTTAGCTCCTCCTCCCGTGCACTACAACACCATCCCGACCAACTCCGTGCGAGCACCGCCGCGGACGAGCTCCTCGCCGTCGACTCCGGTGACCCCTCATCCAACCAGTGGCACCGCTGGATGCGGTGCATCACCAGGAGCACACCGAGCCCATCCGCGCGGCAAATGGATGCCGGAATAGGGATTCCGACGAGTCACCGCCGTGCGAAATGGTCGCCGCCGGCCAAACTCCGGCGGACTGACGTGGCCCGATGATTAGGAACTAACAGTAATTAGTTTAGTCACCACAGTCACTGACAGTGGGCCCCCGCTGTTAGTCAAACCCAGTCAACCCTGGCTATGACCGGAATTAGCTCCTGAGACACTGACATGAGGGACCCACCAGTCAGGTTTGACTTGGACTGGCCCTATTGACTGCCTGACGTCAGCATGATGTCATGCTGACGCAGTAAAGGTTTTTCTGGGATTTTTAGATTTAAAATAATTCAGGAAATTCCAGAAAATACCCAAAACTTCTAAAAATCATATAAAATCAACCATAGCTCAGATGAAAAAGATTTATATATTAAAAATGATCCGAAAAATCCAATCTTTCCAATGGCACTAGTTTCATGCATGTTTGAACAAGTTAACTTGCTGTATACATCAAAAACATGATAATGCACTTATTTAAATAATAGTTTGAACTTCAATTTGAATCATTGATTCAAATAGGTTCAAACCCTTCTGGTTTTAGTTGCATTAGCCAACACACATGCATCTTGCCATGTCATAAACATGCATCATATTGTTGCATTTGTTTGTTAATGATTGTATCGTCGGTATTCCCTTTGTTAGGTCCTGCTCCCGAGGATACTGCTGCGTATCCAGTTGAAGAGCAGTACCCGACAACTACCTTGTCAGGCAAGCAATCATTGATCATTCCGATACAAACCCAATCTTCTCGCTCCTGCTCTCTTTTACTGCATTAAGGCAACAGCGCGTGAACTGCTACTTGCTGCGGTAGTTGAACGCTATTCCCTTGCATGACCTGTCATTGCCACAGTAAATAGTTGAAACCCACTAGCATGTGTAGGAGTTGATTGAGCCATGTGATGTGTGATCCACCATGCTATTTACTTATGTTGCCTGCTATGCTTAGAGTTGTGTCTGGTCTGGTTCATCTGGATGATGGATCAGAGTGAAATGATCTTACCGATAAAGAGAGGGAAGTGTGGAATACGCTTGGTAAAGGTATCGATGAAAGACCATGTAGGAGTACATGGTGGGTTGTTTCATTGGAATCGTCCATAGGACCCGAGATCTGTGTGTGTGATTCAAGTTACAGTTACTACCACACATTGGGCCCTGAAATATGACCCCGCTCGACTTATTGACTGCCCTTGTACTCTGTCCAGGAGTTGCAACTAGTTTCTGGTGTTTATAGTTTACTGGAGGTCGTGCGCAGCACTGACCCTCGGGGTGGGTTGTGATGCGACAGGTACGTGGCACGGTGTACCGGTTGCCCGTTTGGTGACTCGGGAACCCTGTACACATCGTTTGGTGCCGTGAGCGACACCCCGGACGGATCTCCCCATGGATGGAACCCAAATAGGCGATAAACCTGGACGAGAGACTTGAGTGGTTGGTTAGGTCGTGGTCTACACCCACGTCGGCTTTCGCTTGAAGTCTGCCGAGCACATGTCGTGTGCAGACGCTAAGTGGTGAAAACATGTGTGAAGAAGTACACCCCTGCAGGGTTATCAATCTATTCGAATAGCCGTTGTTCGCGGTACGAACTACTTGGTTACTCTTACAGTTCATAGACAAGTTGATGGATACTACTAAAAGCCTCAAGATAAGCGTGAGTGCCGTGGATGGCCCTTCCGTAGGATGACGGAAGAGGATCCTCGGTAGTGTATTGATGTGGTGAGTAGTGGACTCGTGTTCGTAATAACGTCTTGCTATCCGTTGAGAGTTGTAGTATAGGTTAGCCAAGGTCAAAGCTGGCATTCTTCTATAAACTCCACTATCCCCCTTTGATAATGTTGCATGTATAATAGGTTCTGTGGTAAGACTTGTTGAGTACCTTTGTACTCATGTTTGCTTAATAACTGTTGCAGAGGAGAACCCTGCCCCTGCTGATGGGTTCTACATAGACGTTGACGTCGATGAGTAGCTTGACACCCAGACGGTGATCTGGAGCTTGTGAAGGGCCTTGTAGATAGTCAGGCTACACCAAGCCTGTTTTATTTTCTAAGTTGTCTGTACTCAGACATGTACCTTCCGCTTGTGCTTGTATGACTGTATGACTTGAGTGTTGGGTCATGTGACCCCTACCTGTATGAATATGTTATGTATGGCTCTTGGAGCCTTTTAAATAAAGTACTTTGAGTCATAGAGTTCTGTTGTGGTGCAATGTTGTATTTGCACATATTGAGCATATTGCGTGTATGATTGAAATGCTTGGTATGTGTGGGATCCGACACCTAGTTGTTTTCCTTTGGTAGCCTATCTTACAGGGAAATGCCTCCTAGTGATTCCAATGAGCCTTGGTAGCTTGCTACTGCTCGGAACACGTAGGCTGGCCGGCATGTGTCCTTCTTCGTTCCTGTGTCTGTCCCTTAGGGGAAATGTCACGCGTTGTTCCTTTAAGTCCATGTAGCTTGCTACGACTTGGGTTCATACGTTGATGACCGACACGTTCGTTGCTGGGTCATGGATGCCTGTCTCTGTAATTTAGTGCCACTTTTGGTTTATAACTAGCCATGTCGGCCCGGGTTCTCTGTCATATGGAGGCTAGCGACACTGTCATATACGTGTGCCAAAATGCGCAAACGGTCCCGGGCCAGGTAAGGTGGCACCCGTGGGGTTACCGTGCGTGAGGCCGCAAAGTGATATGACGTGTTACAGCTAGATCGGTGTGACTTAGGATCGGGGTCCTGACAGTGTTGGCATCAGAGCTGGACTGCCTGTAGGTTTCTCAAGCCAAACTGGTCGATGTTGAGTCTAGAAAAATTCTTAGTTATATGTAGGGGAATTGATTGTGGAAGGGAACGTAAGGCTCTTTTTACTCCTTTACCTTATGCTCTTCTGATCTGAGTCTGTCTATTCTTTCTACGGGGATTTAGGATTAGGCCTCTTATCCTTACTAGGTTCACGTGTTACTAATCCGTAGACTCTTAGGATTGTTGGTTTCAAGCCTCAGTTCAGTTTCTATCCTTTGAGTATGATGATTGTTGAACCGGAACCTTGATATGGAATTGTTGAGTGGCTATGCTATCATTTGTATGATGTCTCAAATCTTTGTTTGAGCATTTACAGTTGTTATGCTGCCCGATTTCTTCGAGAAACACTAATGCCTTTGCATTATTTCGTGTTTCAGATGTCTGGCCGCATCCCTCACCAAGTGGTTCGTTTGACTCGGTGCATTAATGTGCCCGGTCATACGGCCATGCTAGTTCGTGTGATGACTGAGACCGGTTATCGCTGGTATCCTGAATACACTGTGGAGGAACAGTATCGGGATTTTAATCAAAGTCAGTATTTCTGCACAGTCCGGATATACCCCTCATATCCCGGAGCTAATGATCCCATCCATTGGTCTTATGGACTCGAGATTACCATCGAGATGGAAGTACTGGATGCCACTTATTCGATGATGACCATTCTCCGTGCTAGGCATGCCCTGTTGCTGAACACTGAGTTCTGTTACATGCCAACTTCACTCCCCGGAGAAGAAGGCTACTACACTGGTCTGTATACTGATGCTGCTCATGAAGAGCCACTGCTTCAGACTACTGTTCAGATGTTGGAGGATAGGGACCGTGAGGTCCGTGCCCTCCGAATGGAGCTGTATAACACTCGAGCCGCTCACTGGACTACTTTGACACGGCTTGCACCTGCTGTGCACGCCGGATATCTGGACATGCGGGATTTGTATCCTGTGCGGACTCGTCTGCCTGATCGCATGGATTGGCGTGACGTTGGGGGTATTACACCTCCACGTGGGCGTCGGTTACCACCAGCATCGGGACCGAGACCACACCCATGCCCTTATGGTCCTCAGCCATCGAGTGCTCGCGAGTTCCAAGATCCGTCTGTACCACTTCCAGGCTACGGTGGTAATCTTTACGAGGATTACTACGCGAATGTCTGAGCTAGTCCGTGGTAGTAGTAGTATTGTAGTGGTTGTATTTCCACAGTCCTGCGCGTCTTATGGAATATGACTTAGTGTGTACTGAGTTCCGGAGGTGTAGTTAAATAATGTATAGGAGCTTGGAATGCCTCTGATGGGATGTATCGTCTTTCACCGCAGTTGTACTTTAGCCTTGGCTTGTACTAAACTTGGTATGGTGTGTATGACCACTGGTGTATATATAGCAGTTCCTATATTACCATGTCGTACGGAAGAACATCTCTGCATTCTGTGTCATCCATTACATTCTGCACTTCTATGTCAAATTTTTGCCATCCTTGTCTAAACCGTTGTTTTGTTTTCCTAGGATGGTCAACACTCGCAACACTCCTGCTGCTCAGGAGCAGGGTGAGGCTAGTGGGGCTAGAGATGGGAATCTGCCCCAGCCACCCTCTTTGGCGGAAGTTATGCTTGAAGCAGAACGGAACAAGAGAGAGACCAACCGTCTGCTGGAACGCATAGAGCAAAACACTGGGTTCCGTCAGAGGAATGACGTGGTGTCAATCCACGATTTTATCAAGATGTGTCCACCAAAGTTCCATCACTCCACTGAACCTCTGGATGCTGATGACTGGCTACGTAGTATCACCCACAAGCTGCACTCTGCCCGTGTGGCCGAAGCTGACAAGGTTATCTACGCCGCCTACCATCTTGAGGGCCCTGCCAGTCTTTGGTGGGAAAACTTTGAAGCTATGCGTCCTGCTGGCCAAGTCACTACCTGGGTTGAGTTCAGTGAGGCATTCCATGAACATCACATTCCGGAAGGTCTCATGGATCGTAAGCGGGAGGAATTCTGCAATTTAACCCAGGGCCGTTTAACTGTGGATGGCTATAGTCGTGAGTTTGGTAATCTGGCACGCTATGCACCTGAGGAAGTATCCACCGATGCCAAGAAACAGGCGAGGTTCCGCAAGGGACTCAGCCCTGAACTTCGTCGAGATCTACGTCTGCACGAGTGCACCTCCTTCCAAAAGTTGGTTAACAAGGCTATCAGTGCTGAGACAGGCCAGACCGACTTCGAGGCCACCCGCAAGTATACTCGAGACCTTGGTTCCTCATCCGGGTCTGGCTCTCACAAGCGCCGTGTGTGGGTTCCTAACACTGCTCTGCCACCCAAGTATACACCGAGGCCATCCTATGAGGCGCCTCGCCCAACTCAACAGTTTGCACCTGCTAAGACCTATGGAGGTCCACCCTCCAACTTTGCTCCACGCACCACCTCTGTGACATGTTTCAAGTGTGGAGAACCGGGACACTACATGCGTGATTGTCCCCAGAATCAGCCAGGAAAACCCGTTGCCGTGGCAAGCCAACCGGCAAGGTGAACTATGTCAAGCCAATCCCCACTGCACGTGGTCATGTCAACTATGTTTCTGCCGAAGAAGCTTATGAGGATCCTAACGTCGTCCTTGGTACGCTTCTCGTAAACTGCCATCCGGCATCTGTTCTTTTCGATACTGGAGCATCCCATTCGTTCATATCTGAGAGCTATGCTCGTTTGCACAACATGACTTTTTGTGACATGCCTACTTCCATGGTTATTCAAACTCCTGGTTCAAAGTGGCAAACCTCTAGGGTAAGCCATGGAAATGAAATCCTTGTCGATAGACTTGTTTTCCTTGCATCTTTAATCGCTCTCAAGTCCTCGGACATAAATATCATTTTGGGTATGGATTGGATGACAACCCATTACGCCAAAATTGATTGCTTTACTAGGACCGTTCAACTTACACATCCATCCGGCAAGATAGTCAATGTCCTGACTCGAATGGCTGAATGTCAGCTCTACTCTCTTAATGCCATCCCTCTACCAGAACTCAAAGATATCCCGGTAGTCCGTGACTTCCCGGATGTTTTTCCTCAAGAACTACCAGGAGTTCCACCTGACAGAGATGTCGAGTTTGTGATAGATCTTATCCCTGGAACTGTCCCAATCTCTAGGAGACCTTATAAGATGGCACCACTAGAATTAGCTGAGCTAAAGAAACAACTCGATGAGTCCTTGCAGAAAGGTTTCATCCGTCCTAGTTCTTCCCCTTGGGCTTGCCCCGTCCTCTTCGTCAAGAAGAAGGATGGAACGGAGCGGATGGTTGTAGATTACCGACCTGTCAATCTGGTCACCATAAAGAATAAGTATCCGATCCCCAGGATCAACGACCTGTATGATCAGCTCGCTGGATCCTCAGTCTTCTCTAAGATGGATTTGAGGTTGGGCTACCATCAAATCAAAATCAAGAACGGGGACATTCCTAAAACGGCTTTCGTTACTCGTTATGGCCAATATGAGTACACCGTCATGTCCTTCGGATTAACCAATGCCCCAGCTACCTTTTCTCGGTTAATGAATTCTATATTCATGGAGTATTTGGATGAATTCGTCGTGGTATACCTCGATGATATACTCATTTTCTCCAAGAACAAGGAAGATCATGCCGAGCATTCAAGGCTGGTATTGACGAAACTTCGAGAGCACCGCCTTTATGCCAAATTCTCTAAATGTGAATTTTGGTTGCCAGAAGTAACCTATCTAGGTCATGTGATCTCTGGCAAGGGTATTGCTGTCAATCCCGAGCGAGTTCAAGCCGTCCTTGATTGGACTCCCCCTGAATCGGTCAAGCAAGTTAGGAGTTTTCTTGGCTTAGCGAGCTATTGCCGACGTTTCGTCGAGAACTTCTCCAAAGTTGCTAAACCTCTAACCGAACTCCTCAAGAAAGATAAAAAGTTTGAGTGGACCCCACAGTGCGAGTCCAGTTTTCAGGAACTGAAAAGACGCCTGACATCTGCACCTGTACTGGTACCACCAGACTTTTCCAAGGATTTTATAATCTATTGCGACGCCTCGCGACAAGGACTAGGTTGCATTCTCATGCAAGATCGTCAAGTGATTGCATACGCATCTCGACAGTTGCGTCCACATGAGGATAACTATCCTACTCATGATCTAGAGCTTGCAGCTGTAGTCCATGCACTCAAAACAAGGCGACATTACCTTCTTGGTAATCGCTGTGAAATCTTCACTGATCACCAAAGTTTGAAGTATATCTTCACCCAACCGGATCTAAATCTCAGGCAAAGACGTTGGGTTGAGTTGCTCACCGACTACGATTTAGGAATCACTTACACTCCTGGAAAGGCCAATGTCATGGCTGATGCACTAAGTCGTAAGTCATATTGTAACAATTTAATGTTACAACAAAGTAAACCACTTCTCCACGAGGAATTTCGTAAGCTTAACCTTCACATTGTTCCTCGAGGATTCCTTTCCACCTTGGTGGCGAAACCTACCCTTATGGATCAAATCATAGCTGCCCTGAAGCGTGATAAAGGTGTATCACGACTCCAAGAGAACATTGCTAGCGGATTCGCTAAAAGTTTCTCCATGGATGATCGAGGTGTTGTTTTCTTTGAGAACCGTGTAGTGGTTCCCAAGAACCACCATCTACGGCAATTAATTCTTAAGGAGGCTCATGAATCTCCTCTCACGATTCATCCCGGTAGTACCAAAATGTATCAAGACCTACGTCAAAGATTCTGGTGGACTAGGATGAAGAGAGAAATCGCTCAGTTCATTGCTAACTGCGACGTTTGTCGTCGAGTCAAAGCAGAGCATCAACGGCACGCTGGCACCCTTCAACCTTTAGCTATTCCTGAATGGAAATGGGACAAAGTCGGTATGGACTTCATTACCGGGTTTCCCAGGTCCAGGAAAGGGAATAATGCTATCTTCGTCGTTATCGACCGCCTCTCTAAAGTAGCTCATTTCCTGCCTGTTCGAGAGAGCATTACCGCTAGCCAGCTAGCAGACTTATATATCTCTCGAATAGTATCACTTCATGGTGTACCGTTGGAGATTAACTCAGACCGTGGAAGTCTTTTTACCTCCCGATTTTGGGAAAGTTTCCAGAATGCTATGGGAACTCATCTCTCTTTCAGTACTGCCTTCCATCCGCAATCAAGTGGTCAAGTGGAACGAGTCAATCAAATTCTGGAAGACATGCTTCGAGCCTCTGTCATTTCTTTCGGTATGGAATGGGAAAAATGTCTTCCATTTGCCGAATTCGCTTATAACAATAGTTATCAAGCCAGCTTGGGCAAAGCCCCCTTCGAAGTTCTATATGGACGAAGGTGTCGAACACCTCTTAACTGGTCAGAGACCGGGGAAAGACAATTCTTTGGCCCGGATATGATCCAGGAAGCAGAGGAACAAGTTCGCATCATTCGTGAGAGGTTGAAAACAGCCCAGTCTCGCCAAAAGAGCCAATATGATAGTCATCATAAGGCTGTGACTTTTGAAGTCGGCGATAAGGCTTACCTTCGGGTTACTCCTCTTAAGGGAACCCATCGATTCGGTATCAAAGGCAAATTGGCCCCTCGTTACATCAGTCCTTTTCGCATTCTTGCCAAACGAGGAGAAGTTGCCTACCAATTGGAACTACCTCCGCACCTCTCCAGAGTTCATGATGTTTTCCATGTTTCTCAACTCAGGCGTTGCTTCTCGGATCCTATCCGCGGAGTGGACCACGAAACGCTTGATCTCCAAGAAAATCTCACATATCGAGAATACTCGGTTCGTATTCTTGATCAAACTGAGCGCACCACTCGACGCCACAATATCAAGTTTCTCAAGGTTCAATGGTCACATCATTCCGAGAGTGAAGCTACTTGGAAAAGGGAGGATCGTCTTCGACTTGAGTACCCCACCCTCTTTCCGGAGGAACCCGAATCTCGGGACGCGATTCTTTTAAGTGGGGGTGAGTTGTCACATTCCTAGCCAGCACTTGCATTAGGACCTAACTAGAGTGTGCATCATGTTTACTTTCAAAGAAACTTGAAATGGGATTAACAGAAACCCCATCACCCCTCTCCTAACAACTAGGGTTTGATAAAATATTTTCCAATGTACCCAAAATGCCCTTCAAAATGTTCATCATTTCTGCCTTGGTCTTAAACCTCTGCCAAAAATGGTGCACAATTTTCTAGGACAATCTAGGGCTTTGGATTAAATCATATGGTATTTGAATTTGGGCATTTAAATGCTACAAAATATTTTAAATGCTCAAATAATCATAAGCTATAATGTTTCCTACTGTTCATATTATATACAGCAGGTATGACAAGTGTCATGAGTTATAAAAATGTTTAGGCATTTTTATTAATTGAACAAAGCTGCAAAAGAAATAAAACAGAAAGAAAATAGGAAAAGAAAAATAGGAAGAGTACTTACCTGAGCCCACTTACCTGCTGGCCCAGCCGGCCCAGCCCACCAGGGGCATCACCGTCTTCTTCGTCGCGCCAGCGCACGAAGCAGCTCGGTGGCGAGCGCCGCCGATGCGCCGGCCACCTCCTGCCTGCCTGGCTGGCCCCTCGGCCCTCTGGACGGTCTAGAACGTTGCCACGGAGCCACCTCGACCGTTTCCCCCTCCTTCCCGTGTCTCTCCCCTCCTCTCTTCCCTCCGCCGAGCTCCCCCGAGCGAGCTCGTCGCTGACGACCGCTGACACCGCGCTCTACGCCACCCCCTCGCCTCCCCGAAGCACCACTAGCTCCGCCGCATCGCCCCGGAGCTCCCCACCGACGCACACGACGCCAGGAGCTCCGCAACATCCTCCTCGCCGTCGTCTTCAACCTCCGGCACCGGAGATCGCCGCCGCCCGTACGCCGTCGTCCGACCGTCCCCGAGCTCACTTCGACGCCCTCTGCGACAGTTGTGAGCTCATGCTTCGAACCCCCCTCTCCACGAGCTCGTTTAGGCCTTGTAGCCGCCGCCCCCTTTGCTCACCGACGATCACCGCCGCCGGCCAACTCACCGTCGTGGCGATAGGCACCGTACCTCGTGGCTGAGCACGCCGTTAGCTTCAGTAGGTCACCAGCAAGCTAAAGCGAGCTTTAGCTCCTCCTCCCATGCACTACAACACCATCCCGACCAACTCCGTGCGAGCACCGCCGCGGACGAGCTCATCACCGTCGACTCCGGCGACCCCTTGTCCAACCAGTGGCACCGCTGGATGCGGTGCATCACCAGGAGCACACCGAGCCCATCCGCGCGGCAAATGGATGCCGGAATAGGGATTCCGACGAGTCACCGCCGTGCGAAATGGTCGCCGGCGGCCAAACTCCGGCGGGCTGACGTGGCCCGATGATTAGGAACTAACAGTAATTAGTTTAGTCACCACAGTCACTGACAGTGGGCCCCCGCTGTTAGTCAAACCCAGTCAACCCTGGTTATGACCGGAATTAGCTCCTGAGACACTGACATGAGGGACCCACCAGTCAGGTTTGACTTGGACTGGCCCTGTTGACTGCCTGACGTCAGCATGATGACATGCTGACGCAGTAAAGGTTTTTCTGGGATTTTTAGATTTAAATTAATTCAGGAAATTCCAGAAAATACCCAAAACTTCTAAAAATCATATAAAATCAACCATAGCTCAGATGAAAAATATTTATATATGAAAAATGATCAGAAAAATCCAATCTTTCCAATGGCACTAGTTTCATGCATGTTTGAACAAGTTAACTTGCTGTATACATCAAAAACATGATAATGCACTTATTTAAATAATAGTTTGAACTTCAATTTGAATCCTTGATTCAAATAGGTTCAAACCCTTCTGGTTTTAGTTGCATTAGCCAACACACATGCATCTTGCCATGTCATAAACATGCATCATATTGTTGCATTTGTTTGTTAACGATTGTATCGTTGGTATTCCCTGTGTTAGGTCCTGCTCCCGAGGATACTGCTGCGTATCCAGTTGAAGAGCAGTACCCGACAACTACCTTGTCAGGCAAGCAATCATTGATCATTCCGATACAAACCCAATCTTCTCGCTCCTGCTCTCTTTTACTGCATTAAGGCAACAGCGCGTGAACTGCTACTTGCTGCGGTAGTTGAACCCTATTCCCTTGCATGACCTGTCATTGCCACAGTAAATAGTTGAAACCCACTAGCATGTGTAGGAGTTGATTGAGCCATGTGATGTGTGATCCACCATGCTATTTACTTATGTTGCCTGCTATGCTTAGAGTTGTGTCTGGTCTGGTTCATCTGGGTGATGGATCAGAGTGAAATGATCTTACCGATAAAGAGAGGGAAGTGTGGAATACGCTTGGTAAAGGTATCGATGAAAGACCATGTAGGAGTACATGGTGGGTTGTTTCATTGGAATCGTCCATAGGACCCGAGATCTGTGTGTGTGATTCAAGTTACAGTTACTACCACACATTGGGCCCTGAAATATGACCCCGCTCGTCTTATTGACTGCCCTTGTACTCTGTCCAGGAGTTGCAACTAGTTTCTGGTGTTTATAGTTTACTGGAGGTCGTGCGCAGCGCTGACCCTCGGGGTGGGCTGTGATGCGACAGGTACGTGGCACAGTGTACCGGTTGCCCGTTTGGTGACTCGGGAACCCTGTACACATCGTTTGGGGCCGTGAGCGACACCCCGGCCGGATCTCCCCACGGATGGAACCCAAATAGGCGATAAACCTGGACGAGAGACTTGAGTGGTTGGTTAGGTCGTGGTCTACACCCACGTTGGCTTTCGCTTGAAGTCTGCCGAGCACATGTCATGTGCAGACGCTAAGTGGTGAAAACATGTGTGAAGAAGTACACCCCTGCAGGGTTATCAATCTATTCGAATAGCCGTTGTTCGCGGTACGAACTACTTGGTTACTCTTACAGTTCATAGACAAGTTGATGGATACTACTAAAAGCCTCAAGATAAGCGTGAGTGCCGTGGATGGCCCTTCCGTAGGATGACGGAAGAGGATCCTCGGTAGTGTATTGATGTGGTGAGTAGTGGACTCGTGTTCGTAATAACATCTTGCAATCCGTTGAGAGTTGTAGTATAGGTTAGCCAAGGTCAAAGCTGGCATTCTGCTATAAACTCCATTATCCCCCTTTGATAATGTTGCATGTATAATAGGTTCTGTGGTAAGACTTGCTGAGTACCTTTGTACTCATGTTTGCTTAATAACTGTTGCAGAGGAGAACCCTGCCCCTGCTGATGGGTTCTACATAGACGTTGACGTCAACGAGTAGCTTGACACCCAGACGGTGATCTGGAGCTTGTGAAGGGCCTTGTAGATAGTCAGGCTACACCAAGCCTGTTTTATTTTCTAAGTTGTCTGTACTCAGACATGTAGCTTCCGCTTGTGCTTGTATGACTGTATGACTTGAGTGTTGGGTCATGTGACCCCTACCTGTATGAATATGTTATGTATGGCTCTTGGAGCCTTTTAAATAAAGTACTTTGAGTCATAGAGTTCTGTTGTGGTGCAATGTTGTATTTGCACATATTGAGCATATTGCGTGTATGATTAAAATGCTTGGTATGTGTGGGATCCGACACCTAGTTGTTTTCCTTTGGTAGCCTATCTTACAGGGAAATGCCTCCTAGTGTTTTAAATGAGCCTTGGTAGCTTGCTACTGCTCGGAACACGTAGGCTAGCCGGCATGTGTCCTTCTTCGTTCCCGTGTCTATCCCTTAGGGGAAATGTCACGCGTTGTTCCTTTAAGTCCATGTACCTTGCTACGACTTGGGTTCATACGTTGATGACCGACACGTTCGTTGCTGGGTCATGGATGCCTGTCTCTGTAATTTAGTGCCACTTTTGGTTTATAACTAGCCATGTCGGCCCGGGTTCTCTGTCATATGGATGCTAGCGACACTGTCATATACGTGTGCCAAAATGCGCAAACGGTCCCGGGCCAGGTAAGGTGGCACCCGTGGGGTTACCGTGCGTGAGGCCGCAAAGTGATATGACGTGTTACAGCTAGATCGGTGTGACTTAGGATCGGGGTCCTGACAGCTGATGCTGCGAACATGGTAGGTATCTCCATCCGAAATTTCAATGCTTTAAACATAGCAATTGAAGTGGAAATTCCCAATCCACCTCGACGCAATCTGTGATTGCAGAATCGCCGAAAACTCTTATTGCGGACTCGGCGGTTTAACAAGGTGTGTGCGGTGACCGCACCACACGTAACCCTGAAATCTCTGTCTCAATATGCATGCCGATGACGTAGATTTTCTTCATGCCGACTCTTCTTCATCTGGACAAACGCGAGGTTCTCGATCCTTGATTCTTGAGATAGATCCCTCCAAGAACTGATCACCACTGTGCGTGAGCCCAATGGTGGGCGCCAACTGTCGTGGAATTGTCACGACAGATGTCCTAGTGTGAGGACTTAGTCATGAGGCCAACGCATCTATATTGTAGCTTGAGAGGGGTTGAGCAGAATCAAGAGACGCAAGACAAGACAGGGATTTAGACAGCTTCGGGCCCCGGGAAAATTCATCTGATAATAGCCCTACATGATGTTTGATGATAGATCTCCTTATCACCCTCATGGAGTCGCCGCATAAGCTGGCTCTCCTTCTTGTGTCTAACCCAGAGATTCTTTGTTGTTGCATGTCCCTCTTTGGGGAGCCCTGCCCCTCCTTATATATGTTGAAGGGGCGGGTTACATGACTAGTCCTAGTAGGATTAGGATTATTTTATTACAAGTGGTGTCCTAGTCTTGCTTCCTTTGTAGGAGAATAATCCTTGTGCTTTCCTCATAAACTAGCCCACCATAACATGAACCGGCCTTCTGGGCCTTGTCATCCGTCCATCGCCCGTTGGGTTACCAATGAGTCATAATATTCAGGCATGTTGCCTGTAAACCGTCTGGTTAGGGCGGGTCGCCGGTGAATCGCCAAGTGTAAATCGGCTCTTAAATAAACCGCCAAGTCCGGCCGGGTTATATTTCCGGCTGGGTCATATCGCGGGGTATATCCCCGACACCGAGGCTTCGTGGGGAAGTGGAGACACCCACGTCCCATCAAGCGCCACGCGTCAAGAAAGGCTGCAGGCTTTGGGGCCCGCGGCGCTCCGCACTTGGCCCTTGGCTTCGCCATGAAGCCAAGCCTGAGCGCGCCTTGGGCCCGGGGACTACTATAAGTGTTCTGGGAACGGGGGTACCCAGACTTGCCTACCTGCGGCCCAAGGCGTGGCTCACAAGGCGGCCTGGTGTGGCCCAGCATCTTTAGCAACCACTTAAGACCCTCATGAGGGGCCAAGCCTCGTGAGGCGGACGACACAAGGCATCCCCTGGGGTGGCCTCGCTAGGCTGGCTCGTGAGGACCAGAGATATCGAGGCGAGGGGCACCTCGTGAGGTCCTCGTGACGTGAGCAGTGAAGACCAATGCCAGGCGGGCGCCAGCGGGCGCAGAATGCCAGTTTCCTCTTTGGTGCTAAAGGAGCAGGTGCAGGCGAGGAGTCCCGAGGCGTCAGGCAAAGGTTTCCATATCGGTGCAATGAGACCAAGACCAGCATGACGGCAGGACGGAGGTCATCGCGGAGCCCACGTCGACGTCACCACCAGAGCCTTTGGCAGGCGGAGACTACCTTTTGTCAGGATAGCTTGTACTAGTTGTCCCCCTTCAAATTTGGCCATTGTGGGATTCCTTCCCGCTCAATATTTGGGAAGAGGACGCGGGCTACTATAAATAGGACCTAGCCACCATCATAGAGGGGATCGGATCATCAAGACCTCTCACACACCACAAGCTCACCCAAGCTCCAGAACACCTCTCCTCAGGAGGCAGTTCATCCATGTACTAATTCTTCCTTAGCCTACACGGCAATTCACCATATACACTGGATTAGGGTGTGACACCACAACGGTGGCCCGAACCTGTATAAATCTTGTGTCTCTTGTACAACAGATCTGACGAGCTAGTCCTGGGGCTGTTGAGTAGACGAGCTAGGGCGGAAGGAGAGATCTTCATGTGCACCCCAGAGTTCGAAACTTAAGGGTCTTGCCGGAACCCTAGATCCGACAGGCGTGAGGTCCTAATGTTGCATGCCTATGCGAGTTCGTACGTCAGCTCGCGATAGAGGGCCGTGGTGGAACATGCCCTTCTCATTGACGACTTCTTTCATGATGAACATCGCAATGCCCCTCTGGATGCGAAAGAAGTCATCTCTAAGTTTATAATCTGCTTCTCCATGAGATTCTTCCCACTTGCGGATATGATCATCATTTCTACTTGTCATGCGAAGCCTTTGGTGATCCCTTCTGAACTCCATCATGAGATGGAGGAGGTAGAATCAATCATTCATGCTTGGATTTGGGACATGGATGCAACAGAAGTTAGTTTTATGCGAGAAACCCGTCTTCTTGTTCCTATGTTTCCTAATCTGTAGGTAGCCACCCCTCAAGCTGAAGCCTTGGAGAGCATCATCTAGAATCTTCATTACATCGGTGTTGTCCTTCATCTCGTAGTTTCTTGTAGGGTCAAAATACACGGCGTGGGAGACTCATGCATAAAGAAAGATAAGGATGGCGTGTCCGTTGCCATGGGGAAAAAGACACTTCAAATTATTCTCCATATGAGCGAGAAGGAATGATCGAAATGTATGAAAGGGTTTTCCGGCATTGAATTACATTCGATGATAAGGCAGGAGGACAATTTTGTGGTCCTTATTCTATAACATGAAGTTTTCGAGGTACTCCCTAGCTGTTTTGCGCTCAAAGACGCCAAGCCTCAAGAAGGACTCATTTATGTAGTATGGATCCGCCACACAGATTTGCGAGACTTCTTCTTTGTTCATGATGGAGCTCATATGTAGCGCAAAAAGGCGCACGATTGTAAAATCGAGCCACCTTGTCAGAAACATCTCGAAGAGATGCTCAAACAATAGGAAGAACACCTCCGCGGGCGATGTGTCAACATACCACTTCCCCTCAGGCACACGAGTTGTGTATGTCGGATATCATGGATCCTTCGGCTTTTCTCAGTCGACAGCACATGGTCGTGCAGTCTCCCGAGATCCCCTGATATTGCCTCTAGCAGTTTCGGCGGTAGCATCGGCTCGCCCGTGACATGGAACAGGGCCGCACCTTTGACACGTACACGCTCCTCAAAATCCGCCGTCTGGCTGCTATGTGCTCTGGCATTTTTGTAGGCAGCAGAGCCTCTCTTTGCTGGTCTCTTCCTCTCCTATTTCTTGGGATGACCTTCCAGACCCTTCCTTAACCCCTGCCTTAGTGTTGTCAGGCTAAGCAATGTACGGCCCTGGACTAGTTGAGCCTGTGTTAAGGCGGCATCTTCAGGCCTGTCGTGTGAGGATTGAATGAAGAGAGACTTCTTCCAATCCCTGCTAGGACGTTCCTGCCCGAGCAGATCATCCATATCCTCATCAACATGTCGATAGCCCGAGTCTTCATATGGCTAACTCATCATGTCTAAGTCACCATCGTAGGTGTCTTTATTGAGGAACTGAAGAGGGTCCTCCTCCATATCATCATTCATTCTTTTTGGGATAATTGGTTTTCTACCCTTAGTTATGCCCCCCTCATCAGGATTGCCCCTAGTTTCTAAAAACACGTGGTCTTGCCCAACCCACTTTGGCGTCTTGTGCTTTTGTCCTTTAACCGTTTGACCGTCACTTTGAAAACTGTATAACTAATTCGTACTGAATCGACAAAATGCAAATAAGATACCAAAATGTTTAGAAAAGCATCACATGTATGTCAATGTCACTTGCATTCATGACAAAAGTCTTGGTAAATGCCAATCCGAGTTTTAACTCTTATGATACCACCATGAATAATAAAATCTAAAAAATTCAAAAAATTCAAAAAAAAGTGGGCAGCAAAAATTGATAAATGTTTTAAGTGCTTGCCAAGTTTCATTAGGGAATGACATTCATCGAAGTCGTGGAAAAATAAACAATCAACACTCGAAAATAGATTGTTTGTTTTGTCACGACTTCCACCAATGTCATTCTGTGATGAAACTTGGCAAGCACTTAAAACTTTTGTCATTCTTTGCCACCAACCTTTTGTCGGCGTCCTGGGAACCAGGGTACCCAGACTTGCCTGTCTGCGGGCCGTGACACGCTCCTGCAAGCGGCCCGGTACGGCCCAGCTGATCAACCAGCTGTCCAAGACCCTCGTGAGGGGGCCAAGCCTCGCGGGGAGAACGACGTCAAGACCTCCTCGGAGCGGCCTCAGCAGGGCGTTCCGGAGGGGCGGAGAATCCAAGGCCGGGCCTGCCTCAGGAGGATGCAGTGATGTTAGTAGTGACGCACCACGCCAGTGGGTGCCAACGTCTGCGAGCGGCGTAGTTGCCATTTCGGTGCAAAGGGGACAGCGCAGCCGTTGGTTCCCACGGAGCGGGGCAAAGGTTTCCTCTTTGGTGCAACAAGACCGAAGACCGCAAGGACGACAAGGGAGATGTCACCGTCGAGCCCACCACCATGTCACCGCTTGATCCTTTTGCAGGCGAAGACTGCTTTTGTCAGGATAAGAACGTCCTTGTGTTCCCGCTCAAAAATGGATGTTGTGGGATCCCTTCCCGCCTAAACATTTCGGGGGAAGAGGACCGTGGCCGCCTATATAAGTAGCTAGAACTTCCACTGCAAAGGGACGAACCGATATACTCTGCCACCACACAAGGAGAAGAACACTAGCCTCCTGACCCTCCTGAGCTCACCTCCTGAGCCCAGGAACCTCTGTACTAGCTCGTATCCCAGCTCGCCCGAGGCTAATCCACCAAAGCAGGAAGTAGGGTCTTACACCACGCGGTGGCCCGAACCTGGATAAACTCTTGTGTGCTTTGTTCGTTGTTTGCTTGAATCCTCCCACCGCAACGTGAGCGAGGCGCTAGTTATACGAGAGTGGGAGAGATCTTCGTCCACGCCCCTGTGTTCGAACTTAACGGATTTTGCGGAGCCCTGAATCCGACATTTGGCGCGCCAGTTAGGGAGCGTGTCAAAATGTCGCCTCTCCGACGACCTCGTCGCGTTCTCGTCTTCGACCCTACTCCACAACCATGGTGGACACAGGCCGAGCTCGCGCTGCCCGCCGCGCTGGGAACATCCCTCAGATGGCGCCCACAGGCAACGGCGCACCGCTCCGCACCAACTCGCCGGTCGCCAATGCCGCCACCAACCCGGCTGTCCACGAGCAGCAGGACTCCTCGTTGCCGCTGTCCGTGCGGCGGGATGGCCGCATGGCAACACCTCCAACCTCGCCGGCCGCAGCATCGTCCTCGCTGGTCCACCGCGGGCCGGTCTACCAGCAGCCTGCGCTGCTGATGGCGCGGGAGCTCTTGCGCTACCGCCCAGCATATGACCTCTATGACGAGTGGCTCCACCGCATCACCGAGCTCATCAACGCCGCTGGGGAAACACCTGCACCAAGGCACTCCTCACGTCCTCCGTCACCCCCGGCGGGGAACGAGGGCCACGGGGTCCCGGCTCCACCTCCACTCCACCACGCCAGCCAGGAGGCCCAGCGCGAGGCCCCTCGACGTGAACAACCACGCAGAGCCCACGCGCGCAACGAGGAGAGTTACCAAGTGATTCCGCACCCTCATGCAGGGGCTCGTGGGCCCCCTGGCCCACCATGCCAAGACCACGCGCCACAGGAGGTGGTGGCCCAGCACCTCAAGAACCAGCACCACAAGCGCAGGGGCCGCCTGCGATCATGAGCGTGGCTGGATGTCGTGCCCCAGCCCTTGAGCTACAGCGCCTCGTCTTTCCCAGCAAGTTCAAGCCGGACCATCCTCCACGCTACGACGGCACCACCGACCCCACGGATTTCCTCCAACTCTACGAGCTGAGCATCGAGGCGTCCAACGGCACCGAGCAGTTCATGGCAAACTGGTTCCCCATGGCACTGAAGGACGGTGCGCGCTCCTGGCTCCTGAACCTCCCTGTGGGATCCATCTCCTCCTGGGAAGAGCTTCGCGAGCGTTTCATCGCCAACTTCCAGGCACCCGCGACTGAGCCCCGGCGGCTACAGATCTGCACCGCGTGAGGCAAAAGCCAGGAGAAACCCTGCAAAAGTACATCCAACGCTTCAATACCATGCGCCTCCGTATCCCCAGGGTCTTGGACATGGCCATCATCTCCGCGTTCTCCGATGGCATCCACGACGTCAGGATGAGGGAAGAGCTCGCCATTCACGAAGACCTGTGCACAGCCCTCGAGATGTTCAAGCTCGCGGCAAAGTGCGCCAAGGCGGAGGAAGGCCGCCTCTCCCTTCAGGAGCTGCCTGAGGCGGAGGCGGACGACAAGAAGACCAAGGCCAAGGAGTCGAAGCGCAAGGGACCCGCCGTGCTAGCTACGGAGCCAGAAGTGAAGCATGGATGCGGCTACAATAACCTCCCCAGAGACAACCGACCATACTGCGTCTTCCACAACGTCCACAGCCACAACACCAATGACTATAGAGCTCAGGGCGATGCACGGTGGGCGCGTCAGGCAGCGCCCTGAGCGTGACACCCGCGGCTACGGCCGTGGAGGAGGCCGAGGAGGAGGACATTGGGACGGCAGGAACTTGCGCCAAGGGTGGCGTGAGCAGCCTCGTGAAGACCACCGGTTGGAGCAGCTCCGTGACGCCCCATGGCGCGACCAGCCTCGTGAGGGTCGCCCTCAGGGCAACGGAGGCCTGCCTTCGCTGCCACCACCGCCAAGGAGGAACTACAACGACCGCCAGGGAGACAAGGCAGGGGGCTTCCAGGAGCCGCGTGCAGTTGCATGCATTCTGGGAGGAGCCCATGCCCCGGCTTCCCACTTCATCTTCAAGCAGTTCGCCCGTGAGGTGACCGCGGTGCTTCCTAGGCCTGACGCCGCACGCAACCTCAGGTGGACCAAGCAAGTCATCGCCTTCGACCCAAAGGACCAGCTCAAGTGCACTGCGGCCCCAGGCGCCCTCTCGATGCTCTGCACCCCAACCATCAGCAACGTCCTCGTGACCAAGACCCTCATCGACAGTGGAGCAGGGCTCAATGTCCTCTCCGTCCAGACCTTCGAGACGCTCCAGGTTCCCTATGATCAGCTCCACCCAACCAAGCCATTCTACGGAGTCACGGACGACTCCACACTCCCGATGGGGCAGGTCCGCCTCCCCGTCACTTTGGCGACCGCGACAACTACCACACAGAGCTCATCGAATTCGGCGTCGCCAACATCCACCTCCCGTACAACGCCATCCTAGGGTACCCTACCCTCGCCAAGTTCATGGAGGTGACCCATCACGGCTACAACGTCCTCAAGATGCCCGGGAGCGGCGGAGTCATCACGATCGCCTCCGACGAGAAGGAAGCGGAGCGTTCCCTGGAGCGTGCCTACCAGACCGCGGCGGTCGAGTGCCTCGATGAGGATGGAGCCGTCCTCGCCCTGCAGGGCGCCCCTAAGAAGAAGAAGAACCTACCCGTCAATGGACCTCCAGACGCGGGGGCTCCCGACGGCCCAGCCTCAAGACTTGCGCCTGCTAATGTGGTGCCCTCCACCCTCCCATAGGGAGGCGCGCTCGACGCCCTTCTCGTGACGAGCTTGGGGGCTCTCCTCTGGAGCGTCCCCGAGCTGACCCGTGCCTCTAGGGAGGTGTTTGAGCACCACCTACAAGCATATCTTGATGCACGTTTTTGTGAGCCCAGTGTGAGGCATTCAGCGCTGGGGGCTGAGGACTTCATCGACCAAGTTACAGAGGAACTTCAGTATGCAAGACTCATCCGCGGTGGGCGTAACCGCACAACCCCAAGTTCACATGCTCGCAGCCCGAGCGACTGCTTTCGCATTTGCGTCGACATCGCGGGTCTCAACCGAGCCACTTCTAAGGAGCCCTTGTGGCCGACGGCGGTCGGTTGGAGGAGGGCCCTCCCCTGCAGCTACGTCTGCGTACTCTTCAGCTTCCACAACGCAGCTGCCACGTTCCAGCATCTCGCGCAGTGGGCCTTGGGCTCGGAAGGGTCAGTGGCAGGCTGTCCGGACAGAGTGAGAGCCGGACCTGCGCGACCACTGAGAGCCTCCGGAGCCCCTGGGCCTCAGGAGCCCGACAATCCTCGGGAGCGACCCGCACAACTCTCGTCTTCAGCTACCCGAACTCTCCTTCGACAAGTATCAGGTGACACTTCAGGTATCCAAATGAGGTCGCCTCTCGGGCTGTATCATCCTCGGACCGATGGGGGCTGATCCCCCGCGGTTGTATCCCTTTTTGCATGATCAAGGCCAGATGTTTCTTTCCATTCGCATTATCAATATGCTCAGCGTCCTCACCGCCACTAAGGTCACGAGCCCTTGTGAGCCCACTCACGACCGCCCCATGATTAAGGACTGGCACGACGTCTGTGCTCGGGTCCATCCCTGGAGCGTCGATAAAACCAAGGGCTGAGCTCTGTCTAGCGAGCCATTCCCGTGACGGCACCTCCCATGGTCCTTGGTGCCTTGTTCTCGCATGGGCTAATCGTGGATGGGTAAGTAGGGCCCGGGGCAAGTGCCTCGCCCACGCGGGAACCACGCGCCGGCTGTTTTTCTTTTGGATCGTGGCATGAGAAGACTGGGCACGACGTCTGTGCTCAGGTCCGTCCCTGCAGCTTCGACAAATCCAGTGGCTCAGCTCTGTCTCGCGAGTCATTCCCGTGACATCATCTCCTGGAGTCGCTGGTGCTGCAGCCTTCTCATGCAATATCCCCTAGAGATGCACTCGGCGCATGTCGACACAACACCTCTCTTTTCCCATTTTGCAGAAGAAGACTCAGGCGCAACCCGCCTCAGGGTAGGGTCTCGTGAGTGATGCGTATGCTCACGAGAACTTCCTCAGAGTCGTTCAGCTCGTCCTGAGGAGGGCCCATATACACCGTGGTTGTCCTACCGTGCAATCCACGTGTCAGGACGGGGCTGTACAGGCCCCGGAGTCTCTCCCGATGGGAGGCTCCCTCCCATGGTCGAGTGGAAGTACCAAGCTCCGCGCTGGCAGATCGAACCGAGGAGCGGTCATGCCCACGAACCGGTGGAAGCACCAAGATCCGCGCTGGCCGCTACGATCGAGGCGCGGTTATGCCCACACTCCGTGCAAGTGTGGTAGCTCTATGCTCTACGCTAGTTAAAACAACTGAGTGTGGCCCCAGTGGTCGCGACGCTCACAGCTTCTTTTTTGATGGGTGTCATGAGGGGGGCTAGGCAAGGGGTCTATACCCAGGTCACACCTGGCAGACGCCACCCTACCAGGTGCCTAGACACCTGGCCTTCTCGCGCCCCCATCCCAGGCGAAGGCTCGTGGGCAAGGTATGGTGCTCGTTCTCCTTCATGAGAGCCGTTCGTACGTCAAGGGGGACCCCTGGGCATCGCGACCCAGGGGCCTAACTGGCCACGTAGCCCCTCATCCCTTGAGTGTAGTTATGACGATAACCCCGGTCACCTGGAGGGCTCAATGGCGATCGAGGTATGCGCGGGGTTGGGCCCTGCCGACGCAGAACGAAAACGTGATAGCTTGAACATCGAGGGGGACCCTTGGGCATCGCGACCCAAGGGCCTCACTAGCCACGTAGCCCCTCATCCCTTGAGTCTAGTTACTACGGTAACCCTGGTCATCCGAAGGTCTTGATGGCGAGTCTAGTTACTACGGTAACCCCGGTCATCCAGAGGGCTCAATGGCAGTCGAGGTATGCGCGGGGTTGGGCACTGCCGACCCAAAGCACCTAAGCAAACATGAAAGGAAGCAAGCATGGAATCATCTAACTATTACAATAATGTCAAGTTTTTCAAATTCAAGCAAAGTTCTTACGCCCCCTCGAGGCACTCACACTTCTCTCACTAAACAGGAACAGACTGGGCATCACCAAGCGCGACATCACCGGTCTTCTCTTCTTCGGCTGCAGTAGCAGTAGCCTGGAGGAACGCCTCCACCAGCAACGTGAACTTCACCCTCAGGGCCTTGGCTATCGTGTTCTCCATGACTTCGGTCACGGGCTCGGACAGCAAGGCCATGTCAAGGGTGGGGTCGCGAAGACTTAGGTGCCTGCACACCAGTGTCGGGACCAAGGTAAGCAGTGTACGTCTCTTGACATTGGCTATCTGGCCAGTTGCGGCCGTAACACGGCATAGGGATTCCACGAGCGCAGAAAGGAGCCCGGCAGGGCCCCCCTCTGGGGCGGCCAGCGGCTCCCTGAACCCTTCCCCATAGGCGGCATGCAGCGCCTTGCGGGCCTCAAGGTCAAAGGCGGCAAGGGCCTCGGGACTCACCGTTGCCGACGCCGCAAGGGCTTCCTCCTGGTCACGAGCGGCTTGGGTCACCCTAGCCTGCTCAACTTCAACCTTTTGCTTCTCCAGGGCCGCGCGGTCAGCAAGCTGCTACTGTTGCAGTCGGGACGTCTCGGTCTTCTGCGCCTCGAGCTCCTTCTCCAACCTCTTCAGCTCCAGGGGCGCGCCTAGTGCCTTCCTCGCAGAGGGCCTCCAGCTCGCCCTCTGCCTTGAGGAAGCGCTTCTCGGAGGACGCGGCGTCGGCTCGCGCAGCGTCACGAGCCAGTGTGGCCGCCGCAGCTTCCTCCCGACCCTTGGCAGCAACCGCCAAGGCCTGATCCTAGGAGGTCCGCGCAGATTCGTCTGCTAGAAGCCACCCGTGGATCAGCCCCAGGCGCCCTTCTGTCTGGTGGCCGTCACCACCTTGCAAATCGGCGTGAAGACGACCCAACGCGGCGGAGGCAGCCTCCAAGGCCTCAGGACCAGGCTGTGTCGGCTAGCGCACAGGCGCCGACAAGGCCGACTGCTCGAGCAGGGGCTCGGGGGCTCCGGGCTCCCTCGCTAGACCAGCCGGAGTAGAAACCAAATCCGCAACCTCGTCGAAGATGGGGACTTCTTCGAGCGACACCATTGCCGAACGCTCGATGGCCCGATCGACCGGGGCACCCAGCACTACAGCATCCTTCCCCGAGGTCGCATCAGCAGCCGGAGGAGCGGGGCATCGCATCGTGACCTCCCCCTTCACCTTCTTCATCACACCTCCAGGCTGCTGCATCAGGGAGAGCCCATCAGGGACACGACAACTAAGGATGAGTAAGAAATTGCACACTTACTCGTCAGAGGCAAGATGCGCCCTTCCCTTCACCAACAGGTCAGCAGCAGCCGCTGGCGCCCTGGGCATGCCAATAGCCCGATCCTGGGCGAGGCGTGAGGCCACAGTCCTGGGCGCGGCCGCGGTCGCCAGGTTCGCTGATCTGGTACTCTTCGGCGGAGTCGCCACCTTCCCTCGGACGCAGTGCATCCGGATCGACGTGGAGTGGTCGCCTAGGACCGTCCAGCGGCACCGACGCCTGGTGTCATTGCTCCGACGAACGCCTCGAAGGAGTCCCCTTCGTCGTCCAGGGTATCCTCCGAACCCCCCTCGTCGCTCTCGTCATCAGCACCAGAAGACACGTCGAACGTGGGCGGAGATCCCACATGCGCGCCAAAATCCGGCATGGCCATCAACAGCTCGGCCTTGTCAGGGCGGCTGTACAGCGGTAGGTAGGCCCCAGGGAGATCCTCAGGAACCATTCCCAGGAGAGTTCTCGACATGAACTCCAGATCGTCCTCGACATGAACTCCAGATCGTCCTCGGCCAGCACCCCTGGGTGTAGCCGGAGTCTATCGTCGTCGCCCATTAGCTCCCACATGGGGCGCGAGTGAGCCTACAGCGGAGCCAGACGCTGCCTGAAGAACTCCTTCACGATCTGGCCCCCTTCGAGCCTCGAGCTCAGGTCGGCCTCAATCTTTGCCAAGACAAGCCCAACAAGAGGGCCGGTGAGCTTCGCGTGGCTCCAGCCAGCAAGCTTCTCCAGACGGGCAGTAGGCAGCGCCAGCAGAGGATGGACGCGCTGGGCGTCCAGGTAGACCCACCTCTTCTGTTGGCACTCTATCTTCTTCTCAGCCGTGATCAGACGACAGCCCTGGCGCTGGAAGACGAAGGAAACGCAGCCCGAGCACGGACCATCGTCGTATCGGCGCATGGAGAAGAAGTGGCGGAAGAGGGCGACGGTCGGCCTCACCCCCACGAACGCCTCACAATAGAAGGCGAAGCGCGACAAGACGAAGATGGAGCGAGGTCGGATATGGAGAGCGTGCATCTGGTAATGTTCCAGGATGGCGTAGAAGAACTCGAAGAAGGGGGCCACGAGCCCCATGGAGATGCTGTGGAGGAAGAAGGGGTAGCATGACTTCGACAAGGTCCACGCCATGGTGTATCCAGCCCAGATCCGCGTCGGGCTGTGCTCATTGTGGGAGCTCGACAGGAACGGTTGGACCTCTGAGTAGTCCTCCTCCCAGATGATGGAGGACTCCTCAAGCGCCGCATCAAGAGAAGAAGCAGATCCAGACGCCGGCGATGCACCGTTGTTCCTCTTCGCCATGGTCAAAGGAGCCGAAGGACCCAGAGAGGCAGAAGGCGTAAGGGGAAGAAATCTGAGTAGGAAGGAAAGAGGGCGATAACTGCCCCAGCAGATAAGGCCCCTTTTTGTCAAGACGCATGGTTGCCGAGACGGCATGCGGAGCGGGGTCACTCGCGTCCCATCCAACCGCCACACGCCAGCCTGGCCCGCAGCCTTTTTGGGGCCCGTTCGCTTCTTCCTCGACTAAGGTTTCGCCTTGAAGCCCACTCCGTGCGCACCTTGGGCCCGGGGGATACTGTCGGCATCCTGGGAACCAGGGTACCCAGACTTGCCTGTATGCGGGCCGCGATGCGCTCCTGCAAGCGGCCTGGTACAGCCCAGCTGATCGACCAGCTGTCCAAGACCGTCGTGAGGGGGCCAAGCCTCGCGAGGAGAATGACGTGAAGACCTCCTCGGAGCGGCCTCAGCAGGGCGCTCCGGAGGGGCGGAGAATCCAAGGTCGGGCCTGCCTCAGGAGGAGGCAGTGATGTTAGCAGTGACGCACCACACCAGTGGGTGCCAGCGTCTGCCAGTGGCGCAGTTGCCATTTTGGTGCAAAGGGGACTGTCGGATTCAGGGCTCCGCAAAACCCATTAAGTTCGAACACAGCGGCGTGAACGAAGATCTCTCCCACTCTCGTCTACCTAGCGCCTCGCTCTCGTCGCGGTGGAAGGATTCAACCAAACAACAAACAAAGCACACAAGAGTTTATCTAGGTTCGGGCCACCGCGTGGTGTAAGACCCTACTTCCTTCTTTGGTGGATTAGCCTCAGGAGAGCTAGGATACGAGCTAGTACAGAGGTTCCTGGGCTCAGCAGGTGAGCTCAGGAGGGTTAGGAGGCTAGTGTTCTTCTCCTTGTGTGGTGGCAGAGTGTATCGGTCCATCCCTTTGCAGTGGGAGTTCTAGCTACTTATATAGGCGGCCACGGTCCTCTTCCCCCGAAATGTTTAGGCGGGAGGGGATCGCACAACGGCCATTTTGGTCTTCGGTCCTCACAAAAGTGGTCTTCGGCTGCAAAAGGATCAGGCGGTGACACGGTGGTGGGCTCGACGGTGACATCTCCCTTGTCTTCCTTTCGGTCTTCGGTCTTGTTGCGCCAAAGGGGAAACATTTGCCCCGCTCCTTGGGAACCAACGGCTGCGCTGTCCCCTTTGCACCGAAATGGCAACTGCATCGCTGGCGGATACTGGCACCCATTGGCGTAATGCGTCACTGCTAACATCACTGCCTCCTCCTGAGGCAGGCCCGGCCTTGGATTCTCCGCCCCTCCGGGGCGCCCTGCTGAGGCCGCTCCGAGGAGGTCTTGACATCGTTCAGCTCGCGATGCTTGGCCCCCTCACGAGGGTCTTGGACAGCTGGTTGATCAGCTCGGCCGTACCAGGCCGCTTGCAGGAGCACGTCGCGGCCCGCAGACAGGCAAGTCTGGGTACCCTGGTTCCCAGGACGCGGACAGTAGCCCCCGGCCCCAAGGTGCGCGCGGAGTTGGCTTCAGGGCGAAGCCTTAGTCGAGGATGATGCACCGCGGGCCCCAAAAATGTTGTGGGCGAGGATGGCGCATGACGGTTGGATGGGACGTGGGCGACTCAACTTCCCCGCAATATTGGCAATCGTGCGACTTGTCAACTCCTTGGCGCGGGTAGCGGGGCCATTATGGCTGCGCGCGAGTGGCCGCCGGTTGATCTTCTCGGCTTATAAACGGGGGGTGAGGCACTATGCCTCTCACTTGACTGTCGCCGGATAATCCCCACGTTTCCATTGCTCCCAGGGCCCCATGGCGCCGATTCGCAGGTTCACGGCCGCGGAGAAGGGGAAGAGCCCGATGGTAGAACCTGAGCGGCTCCCCCGAAGAAGAGGAGCCGTAATTCTCCGAGTGCGTCCCTGAGGCCATCGGACGCCCGCACGTGGTGCACGTGGGCACCACCAGGATTTCCGCTTCCCTTGTATGGTCCAGCGGCAGGCAGATGGAGCGGGGGCGGTAATAGGGGTGGCGCCGTTAGTCGCCCGGAGAGACGGGCGTCTCCTCGCACCCTGCTGCTGTCCCATTCTGAGGATGATGCCAGCGAGTTCATCGTGTGGGCGGGGGCCCCTCCGCATTCATGGATCCTTCTTCCTACGTTCCTGAGGGAGGTGCTCCCGGCTCGTGGCCGGGTGACGATGGAGCTGAGGCACGAGCGGTGTCGCCTTCCTCCTTCGCATGCCGACGTGGAGGTGGTTTCCTTTGGCCAAGTCTTCATGACCTGGGGCTGGGGTGTGGTGCGCCGCGCCTGCGCCCCCGTCGAGAGGCACATTCTTCATTTTGCGTCGGATATGACGGGCGCGATGACCTTGAAAGTCTTCGTGGCGGACGGCCTCCGGCTACCGTGTGGCGCAAGGATTGGGCTCGCCGGCGACCATTCCCCATGCCGTCAGGGCAGCGAGGCGCTCGCCGTTGGCTACGTCTCCGAGTCTCCTGGTAGTAGTTACGCTACCCCTGATACAGCCTCGAGTTTCGACGAGAGCTATGAGCTGCCAAGTCGCCGCCCCTATCGCCGGAGGGAAACGGTGTCCTCCCGGCGTTGCCGTTCTTGAAGGAGTTCAAGCCGCGTTCCTTGGGAGCATCTTCCTTAGCTTAGTTCCTGCGGGACATCATGGAGGCTCCACAAGGACATGTAAATTCTTGTAATACTTTTGTTATTTTCTGACGTTATAAACTTATGTCCTGCATGAGCCCCATGTTAGAGTATGATTTCCCCTTTCTTCCGTTCCCGCGGTAGCCTAAGGCCCTACGCCTGCGAGATCCAGTCCAGGGATAAGCTTCAGCCCGCGCTGGCATGCCAGGTCATGACGCCGTGGTCAAGGCGAGGAGGTGAGTGGTCCAGGGTCCGGTAAGAGCCCCCGAGGCGCGATGCTCAGGAGGTCCCTCTTGGTGTACAAGCAGCCGGCCACTGGTCCATCGGGAAAGGTTTTCATGCCTTAGTTGATCCGTAACTATAGTAGGTGGTGGTGTAGGTATGCAAGTAGGTGCGGCGTTGAAAACTTATCTCGGCAATTCCTGTGGTCAGGTGGTGCTTGATTTCCTGTTGCCCTTCCCTTGAGGCAAGGTTTTGCGTCTAGGTCCCTTCATGAGGAGGCGACGATGATCGCTCCCGAGGCCCTGGGGGCAAAGTTCACAGGGCCGATGGAGACGTTTCTCCGGGCCGCAACCATCGCAGCCGAAGGGGATAAGACCGGTACTGCTACGCTCGACGATGCCTAGTCCGTTCCTGTTTAGTGAGACAGGTGCGAGTGCCTCGAGGAGGCGTAAGAACTTTGCTTGAGTTTGAAAAACCTGACATTATTGCAATAGCTAGATGATTCCATGCTTGATTCCTTTCATGTTTGCTTAGGTCCTCTGCGTCGGCAGGGCCCAACCCCGCGCATACCTCGACTGCCACTAAGCCCTCTGGATGACCGGGGTTACCGTAGTAACTAGACTCGCCATTGAGCCCTCCGCATGACCAGGGTTACCGTAGTAACTAGACTCAAGGGATGAGGGGCTACGTGGCTAGTGAGGCCCTTGGGTCGCGATGCCCAAGGGTCCCCCTTGAAGTTCAAGTGATCCCGTTTTCGTTCTGCGTCGACAGGGCCCAACCCCGCGCATACCTCGATCGCCATTGATCCCCTTGGATGACCGGGGTTATCGTCATAACTAGACTCAATGGATGAGGGGCTACGTGGCTAGTTAGGCCCCTGTGTCATGATGCCCAGGGGTCCCCCTTGATGTACGAACGGCTCTCATGAAGGAGAACGAGCACCCTACCTTGCCCATGAGCCTTCGCCTGGGATGGGGGCACGACAAGGCGAGGTGTCTAGGCACCTGGTAGGGTGGCGTCTGCCAGGTGCGACCTGAGCATAGCCCCCATGCCTAGACCCCCTCGCGACACCCATCCAAGGAGAAGCTATGAGCATCGTGAGCTGAAAAGCTCCCTGAGGTTGGTGCAACCACTGGGGGCCACCCTTAGTTGTTTATAACTAGCACGGAGCATAGAGCTACCACATTTGCGTGGAGTGTGGGCATAACCGCGCCTCGGTCGTAGCGACCAGCGCGGAGCTTGGTGCTTCCACTGGTTCATGGGCATAACCGCTCCTCTGTTGGATCTGCCAGCGCAGAGCTTGGTACTTCCACTGGACCGTGGGAGGGAGCCTCCCACCGGGAGAGACTCCGGGGCGTGTACAACCCCGTCCTGACACGTGGCTTGCACGGTAGGACAGCCAAGGTGTATATGGGCCCTTGTCAGGACGAGCTGCACGACTCTGAGGAAGTTCTCGTGAGCTTAGGCATCACTCACGAGACCCTACCCTGAGGCGGGTTGCGCCTGAGTGTTCTTCTGCAAAATGTGAAAAGCGAGGTGTTGTGTCGACCTGCGCCGAGTGCATCTCTAGGGGATATTGCATGAGAAGGCCGCAGCACCAGCGACCCCAGGAGGTAACGTCACGGGAATGAATCGCGAGATAGAGCTCAGCCATTGGATTTGTCGACGCCGCAGGGACGGACCCGAGCACAGACGTCGTGCCCAGTCTTCTCATGCCACGATCCAAAAGAAAAACAGTCGACGCGCGGTTCCCGCGTGGGCAAGGCACCTGCCACGGGCCCCTACTTACCCATCCATGATTAGCCCATGCGAGACAAGGCACCAAGGACCATGGGAGGTGCCGTCACGGGAACGGCTCGCTAGAAAGAGCTCAGCCCTTGGGTTTATCAACGCTGCAGGGACGGACCCGAGCATAGATGTCGTGCCAGTCCTTAATCATGGGGCGATCGCGAGTGGGCTCACAAGGGCTCATGACCTTAGTGGCAGTGAGGACGCCGAGCATTAATAATGCGAATGGAAAGAAACATCTGGCCTTAATAATGCAAAAAGGGAGATAACCGCGGGGGATCAGCCCCCAGCGGTACGAGGATGATACAGCCCAAGAGGTGCCCTTGTTTGGATACCTGAAGTGTCACCTGATACTTGTCGAAGGAGACTTGGGGTACCTGAAGACGCGAGTTGTGCGGGTCGCTCCCGAGGATCGTCGCGCTCCTAAGGCCCAGGGGCTCCGGAGGCTCTCCGTGGTCGCGCGGGTCCGGCTCTCACTCCGTTTGGACCGCCTGCCACTGAGCCTCCCGAGCCTCCAAGGCCCTCTACACGAGATGCCGAAACATGGCAGCTGTGTTGCGGAAGCCGAAGAGTACGTGGACATAGCAGCAGGGGAGGGCCCTCCTCCGACCGACCGTCGTCGACCAGATGGGCTCAAGAGAAGCGGCTCGGTTGAGACCCGCGATGTCGACGCAAACGCGAAAGCAGTCGCTCGGGCTGCGAGCAGGTGAACTTGGGGTTGTGCGGTTACGCCCACCGCGGATGAGTCTTGCGTACTGAAGTTCCTCTGTAACTTGGTCGATGAAGTCCTGAGCCCCCAGCACTGAACGGCTCACACTGGGCTCACAAAAACGTGCATCAAGATACGCTTGTAGGTGGTGCTCGAACACCTCCCTCGAGGCACGGGTCAGCTCAGGGACACTCTATAGGAGAGCCCCCAAGCCCGTCACGAGAGGGGCGTCGAGCGCACCTCCCTATGCGAGGGTGGAGGGCACCTCATCAACAGGCGCGAGTCCTAAGGCCAGGCCGTCGGGAGCCGCCGCGTCCTGAGGTCCGTCGACGGGTAGGTTCTTCTTCTTCTTAGGGGCGGCCTGTAGGGCGAGGACGGCTCCATCCTCATCGGAGGATTCGACCGCCGCGGTCTGGTAGGCACGCTCCAGGGAACGCACCGCTTCCTTCTCGTTGGAGGCGATCGTGACGACTCCCCCGCTCCCGGGCATCTTGAGGACGTTGTATCCATGATGGGTCGCCGCCATGAACTTGGCGAGAGCCAAGTACCCTAGGATGGCGTTTTACGGGAGGTGCATGTTGGCGACGTCAAAGTCAATGAGCTCTGTGTGGTAGTTGTCGCAATCGCCAAAGGTGACGGGGAGGCGGACCTCCCTCATTGGGAGTGTGGAGCCATCCGTGACTCCGTAGAATGGCTTGGTTGGGTGGAGCTGATCATAGGGAACCTGGAGCGTCTCGAAGGTCTGGACGGAGAGGACGTTGAGCCCTGCTCCGCCGTCGATGAGGGTCTTGGTCATGAGGACATTGCTGATGGTTGTGGTGCAGAGCATCGGGAGGGCGCCTGGGGCCGCAGCGCACTTGAGCTGGTCCTTAGGGTCGAAGGCGATGACTTGCTTGGTCCACTTGAGGTTGTGTGCGGCGTCAGGCCTAGGAAGCGCCGCGTTGACCTCACGGGCGAACTGCTTGAAGATGCGATGGGAAGCCGAGGCATGGGATCCTCCCAGAATGCATGCAACTGCACGCGGCTCCTAGAAGCCCACTGCCCCGTCTCCCTGGCGGTCATCATCGTTCCTCCTTTGCGGTGGTGGCAGCAAAGGCAGGCCTCCGTCATCCTGAGGGCGACCCTCACGAGGCTGGTCGCGCCAGGGGGCGTCACGCGACTGCTCTTGCCAGTGGTCTTCACGAGGCTGCTCACGCCACCCTTGGCGCGAGTTCCTGCCATCCCAGCGTCCTCCTCCTCGGCCTCCTCCATGGCCGTAGCCGCGGTTGTCGCACTCAGGGCCCTGCCCAACGCGCCCGTCGCGCATCGCCCTGAGCTGCTGACAGCCGTTGGTGTTGTGGGTGTGGACGTTGTGGAAGATGCAGTATGGTCGGTTGTCTCTGGGGAGTTCATCGTAGCCGCAGCCACGCTTCACATTTGGCTCCGCAGCTAGCACGGTGGGTCCCTTGCGCTTCAACTCCTTGTCCTTGGTCTTCTTGTCGTCCTCCTCGGCCTCTGGTAGCTCCTGAAGGGAGAGGCACCCTTCCTCCGCCCTGGCGCTCTTTGCCGCGAGCTTGAACATATCGAGGGCTGTGCACGGATCTTCATGAATGGCGAGCTCTTCCCTCATCCTGACGTCGCGGACGCCATTGGAGAACGTGGAGATGATGGCTTCGTCCGAGACCCTGGCGATACGGAGGTGCATGGTGTTGAAGCGTTGGATGTACTTTTGCATGGTTTCTCCCGGATGTTGCCTCACGCGACGCAGATCAGCAGCCGCCGGGGCTCAGTCGCGTGTGCCTTGGAAGTTGGCGACGAAACGCTCGCGAAGCTCTTCCCAGAAGGAGATGGATCCCCCGGGGAGGTTCAGGAGTCAGGAGGGCGCGCCATCCTTCATAGCCATGGGGAACCAGTTCGCCATGACCTTCTCGGTGCCGTTGGATGCCTCGATGCTCTGCTCGTAGAGTTGGAGGAACTCCGTGGGGTCGGTGGTGCCGTCGTAGAATGGAGGCAGGTCCGGCTTGAACTTGCCGGGCCAGACGAGTCGCCGTAGCTCAGGGGCTAGGGCGCGACATCCAGCCACGCTCATGATCGCAGGTGCCCCCTGCGCTTGTGGTGCTAGTTCTTGACGTGCTGGCGCCACCACCTCCTGTGGCGCGCGGTCTGGGCGCTGTGGGCCAGGAGGCCCACGAGCCCCTGCATGATGGTGCGGAATCAGCTGGAAACTCTCCTCGTCGCGCGTGTGGGCTCTGCGGGGTTGCTCACGTCAAGGGGCCTCGCGCCGGGCCTCCTTGCCGGCATGGTGGAGTGGAGGTTGAGCCGGGACCCCATGGCCCTCGTTCCCCGCCGGGGGCGACGGAGGACGTGAGGAGTGTGTTGGTACATGTGCTTCCCCAGCGGCGTTGACGAGCTCGGTGATGCGGTGGAGCCACTCGTCGTAGAGGTCATCTGCTGGGCGGTAGCGCAAGAGCTCCCGCGCCATCAGCAGCGCAGGATGCTGGTAGACCGGCCCGCGCTGGACCAGCGAGGACGATGCTGCGGCCGGCGAGGGTGAAGGTGTGGCCGTGCGGCCATCCCGCTGCATGGACAGCAGCAGCAAGTAGTCCTGCTGCTCGTGGACAGCCGGGTCGGTGGCGGCGTTGGCGATCGGCGAGTTGGGGCGGAGCGGTGCGTCATTGCCCGCGGGCACCATCTGAGCGACGTTCACAGCGTGGCGTGCGGCGCGAGCTCGGCGTGTGTCCACCAAGGCTGTGGAGCAGGGTCGATGACGAGAATGCGACGAGGTCGTCGGAGAGGCGAGATTTCGACACGCCCCCTACCTGGCGCGCCAAATGTCGGATTCAGGGCTCCGCAAAACCCGTTAAGTTCGAACACAGGGGCATGAACGAAGATCTCTCCCACTCTCGTCTACCTAGCGCCTCGCTCTCGTCGTGGTGGAAGGATTGAAGCAAACAACGAACAAAGCACACAAGAGTTTATCCAGGTTATGGCCACCGCGTGGTGTAAGACCCTACTTCCTGCTTTGGTAGATTAGCCTAGGGCGAGCTGGGATACGAGCTAGTACAGAGGTTCCTGGGCTCAGGAGGTGAGCTTAGGAGGGTCAGCAGGCTTGTGTTCTTCTCCTTGTGTGGTGGCAGATTGTATCGGTCCGTCCCTTTGCAGTGGGAGTTCTAGCTACTTATATATGCGGCCACAGTCCTCTTCCCCCGAAATGTTTAGGCGGGAAGGGATCCCAGAATTGTCAGGACCCCGATCCTAAGTCACACCGATCTAGCTGTAACACGTCATATCACTTTGCGGCCTCACGCACGGTAACACCACGGGTGCCACCTTACCTGGCCCGGGACTGTTTGCGCATTTTGGCACACGCATATGACAGTGTCGCTAGCATCCATATGACAAAGAATCCGGGCCGACATGGCTAGTTATAAACCAAAAGTGGCACTAGATTACAGAGACAGGCATCCATGATCCAGCAACGAACGTGTCGGTCATCAACGTATGAACCCAAGTCGTAGAAAGCTACATGGACTTAAAGGAACAACGAGTGACATTTCCCCTAAGGGACAGACATAGGAACGAAGAAGGACACATGCCGGCCAGCCTACGTGTTCCGAGCAGTAGCAAGCTACCAAGGGTCATTGGAATCACTAGGAGGCATTTCCCTGTAAGGTAGGCTACCAAAGAAAAACAACTAGGTGTCGGATCCCACACATACCAAGCATTTCAACCATACACACAATATGCTCAATATGTGCAAATACAACATTGCATCACAACAGAACTCTATGACTCAAAGTACTTTATTTAAGAGGCTCCAAGAGCCATACATAACATATCCATACAGGTAGGGGTCACATGACCCAACACTCAAGTCATACAGTCATACAAGCACAAGCGGAAGCTACATGTCTGAGTACAGACAACTTAGAAAATAAAACAGGCTTGGTATAGCCTGACTATCTATAAGGCCCTTCACAAGCTCCAGATCTCCGTCTGGGTGTCAAGCTACTCGTCGACGTCAACGTCAATGTAGAACCCATCAGCAGGGGCAAGGTTCTCCTCTGCAACAGTTATTAAGCAAACATGAGTACAAAGGTACTCAGCAAGTCTTACCACAGAACCTATCATACATGCAACATTATCAACAGGGGGTAGTGGAGTTCATAGCAGAAAGCCAGCTTTGACTCTTGGCTAACCTATACTACAACTCTCAACGGATTGCAAGATGTTATTACGAACACGAGTCCTCTACTCACCACAACAATACACTACAGAGGATCCTCTTCCGTCATCCTACGGAAGGGCCATCCACGGCACTCACACTTATCTTGAGGCTTTTAGTAGTATCCATCAACTTGTCTATGAACTGTAAGAGTAACCAAGTAGTCCGTACCGCGAACAACGGCTATTCGAATAGATTGATAACCCTGTGTCGGGACCCCGATCCTAAGTCACACCGATCTAGCATGTAACACACCATATCACTTTGCGGCCTCACGCACGGTATCCCCACGGGTGCCACCTTACCTGGCCCGGGACCGTTTGCGCATTTTGGCTCACGTATATGATAGTGTCGCTAGCATCCATATGACAGAGAACCCGTGCCGACATGACCAGTTATAAACCAAAAGTGGCACTAAATTACAGAGACAGGCATTCATGACCCAGCAACGAACGTGTCGGTCATCAACGTATGAACCCAAGTCGTAGCAAGCTACAAGGACCTAAAGGAACAACGCGTGACATTTCCCCTAAGGGACAAACACAGGAACGAAGGACATATGCCAGTCAGCCTAAGTGATCCGGAGCAGTAGCAAGCTACCAAGGCTCAGTGGAAGCACTAGGAGACATTTCCCTGTAAGATAGGCTACCAAGGGTAAACAACTAGGTGTCGGATCCCACACATACCAAGCATTCAATAACATACACACAATATGCTCAATATGTGCAAGTACAACATGGCATCACAACAAGACTCTAATAAACAAAGTATTTATTCATTAGGCTCCGAGGAGCCAAGTATTACAAACATGGGTCCCACGACCCAACATTCAGAGCATACAAGCAACAAGCGGAAGCACTACATGTCTGAGTACAGACATCTACAAATGAAAAAGGCTGAAGAGCCTGACTATCTACAACACTCGTCCAAGATCGTAGCTGAGGTACAAGCTACTTGTCGAAGTCCAAGCGGAACTACTAGTGAGACATCAATCCTATCTGCAAAACATAAATTAAGCAAACATGAGTACAAAGGTACTCAGCAAGACTTACATCAGATCCTACCATACATGCACTTGTATCAAGAAGGCAAAGTGGGGTTTAGTTGCAGCAAGCCAGCTTTGACTCAGTGGCTATCCTGTACTACGATTGCTGGTAACACTTTTGAGGTGGCGCACACGAGTCCACTAAGCACCACACAATACACCACTATGGATTCATTCCCGTCTCCCTACGAGAAAGCCATCCATAGCACTCACACTTGACTTGAGTATTTTAGAGTATCCACTTCAAGTTGTCTATGTACCACGTAAGCATCCAAGAAGTCCATATCCGCGGACCCGGCTATTCGAATAGATCATGTTAACCCTGCAGGGGTGTACTTCTTCACACACGCTCTCGCCACTTACCGCCATGTACATCTCGTGTATCTCGGCAACCTTCAAGCGGAAGCCTAGCGAGGGTGTCGGCCACGACCTGACTAACCACACAAGTCTCTCGTCCAGGTTTATCGCCTATTCGGGTTCCATCCGTGGGGAGATCCGGCCGGGGTGTCGCTCACGGCCCGAAATGATGTGCGCAGGGTTCCCAAGCCCACCTCACCGAGTGGATCTACGCTTGGTACACCGTGCCACGGTGCCTAGTCTGTCCCAAGCCCACTGGCCGAGTGCCACTTGGTAGACTACTAACACTAACTACAAACACCAGAAACTAGTTGCAACTCCTGGACAGAGATCATGTTGATTAATAAGTCGAGAGGGATCGAGTTACCAGAACCCAATGTGTGGTAGTAACTAGTCATTGGACAACTTACACAGAACTCAGTTCTTAGGGACGGTTCGAATGAGACAACCCACCATGTACTCCTACATGGCCTCTCACCGCTACCTTTACCAAATCGTGTTCACACGTTTAACCCTCAGCATCAGAACATATCATTTCACTCCAATTCATTCCCGATGAATCAGACCTGACACACTCTAAGCAATAGCAAGCAAGGCATGGTAAGATCACAACATGGCTTCAATCAACTCCTACACATGCTAGTGGGTTTCAACTATTTACTGTGGAAAGACAGGTCATGGAGAGGAATGGGTTCAACTACCGCAGCATAAAGTAGCAATTGCAATCGTTGTTGTCCTAATGCAATAACAAGGGGCAGGAGCGAGAGAGGGATTGTATCGGAATGAACAAGGGGGTTTGCTTGCCTGGTAAAACAACGTGCAGAGCACTGCTCCTCTGACAGGTACTCTGGATCGGTCTCCGGAGCTGGACCTATCGAGAAGAACGGTGCCGACAATCAAACACAAGCATATGCAACAATATGATGCATGAATATGGCATGAAAATATGATGTTGTTTGAGCTAATGCAGCTAGCATTTTAATTGGTTGAACTCCATTTGAACCAAGGGTTCAAATGCAACTCTTTAATAAGTATTATAAAATGCCATATATGTGTTTTCATATAAACAGCAGGTTTAACTTCATTTGTCATGCATGAAAATGGTACAGATGGATAGATTGAATTTTTCTGATAATTTTTCATTTATAAATTATTTCATTCTGAGCTACGGTTGAATTTCTGTGATTTTTTGAAGTTTAAGCCAATTTCTGAATTAAATAAATCATTTAAGATTTATTTAAAACCCAGAACTGGATTACTGCGTCAGCATGACAAAGGCATGACATCAGCAGGTCAAAGGGGCTGTTCCAGAGTCAAACCTGACAGTGGGGTCCACTGGTCAGTGACTCAGTAATTAACTGAGTTAATTAACTCTAAATTAATCCTAACAGAAATAATCAGCAGGGCTGGGCCCACATGTCAGTGGCTAAACTAATTATCAAAACTAATTAATTTAACTAATTAGTCAACTAACTAAAAGGGTGGGGCCCACCTGTCATTGACACAGGGGGTCAAAGCACGCCGGTCAGCGGTCAAATCCCACCGGCGGCTCGACGCCGGCGACCACAGACGCGGCGGAGGGGCACGGAAATGCCGCTCCGGCGGTCAAATGGGCAGAGGAGACCACGGGCGAGCTGCTGGAGCTCGTCCGCGTCCATTCCCGCAAGCGGCAGGAGCTGGGACGGCCGGAGCTCGCCGGAAATGAGCTCGCGGCGGCGCCGGAGTTCGGCCCTCGTCGGGTCTGGGGCTACAGGGCACGGGGAGAGCTACGGAGGGGCGCTACGGGCTCCTGGTGAGATGGCGGACGCGGTGGCGTGCTCCGCTTGGAGGGTGGGTGGCTGTGGCCACGGCGGCGGCATCGCCGGAGGCGGTGAGGTCGGGCAACTGCGGTGGTAGGGGCTAGAGGCCGCAGACGACAGCGAGGACAGGGGGAAAAGAACCGGGGGCTCACCGCGGTTCTGCTGGGGAGGTTAGCGGGCTCGGGTAGGCGCTGAAGGCGGCGAATCGTCGGCGGCGATCGTCGGGGCAGAGGAAGAAGACGACGGCGTTTACGGTGTTCCAAGGCACCCGGTGTCTTGTGGCTCGACGGAGAGGACGAGGGTGAAGTGGCGGAGCTCTCGGGCTACTCGGAGGGGCGAGGGGTGGCCTGTGGCCACGGCAGCGGTGATCGACGGCGACGGCGGCGCTCGGGAGCTACGGGGAAAAGCAAGGGAGAGGAGGGGATAGGCGACGGGGAAGAGCCAGAGGGGTCTGGGAGATGCGCGTGGCTCGTCCAGAGGCCATCAGGTGGCGAGGGTGAGGACAGGCAGGTAGGAGGCGTGGCGCTCCCGCCGTGCGCGCGCGCCGGCCACACGCTCGGCCTCCTGTCGTCGGGGAAGACGACAGGGGAAGGCTCGGTGGGCTGGGCTGCCAGCTGGGCCGGCCAGGCAGTTGGGCTGCAGGAAGCCAGGTAAGCTCTCCCTTATAATTTCCTTTTCTGTTTTCTATTTTTTTCTGACATTTGTTTTGATTTAATATCTAAATTAAATCAATTATTTTCTTCTAACATATTTATTTTGCAGGGACCTAGAAATTAACCCAAGCCCCTAAAAATAAACAACCAGAATTTTGGACATATATATAATATATAATATATATATATCCAATGCAAATAACTATTGCATTAATTCCAAATGCCCAAAATAAATACTTTTGAGCTCCTAATAATATTGGCTTGATTTTTATCTCTGACCAATATTTTTAGAGGGCCACATGAACATTTTCTTGGACCTTTTTGGAGCAACTTTTATTTGGGTCATTTTCAAAAGGGTTTCTGAGGGTTTCACAAGTCCTCATTTCAATTTCATTTGAAAATTAAACATGATGCAAACCACAAGGCTAACCTAGTGCATACCAGAACTAGGGTTGTGACAACTCGCCTCCACTCGAAAGAATCTCGTCCCGAGATTCAGGAGTAGGCAGAAAGAAGGTGGGGTACTCCAGTCGGAGACGATCTTCTCGCTCCCAAGTAGCTTCTCTCTCGGAATGATGAGACCATTGAACTTTGAGAAACTTGATGTTATGACGTCGAGTGACACGCTCTGCTTGATCCAAAATGCGAACGGGATACTCTCGATATGTGAGGTTATCTTGGAGATCAAGCGTTTCGTGGTCCACTCCGCGGATGGGATCCGAGAAGCAACGCCTGAGTTGAGAGACGTGGAAGACATCATGAACTCGAGAAAGATGTGGGGGTAGTTCCAATTGGTAGGCAACCTCTCCTCGTTTAGCGAGAATGCGAAAAGGACCAATGTAACGAGGAGCCAACTTGCCCTTGATACCGAAACGATGGGTACCCTTCAAAGGAGTAACCCGAAGATAAGCTTTGTCACCAACCTCATAAGCCACTTCCTTATGATGACGATCATACTGGCTCTTTTGACGAGACTGGGCTGTTTTCAAATTCTCACGAATGATGCGAACTTGCTCTTCTGCTTCCTGGATCATATCCGGTCCAAAGAATTGTCTTTCACCGGTTTCTGACCAGTTCAAAGGTGTTCGACATCTTCGTCCATAAAGAATCTCAAAAGGAGCTTGCTTGAGACTAGATTGATAGCTATTGTTATAAGCAAACTCGGCGAAAGGAAGACATTTCTCCCAATCCATAACGAATGAGATAACGCAAGCTCTAAGCATGTCTTCGAGAATTTGATTAACCCGTTCCACCTGACCACTTGACTGAGGGTGGAAAGCGGTACTAAAGGAAAGATGGGTGCCCATGGCAGTCTGGAAACTCTCCCAGAAATGAGAAGTGAAAAGACTACCACGGTCTGAATTGATCTCTAGTGGGACACCATGAAGTGACACTATTCGAGAAATATACAAGTCAGCAAGCTGACTAGCAGTGATACTTTCTCGAACGGGTAGGAAGTGAGCTACTTTGGAGAGACGATCAATGACTACGAAGATAGCATTATTCCCTCTATTGGTCCTGGGAAAGCCGGTGATGAAGTCCATACCAACTTTATCCCATTTCCACTCAGGAATAGCTAGAGGCTGAAGGGTGCCAGCAGGTCTTTGATGTTCTGGCTTAACGCGACGACAAACGTCACATTTAGCAATGAACTCAGCAATTTCTCTCTTCATCCTAGTCCACCAGAACCTCTGGCGTAGGTCCTGATACATCTTAGTACTACCGGGATGAATCGTGAGAGGGGATTCATGAGCCTCTTTAAGAATCAATTGCCGAAGATGTTGCTTCTTGGGAACCACCAGCCGGTTTTGGAAGAGAACAACACCTCGGTCATCCATAGAGAAACTACCAGCAATACCCTTGGCAATGTTTCTCTTTATCCGGGTAATTCCGGTATCATGCTTCTGGGCTTCTATGATATGATACATAAGAGTAGGTTTCGCCACCAAGGTAGAAAAAAATCCGTGAGGAGCAATGTGAAGGTTAAGCTTACATAATTCCTCATGGAGAAGTGGTTGGCCCTGCTGCAACATGAGATTGTTGCAATAGGATTTACGACTTAGCGCATCAGCCATGACATTTCCCTTGCCTGGGGTGTAGGTAATCCCTAAGTCGTAATCGGAGATCAACTCCAACCAACGTCTTTGCCTAAGGTTCAAATCTGGTTGGGTGAAGATATACTTGAGACTCTGGTGATCGGTGTAGATCTCGCAACGATTACCAAGGAGGTAATGTCGCCAGGTCTTAAGTGCATAGACTACGGCTGCAAGCTCTAGATCATGTGTAGGATAATTCTCCTCATGTGGATGCAACTGTCGAGATGCATAGGCAATCACACGACGATCCTGCATAAGAATACAACCTAGTCCCTGTCGTGAGGCATCACAGTAGATAACAAAGTCCTTAGTGAAATCCGGTGGCACAAGTATGGAAGCAGAAGTCAGGCGTCTTTTCAGTTCCTGAAAACTGTGCTCACACTGTGGGGACCACTCAAACTTTTTATCTTTCTTAAGAAGTTCCGTGAGAGGTTTGGCCACTTTAGAGAAGTTCTCAACAAAGCGGCGACAATAACTGGCTAGACCGAGGAAACTCCTAACTTGTTTAACTGTTTCAGGCGGAGTCCAATCAAGAACGGCCTGAACTCTCTCGGGGTTGACAGCAATGCCCTTACCAGAAATTACATGGCCGAGATAGGTCACTTCTGGCAACCAAAATTCGCACTTGGAGAACTTGGCATAAAGGCGGTGCTCTCTGAGTTTTTCTAGAACAAGTCTAAGATGTTCGGCATGCTCTTCCTCGTTCTTCGAGTAAATAAGAATATCATCGAGATAAACCACGACGAACTTATCTAAGTACTCCATGAAGATCGAGTTCATCAAGCGGGAGAAGGTGGCAGGAGCATTTGTTAAACCGAAGGACATGACGGTGTACTCGTACTGGCCATAACGAGTGACGAAAGCCGTATTGGGGATGTCCCCATTTCTAATCTTGATTTGATGGTATCCTAACCTCAAATCCATCTTGGAGAAGACTGAGGATCCAGCGAGCTGATCATACAGGTCGTTGATCCTGGGAAGCGGATACTTGTTCTTTACCGTGACCAAATTAACGGGACGATAATCTACAACCATCCGATCCGTACCATCCTTCTTCTTGACGAAGAGGACGGGGCAAGCCCAAGGAGAAGAACTAGGACGGATGAAACCCTTTTGCAAGGACTCATCAAGTTGTTTCTTAAGATCGGCTAGTTCTAAGGGTGCCATTTTGTAGGGTCTCCTAGAGATTGGAGCGGTTCCTGGGATCAGATCTATAACAAACTCTACATCTCGATCGGGTGGAACACCTGGCAGTTCCTCTGGAAAGACATCCGGAAAGTCATGGACTACCGGAACATCTTTAAGATCTGGGAGAGGGCTGGCATTAAGAGAATAGAGTTGACGCTTTGCAACTCTAGTGTTGACAGTGACTATCTTGCCAGATGGGTGTGTAAGCTGAACAGACCTAGTGAAACAATCAATCTTGGCATGATGAGCTGTCATCCAGTCCATACCCAAGATGATATTAATATCTGAAGACTTGAGGGCTACAAGTGATGCAAGGAACACAAGTCTGTCGACAAGGATTTCATTACCATGGCTTACACTAGAAGTTTGCCATTTGGAACCAGGAGTTTGAATGAGTAGTGGGGAAGGCATATCACAAAATGACATGTCGTGCAAACGGGCATAACTTTCAGAAATGAAAGAATGAGACGCTCCAGTATCGAATAGAACCGATGCCGGATGACAATTGACAAGGAGTATACCAAGAACGACATCTGGATCATCATGAGCGTCATTGGCTGAGACGTGATGCACACGTCCATGTTCGATGGGAGTTGACTTGACACTGATCATCTTGCGTGATGACTTATCACGTCTAACAGATTTTCCGGACTGGGATGGAGCAACACGGGTCTGAGTGCAAGTACGGGCGATGTGGCCCGGCTCTCCGCACTTGTAACAAATCCTGGAATTAGGACGTGGACCCGTATTGACAAACGGTCCATCAATAGACCTGGGTGGAGCATACCGCTGAACTGGAAGAGGTACCACACGAGATGGCCTCGGAGGATAAGTGGGTGGAAGAACAGAGTTCGGAACCCAAATCCGGCGCTTCTGAGAACTAGTACCAGAGGAAGTTCCCAAATCAAGGGTGTGCTTACGAGACTCATCGTAAGTGAGCTGAGCTGTCTCTGCGTTGATGGCCTTGTTCACAAGAGCCTGGAATGTGTTGCAATGATGCAAGTGGAGATCACGACGCAGTTTGGGGTTGAGACCCTTCCGGAACCTAGCCTGCTTCTTGGCGTCCGTGGACACTTCTTCTGTAGCATAGCGGGCGAGGTTCTCAAACTCTCGACCATAGGCATCAACAGCCATCTTAGCATGTGTAAGACTACAGAACTCTTCTCTCTTGCGATCGATGAGGGCTTGAGGGATATGATGTTCACGAAAAGCCTCGGTGAAATCTCTCCAGGTAGGAATCTGGTCAGCTGGAATCATGGCCTCATAGTTCTGCCACCAAAGACTAGCAGGACCTTCCAGGTGATAAGTGGCATAGATGACCTTGTCCTCTTCAGCTACATTCGCAGAACGCGGCTTGTGAGTGATACTACGGAGCCAGTCATCTGCATCGAGTGGCTCAATGGAATGATGAAAGGTGGGTGGTTTCAGACGAATGAAGTCATGGATGGTTGTTGATTCCTTGCACTGATGTGCGGTGTTCACCTCAATACGTGCCAACAGGCGGTTATACTCACGCTTGTTTCTCTCCATCTCTATCATTAACTCTGCCAACGAAGGCTGGTCGGGAGGATCCTCCTCATCCCTACCACCTCCGTGGTTCTGTCTACGAGCAGCTGAGCTTCGCTTAACTGAAGACATCCTGAGAAGCGAAACCGAAAACGGAAACATCAACAACTATAGGATGCATAAGGTAGAACAAGAAATTGGTATCTTTCGAACTATTAGGATAATTCCGGCAGCATAACGACAGTAAAATGCTCAGAATGAGACATCCTGCTAACAAAGGGTAGTTCAACATCTCACTCAAGGTACTGTGATAGTACTAAAACAACTTCACCGGAAGAGCTTGAAACAAGATTAGGACTCTGATCAACCAATCCTAAGGGACTACGGAGTAGTAACTCGTGATCCTGATAGACGGAAGAGAAAGCCTAGTTCCTTAACCCCGTATGAAAGGTAAGATGACTCAGATCAGCAGACATGAGGTATAAGGAGTAAAAAGAGCCTTACGTTCCCTTCCACAATCAATTCCCTTATATAACTAAGAATTTCTAGACTCAACTTCGACCAGTTTGGCTTGGTAATCCTACAGGCAGTTAGGCTCTGATACCAACGCTTTCGGGACCCCGATCCTAAGTCACACCGATCTAGCATGTAACACACCATATCACTTTGCGGCCTCACGCACGGTATCCCCACGGGTGCCACCTTACCTGGCCCGGGACCGTTTGCGCATTTTGGCTCACGTATATGATAGTGTCGCTAGCATCCATATGACAGAAAACCCGGGCCGACATGACCAGTTATAAACCAAAAGTGGCACTAAATTACAGAGACAGGCATTCATGACCCAGCAACGAACGTGTCGGTCATCAACGTATGAACCCAAGTCGTAGCAAGCTACAAGGACCTAAAGGAACAACGCGTGACATTTCCCCTAAGGGACAGAGACAGGAACGAAGAAGGACATATGCCGGTCAGCCTAAGTGATCCGGAGCAGTAGCAAGCTACCAAGTCTCAGTGGAAGCACTAGGAGACATTTCCCTGTAAGATAGGCTACCAAGGGTAAACAACTAGGTGTCGGATCCCACACATACCAAGCATTCAATAACATACACACAATATGCTCAATATGTGCAAGTACAACATGGCATCACAACAAGACTCTAATAAACAAAGTATTTATTCATTAGGCTCCGAGGAGCCAAGTATTACAAACATGGGTCCCACGACCCAACATTCAGAGCATACAAGCAACAAGCGGAAGCACTACATGTCTGAGTACAGACATCTACAAATGAAAAAGGCTGAAGAGCCTGACTATCTACAACACTCGTCCAAGATTGTAGCTGAGGTACAAGCTACTTGTCGAAGTCCAAGCGGAACTACTAGTGAGGCATCAATCCTATCTGCAAAACATAAATTAAGCAAACATGAGTACAAAGGTACTCAGCAAGACTTACATCAGATCCTACCATACATGCACTTGTATCAAGAAGGCAAAGTGGGGTTTAGTTGCAGCAAGCCAGCTTTGACTCAGTGGCTATCCTGTACTACGATTGCTGGTAACACTTTTGAGGTGGCGCACACGAGTCCACTAAGCACCACACAATACACCACTATGGATTCATTCCCGTCTCCCTACGAGAAAGCCATCCATAGCACTCACACTTGTCTTGAGTATTTTAGAGTATCCACTTCAAGTTGTCTATGTACCACGTAAGCATCCAAGAAGTCCATATCCGCGGACCCGGCTATTCGAATAGATCATGTTAACCCTGCAGGGGTGTACTTCTTCACACACGCTCTCGCCACTTACCGCCATGTACATCTCGTGTATCTCGGCAACCTTGAAGCAGAAGCCTGGCGAGGGTGTCGGCCACGACCTGACTAACCACACAAGTCTCTCGTCCAGGTTTATCGCCTATTCGGGTTCCATCCGTGGGGAGATCCGGCCGGGGTGTCGCTCACAGCCCCAAATGATGTGCGCAGGGTTCCCAAGCCCACCTCGCCGAGTGGATCTACGCTTGGTACACCGTGCCACGGTGCCTAGTCTGTCCCAAGCCCACTGGCCGAGTGCCACTTGGTAGACTACTAACACTAACTACAAACACCAGAAACTAGTTACAACTCCTGGACAGAGATCATGTTGATTAATAAGTCGAGAGGGGTCAAGTTACCGGAACCTAATGTTTGGTAGTAACTAGTCATTGGACAACATACACAGAACTCAGTTCTTAGGGACGGTTCCAATGAGACAACCCACCATGTACTCCTACATGGCCTCTCACCGCTACCTTTACCAAATCGTGTTCACACGTTTAACCCTCAGCATCAGAACATATCATTTCACTCCAATTCATTCCCGATGAATCAGACCTGACACACTCTAAGCAATAGCAAGCAAGGCATGGTAAGATCACAACATGGCTTCAATCAACTCCTACACATGCTAGTGGGTTTCAACTATTTACTGTGGAAAGACAGGTCATGCAAAGGAATGGGTTCAACTACCGCAGCATAAAGTAGCAGTTGCAATCGTTGTTGTCCTAATGCAATAACAAGGGGCAGGAGCGAGAGAGGGATTGTATCGGAATGAACAAGGGGGTTTGCTTGCCTGGTAAAACAACGTGCAGAGCACTGCTCCTCTGACAGGTACTCTGGATCGGTCTCCGGAGCTGGACCTATCGAGAAGAACGGTGCCGACAATCAAACACAAGCATATGCAACAATATGATGCATGAATATGGCATGAAAATATGATGTTGTTTGAGCTAATGCAACTAGCATTTTAATTGGTTGAACTCCATTTGAACCAAGGGTTCAAATGCAACTCTTCAATAAGTATTATAAAATGCCATATATGTGTTTTCATATAAACAGTAGGTTTAACTTCATTTGTCATGCATGAAAATGGTACAGATGGATAGATTGAATTTTTCTGATAATTTTTCATATATAAATTATTTCATTCTGAGCTACGGTTGAATTTCTGTGATTTTTTGAAGTTTAAGCCAATTTCTGAATTAAATAAATCATTTAAGATTTATTTAAAACCCAGAACTGGATTACTGCGTCAGCATGACAAAGGCATGACATCAGCAGGTCAAAGGGGCTCTTCCAGCGTCAAACCTGACAGTGGGGTCCACTGGTCAGTGACTCAGTAATTAACTCTAAATTAATCCTAACAGAAATAATCAACAGGGCTGGGCCCACATGTCAGTGGCTAAACTAATTATCAAAACTAATTAATTTAACTAATTAGTCAACTAACTAAAAGGGTGGGGCCCACCTGTCATTGACACAGGGGGTCATAGCACGCCGGTCAGCGGTCAAATCCCACCGGCGGCTCGACGCCGGCGACCGCAGACGCGGCGGAGGGGCACCGAAATGCCGCTCCGGCGGTCAAATGGGTAGAGGAGACCACGGGCGAGCTGCTGGAGCTCGTCCGCGTCCATTCCCGCAAGCGGCAGGAGCTGGGACGGCCGGAGCTCGCCGGAAATGAGCTCGCGGCGGCGCCGGAGTTCGGCCCTCGTCGGGTCTGGGGCTACAGGGCACGGGGAGAGCTACGGAGGGGCGCTACGGGCTCCTGGTGAGACGGCGGATGTGGTGGCGTGCTCCGCTTGGAGGGTGGGTGGCTGTGGCCACGGCGGCGGCATCGCCGGCGGCGGTGAGGTCGGGCAACTGCGGTGGTAGGGGCTAGAGGCCGCAGACGACGGCGAGGACAGGGGGAAAAGAACCGGGGGCTCACCGCGGTTCTGCTGGGGAGGTTAGCAAGCTCGGGGAGGCGCTGAAGGCGGCGAATCGTCGACGGCGATCGTCGGGGCAGAGGAAGAAGACGACGGCGTTTACGGTGTTCCAGGGCACCCGGCGTCTTGTGGCTCGACGGAGAGGACTAGGGTGAAGTGGCGGAGCTCTCGGGCTACTCGGAGGGGCGAGGGGTGGCCTGTGGCCACGGCAGCGGTGATCGACGGCGACGGCGGCGCTCGGGAGCTGCGGGGAAAAGCAAGGGAGAGGAGGGGAGAGGCGACGGGGAAGAGCCAGAGGGGTCTGGGAGATGCGCGTGGCTCGTCCAGAGGCCATCAGGCGGCGAGGGGGAGGACAGGCAGGCAGGAGGCGTGGCTCTCCCGCCGTGCGCGCGCGCCGGCCACACGCTCGACTTCCTGTCGTCGGGGAAGACAACAGGGGAAGGCTCGGTGGGCTGGGCTGCCAGCTGGGCCGGCCAGGCAGTTGGGCTGCAGGAAGCCAGGTAAGCTCTCCCTTATAATTTCCTTTTATGTTTTCTATTTTTTTCTGACATTTGTTTTGATTTAATATCTAAATTAAATCAATTATTTTCTTCTGACATATTTATTTTGCAGGGACCTAGAAATTAACCCAAGCCCCTAAAAATAAACAACCAGAATTTTGGACATATATATAATATATAATATATATATATCCAATGCAAATAACTATTGCATTAATTCCAAATGCCCAAAATAAATACTTATGAGCTCCTAATAATATTGGCTTGATTTTTATCTCTGACCAATATTTTTAGAGGGCCACATGAACATTTTCTTGGACCTTTTTGGAGCAACTTTTATTTGGGTCATTTTCAAAAGGGTTTCTGAGGGTTTCACAAGTCATCATTTCAATTTCATTTGAAAATTAAACATGATGCAAACCACAAGGCTAACCTAGTGCATACCAGAACTAGGGTTGTGACACCCTGCAGGGGTGTACTTCTTCACACACGCTCCCACCACTTATCGCCGTTTACTCGACGTGTACTCGGCAACCTTCAAGCGGAAGCCCAGCATGGGTGTCGGCCACGACCTGACTAACTACACAAGTCTCTCGTCCAGGTTTATCGCCTATTTGGGTTCCATCCGTCGGGAGATCCGACCGGGGTGTCGCTCACGGCCCCACACGATGTGTACAGGGTTCCCAAGTCACCAAACGGGCAACCGGTACACCGTGCCACGTACCTGTCGCATCACAACCCACCCCGAGGGTCAGCGCTGTGCACGACCTCCAGTAAACTATAAACACCAGAAACTAGTTGCAACTCCTGGACAGAGATCGAGGGTAATTAATAAGCCGAGAGGGTCAATTAAGGATCCCAATGTGTGGTAGTAGCTGTAACTTGAACCACACATACAGATCTCGGGTCCTATGGACGATTCCAATGAAACAACCCACCATGTACTCCTACATGGCCTTTCATCGATACCTTTACCAATCATATTCCACACTTCCTTCTCTTTATCGGTATGATCATTTCACTCTGATCCATCACCCAGATGAACCAGACCAGACACAACTCTAAGCATAGCAGGCAACATAAGCAAAAAGCATGGTGGATCACACATCACATGGCTCAGTCAACTCCTTCACATGCTAGTGGGTTTCAACTATTAACTGTGGCAATGACAGGTCATGCAAGGGAATAGGGTTCAATTACCGCAGCAAGTAGCAGTTCACACGTTGTTGCCTTAATGCAGTAAAAGAGAGCAGGAGCGAGGAGATTGGGTTTGTATCGGAATGATCAATGATTGCTTGCCTGACAAAGTGGTTGTCGGGTACTACTCTTCAGCTGGATACGCAGCAGTATCCTCGGGAGCAGGACCTAACACAGAGAATACCGGTGATACAATCATTAAACAAACAAATGCAACAATATGATGCATGCTCATGACATGGCAAGATGCATGTGTGTTGGGCTAATGCAACTATATCCAGAAGGGTGTGAGCCTATTTGAATCAAAGATTCAAATTGGCACTTTAGCTATTATTTAATTAAGTGCATTATCATGTTTTAATGTATACAACAAGGTTAACTTGCTCAAACATGCATGAAACCATCGCCATTGGAAAGATTGGATTTTTCTGATCATTTTTCATATATAAATTATTTCCATCTGAGCTAAGGTTGATTTTATATGATTTTTAGAAGTTTTGGGTATTTTCTGAAATTCATAAATCATTTAAGATTTAAATTAAATTCCAGAAACTCTTTACTGCGTCAGCATGACCTCATGCTGACGTCAGCAGGTCAACAGGAGCTGGTCCAGGTCAAACTTGACATGTGGGCCCGGCATGTCAGTGTCATAGCTAATTAGCCAAGTTAATTAGTGTTAAGCAAGGAACTAATTAGCTGTCAGTGAGGTCTGGGCCCACGGGTCAGTGACTAAACTAACTAACTAATTTAATTAGCATTTACTTAAATAAACTAGCTAATTAGGGGAGGGGTGGCCCACACGTCAGTGACCCAGGGGTGGTCAACCCCCCGGTCAAACGAGTCACACTCGCCGGCGATGTGACGCCGGCGAGGCCAAGCACGACGGCGAGCTTCGGAAATCGCCTACATGGCATGGTTCGAGCTGCGGTTGGGCGCGTTGGAGTGCCCTCGTCGATGCGCGTCGAATGGAGGTGGTCGCCGGGCCTGTGGTGGCCGGAGGCAATGGCAACGAGCTCGACAGCGGCGGCCGGCGTTCGGGCGTGTGTGGAGACGCGGCTGCGGTGGCCTAGGCGATGCGTGCGTGGCACCTAGCTCATCTACGTGCTGCGGCGAGCGAGATGGACGTGCATCCGTGACCAAATGGTCACCGGAGCATCACCGGCGGCAAGCACGGCGGCGGCGGGTTTCGGTGATCAGCGGAGCGGCAGCTACACGGCGCAAACGAAGCGGAGGAGGGAGGGATTCGGCGTAGGGGCTCACAGCGGTGCTAGCGAGCTCGACGGAGAGGTCGGGGACGCTCTGCAGCTTCTTACTCGACGGCGAGGAGCTCCGGCGATCCGAGGATGGGGACGACGGCGTGAAGGCGTTGCAGGGCTCCCGGCGATCCGTGGCTCAGCGAGGAGGAAGAGGGCGTCGCTGCGATCCTTCTGGACACTCTCACGGGACGAGGGGGAGGCTCTAGGCGCGGCAAAGGCGAATGGCGGCGACGGGCGGCCTCGGTGATGAGAGGGAGAGAGCCAGGGGAAGGAGATGAGGACGAGGGGAAGTGAGAGAGAGGTCGGGGCAGCTGCGTGGCGACGCATGGAGGCGTCCAGGCCGTCGGGGACGCAGGCAGGCAGGCTGGAGGTGGCCGGGCGCGTGCCGGCGCGCGGTGGCCATGCAGCTCTGCCTACTGGCGCGGGGAGGAAGGCGACAGGAGCGGCGCTGGTGGGCTGGGCCAGCCTGCAACAGTGCTGGGCTCAGGTAAGTTCTTTCTCTCTTTTTCTTTTTTTCCTATTTCTTTTCTGTTTCATTTCTTTTGCAACTTTGTTTAATTAATAAAAATGCCAGAACATTTTTATAACTCATAAAACTTGTCATGCCCACTGTATATAATATGAACAGTAAGGGACATTATAGTTTATGATTATTTGAGCATTTAAAATATTTTATAGCATTTAAATGCCCAAATACAAATACCATATGATTTAATCCAAAGACCTTAGAGGTCCTAGAAAATTGTGCACCATTTTTGACAAAGGTTTAAGACCAAGGCAGAAATGATGAACATTTTTTAAGGGCATTTTGGGTACATTGGAAAAGATTTTATCAAACCCTAGTTGTTAGGAGAGGGGTGCTGGGGTTTCTGTCATTCCCATTTCAAGTTTCTTTGATAAGTAAACATGATGCACACTCTAGCTAGTCCTAATGCAAGTGCTAACTAGGGATGTGACAACTCACCCCCACTTAAAAGAATCGCGTCCCGAGATTCGGGTTCCTCTGGAAAGAGGGTGGGGTACTCAAGTCGAAGACGATCCTCCCTTTCCCAAGTAGCTTCACTCTCGGAATGATGTGACCATTGACCCTTGAGAAACTTGAAAATTGTGGCGTCAAGTGGTGCGCTCGGTTTGATGAAGAATACGAATGGGGTATTCTCGATATGTGAGATTGTCCTGGAGATCAAGCATTTCGGGGTCCACTCCGCGGATAGGATCCGAGAAGCAACGCCTGAGTTGAGAAACGTGGAACACGTCATGAACTTTGGATAGGTGCGGAGGTAGTTCCAGTTGGTAGGCAACTTCTCCTTGTTTGGCAAGAATGCGAAAAGGACCGATGTAACGAGGGGCCAATTTGCCTTTGATACCGAAGCGATGGGTTCCCTTAAGAGGAGTAACCCGAAGGTAAGCCTTATCGCCGGCTTCAAAAGTCACAGCCTTATGATGACTATCATATTGGCTCTTCTTGCGAGACTGGGCTGTTTTCAATTTCTCACGAACGATGCGAACTTGCTCTTCTGCTTCCTGGATCATATCCGGGCCGAAGATATGTCTTTCCCCGGTTTCTGACCAGTTAAGAGGTGTTCGACACCTTCGTCCATACAGAACTTCGAAGGGGGCTTTACCCAGGCTGGCTTGATAACTATTGTTATAAGCAAATTCGGCAAATGGAAGACACTTCTCCCAATCCATACTGAAAGAGATGACAGAGGCTCGAAGCATGTCTTCCAGAATTTGATTGACTCGTTCCACTTGACCACTTGACTGGGGATGGAAGGCGGTACTGAAGGAGAGATGAGTTCCCATAGCATTCTGGAAAATTTCCCAAAATCGTGAAGTGAAAAGACTTCCACGGTCTGAGTTAGTCTCCAACGGCACACCATGAAGTGATACTATCCGAGAGACATACAAGTCTGCTAGCTGGCTAGCGGTAATACTCTCTCGAACAGGCAGGAAATGAGCTACTTTAGAGAGGCGGTCGATAACGACGAAGATAGCATTATTCCCTTTCCTGGTCCTGGGAAACCCAGTAATGAAGTCCATACCGACTTTGTCCCATTTCCATTCAGGAATAGCTAAAGGTTGAAGTGTGCCAGCAGGCCGTTGATGCTCTGCTTTGACTCGACGACAAACGTCGCAGTTAGCAATAAATTGAGCGATTTCTCTCTTCATCCTAGTCCACCAGAATCTCTGACGTAGATCCTGATACATTTTGGTACTACCGGGATGAATTGTGAGAGGAGATTCATGAGCCTCCTTAAGAATCATTTGTCGTAGTTGTTGTTTCTTGGGTACCACCAGGCGGTTCTCGAAGTACACAATACCTCGATCATCCATAGAGAAACTTCTAGCAACTCCGCTAGCAATGTTGTCCTTGATCCGAGATATGCCTTTATCATACCGCTGGGCAACTATGATTTGATCCATAAGGGTAGGTTTCGCCACCAAGGTGGAAAGGAATCCTCGAGGAACAATGTGAAGGTTAAGCTTACGAAATTCCTCGTGGAGAAGTGGTTGGCCTTGTTGTAACATTAAGTTGTTACAATAAGACTTACGACTTAGTGCATCAGCCATGACATTGGCCTTTCCAGGGGTGTAAGTGATTCCTAAGTCGTAATCTGTGAGCAACTCAACCCAACGTCTTTGCCTGAGATTCAGATCCGGTTGGGTGAAGATGTACTTCAAACTTTGATGATCAGTGAAGATTTCACAGCGATTACCAAGGAGGTAATGTCGCCATGTTTGAGTGCATGGACTACCGCTGCAAGTTCTAGATCATGAGTAGGATAGTTATCCTCATGTGGACGCAACTGTCGAGATGCGTATGCAATCACTTGACGATATTGCATGAGTATGCAACCTAGTCCTTGTCGCGAGGCGTCGCAATAGATTATAAAATCCTTGGAGAAGTCTGGTGGTACCAGTACAGGTGCAGATGTCAGGCGTCTTTTCAGTTCCTGAAAAGTGGACTCACACTGTGGGGTCCACTCAAACTTTTTATCTTTCTTGAGGAGTTCAGTTAGAGGTTTAGCAACCTTGGAGAAATTCTCGACGAAGCGTCGGCAATAGCTCGCCAAGCCAAGAAAACTCCTAACTTGCTTGACCGATTCAGGGGGAGTCCAATCAAGGACGGCTTCAACTCGCTCGGGATTGCCAGGAATACCCTTGCCAGAGATCACATGACCTAGATAGGTTACTTCCGGCAACCAAAATTCACATTTAGAGAATTTGGCATAAAGGCGGTGCTCTCGAAGTTTCGCCAATACCAGCCTTAAATGCTCGGCATGATCTTCCTTGTTCTTGGAGTAAATGAGTATATCATCGAGGTATACCACGACGAATTTATCCAAGTACTCCATGAATATAGAATTCATTAGCCGGGAAAACGTGGCTGGGGCATTGGTTAATCCGAAGGACATGACGGTGTACTCATATTGGCCATAACGAGTAACAAAAGCCGTTTTAGGAATGTCCCCGTTCTTGATTTTGATTTGATGGTAACCCAACCTCAAATCCATCTTAGAGAAGACTGAGGATCCAGCGAGCTGATCATATAGGTCGTTGATCCTGGGGAGCGGATACTTGTTCTTTATGGTGACTAGATTGACAGGTCGGTAATCTACGACCATCCACTCCGTTCCATCCTTCTTCTTGAAGAACAGGACGGGGCAAGCCCAAGGGGAGGAACTAGGACGGATGAAACCCTTTTGCAAGGACTCATCGAGTTGTTTCTTTAGCTCAGCTAATTCTAGTGGTGCCATCTTATAAGGTCTCCTAGAGATTGGGACAGTTCCAGGGATAAGATCTATCACGAATTCGACATCTCTGTCAGGTGGAATTCCTGGCAGTTCTTCTGGAAAAACATCTGGAAAGTTACGGACTACCGGGATATCTTCGAGTTCGGGTAGAGGGCTGGCATTAAGGGAGTATAGCTGACGCTCAGCCATTCGGGTCAAGACATTGACTATCTTGCCGGATGGATGCGTAAGTTGAACGGTCCTAGTATAGCAATCAATCTTGGCGTAATGAGTTGTCATCCAATCCATACCCAAAATGATGTTTATGTCCGAGGACTTGAGAGCGATTAGAGATGCTAGGAAAACAAGTCTATCGACAAGGATTTCATTCCCATGGCTTACCCTAGAGGTTTGCCACTTTGAACCAGGAGTTTGAATAACCATGGAAGTAGGCATGTCACAAAAAGTCATGTTGTGCATTCGAGCATAGCTCTCAGATATGAACGAATGTGATGCTCCAGTATCGAAAATAACAAATGCCGGATGGCAGTTAACGAGAAGCGTACCAAGAACGACGTTAGGATCCTCATAAGCTTCCTCAGCAGAGACATAGTTGACATGACCACGTGCAGTGGGGATTGGCTTGACATAATTCACCTTGCCGGTTGGCTTACCACGGCCAACGGGTTTTCCTGGTTGGTTCTGGGGACACTCACGCATGTAGTGTCCCGGTTCTCCACACTTGAAGCAAGTCACAGTGCTAGTGGGTGGAGCAAAGTTGGAAGGTGGTCCTCCATAGGTCTTAGCAGGTGCAAACTGTTGAGTTGGGCGAGGCGCCTCATAGGATGGCCTCGGTGTGTACTTGGGTGGCAGAGCAGTGTTAGGAACCCACACACGGCGCTTGTGAGAGCCAGAGCCGGATGAGGAACCAAAGTCTCGAGTATGCTTGTGTGTGGCCTCGAAGTCGGTCTGGCCTGTTTCAGCACTGATAGCCTTGTTTACCAACTTCTGGAAGGAAGTGCACTCGTGCCGACGTAGATCTCGGCGGAGTTCAGGGCTGAGTCCCTTGCAGAACCTCGCCTGCTTCTTGGCATCGGTGGATACTTCCTCAGGTGCATAGCGTGCCAAGTTTCCAAACTCGCGACTATAGCCATCCACAGTTAAGCGGCCCTGGGTGAAATTGCAGAATTCCTCCCGCTTGCGATCCATGAGACCTTCCGGGATGTGATGTTCACGGAATGCCTCACTGAACTCAACCCAAGTAGTGATTTGGTCAGCAGGACGCATAGCTTCAAAGTTTTCCCACCAAAGACTGGCAGGGCCCTCAAGATGGTAGGCGGCGTAGGTAACCTTGTCAGCTCCGGCCACACGGGCAGAGTGTAGCTTGTGGGTGATACTACGTAGCCAGGCATCCGCTTCCAGAGGTTCAGTGGAGTGATGGAACTTCGGTGGACACATCTTGATAAAGTCATTGATTGACACCATGTCATTCCTCTGACGGAACCCAGTGTTCTGCTCTATGCGTTCCAGCAGACGGTTGGTCTCTCTCTTGTTCCGTTCTGCCTCGAGCATAACTTCCGCCAAGGAGGGTGGCTGGGGCAGATTCCCATCTCTAGCCCCACTAGCCTCACCCTACTCCTGCGCAGCAGGAGTGTTGCGAGTGTTGACCATCCTAAGAAAACAAAGCAACGGTTTAGACAAGGATGGCAAAAATTTGACATAGGAGTGCAGAATGTAATGGATGACACAGAATGCAGAGATGTTCATCCGTACGACATGGTAATATAGAAAATGCTATATATAAACCAGTGGTCATACACACCATACATAGTTTAGTACAAGCCAAGGCTAAAGTACAACTGCGGTGAAAGACGATACATCCCATCAGAGGCATTCCAAGCTCCTATACATTATTTAACTACACCTCCGGAACTCAGTACACACTAAGTCATATTCCACAAGACACGCAGGTCTGTAGAAATACAACTACTACAATACTACTACTACCATGGTCTAGATCAGACATTCCCGTAGTAATCTTCGTAAAGATTACCACCGTAGCCTGGATGTGGAACAGACGGATCTTGAAACTCGCGAGCACTCGAAGGCTGTGGACCATAGGGACATGGATGTGGCCTCGGTCCCGATGCTGGTGGTAACCGACGCCCACGTGGAGGTGTAATACCCCCAACGTCACGCCAATCCATGCGATCGGGCAGACGAGTCCGCACGGGGTACAAATCCCGCATGTCCAGATATCCGGCGTGCACAGCAGGTGCAAGCCGTGTCAAAGTAGTCTAGTGGGCGCCTCGAGTGTTATACAACTCCATTAGGAGGGCACGGACCTCACGGTCCCTATCCTCCAGCAACTGAACAGTAGTCTGAAGCAGTGGCTCTTCATGAGCAGCATTAGTACACAGACCAGTGTAGTAGCCTTCCTCTCCGGGAAGTGAGGCTGGCACGTAACAGAACTCAGTGTTCAGCAACAGGGCATGCCTAGCCCGGAGAATGGTCATCATCGAATAGGCGGCGTCCTGTACTAACATCTCAATGGTAACCCCGAGTCCATAAGACCAATGGATGGGGTCGTTAGCTCCGGGATATGAGGGGTATATCCGGACTGTGCAGAAATACTGACTCTGATTGAAATCCCGGTACTGTTCCTCCACGGTGTACTCAGGATACCAGCGATAACCGGTCTCAGTCAGCACACGGACTAGCATGGCCGTGTGACCGGGCACATTAATGCACCGAGTCTAACGAACCACTTGGAGAGGGGTGCGGCCACACATCTGAAACACGAAGTAATGCAAAGGCATTAGTGTTTTTGGAAGAAATCGGGCAGCATAACAACTGTAAATGCTCAAACAAAGATTTGAGACATCATACAAATGATAGCATAACCACTCAACAGTTCCATATCAAGGTTCCGGGTCCAACAATCATCATACTAAAAGGATAGAAACTGAACTGAGGCTTAAAACCAACAATCCTAAGGGTCTACGGATTAGTAACACGTGAACCTAGTAAGGATAAGAGGCCTAGTCCTAAATCCCCGTAGAAAGAATAGACTGACTCAGATCAGAAGGGCATAAGGTAAAGGAGTAAAAGAGCCTTACGTTCCCTTCCACAATCAATTCCCCTACATATAACTAAGAATTTTTCTAGACTCAACATCGACCAGTTTGGCTTGAGAAACCTACAGGCAGTCCAGCTCTGATGCCAACGTTGTCAGGACCCCGATCCTAAGTCACACCGATCTAGCTATAACACGTCATATCACTTTGCGGCCTCACGCACGGTAACCCCACGGGAGCCACCTTACCTGGCCCGGGACCGTTTGCGCATTTTGGCACACGTATATGACAGTGTCGCTAGCATCCATATGACAGAGAATCCGGGCCCACATGGCTAGTTATAAACCAAAAGTGGCACTAGATTACAGAGACAGGCATCCATGACCCAGCAACGAACGTGTCAGTCATCAACGTATGAACCCAAGTCATAGCAAGCTACATGGACTTAAAGGAAGAACGCGTGACATTTCCCCTAAGGGACAGACACAGGAACGAAGAAGGACACATGTCGGCCAGCCTACGTGTTCCGAGCAGTAGCAAGCTACCAAGGCTCATTGGAATCACTAGGAGGCATTTCCCTGTAAGGTAGGCTACCAAAGGAAAACAACTAGGTGTCGGATCCCACACATACCAAGCATTTCAACCATACACACAATATGCTCAATATGTGCAAATACAACATTGCATCACAACAGAACTCTATGACTCAAAGTACTTTATTTAAGAGGCTCCAAGAGCCATACGTAACATATCCATACAGGTAGGGGTCACATGACCCAACACTCAAGTCATACAGTCATACAAGCACAAGCGGAAGCTACATGTCTGAGTACAGACAACTTAGAAAATAAAACAGGCTTGGTGTAGCCTGACTATCTGCAAGGCCCTTCACAAGCTCCAGATCTCCGTCTGGGTGTCAAGCTACTCGTCGACGTCAACGTCTATGTAGAACCCATCAGCAGGGGCAGGGTTCTCCTCTGCAACAGTTATTAAGCAAACATGAGTACAAAGGTACTCAGCAAGTCTTACCACAGAACCTATCATACATGCAACATTATCAACAGGGGGTAGTGGAGTTCATAGCAGAAAGCCAGCTTTGACTCTTGGCTAACCTATACTACAACTCTCAACGGATTGCAAGATGTTATTACGAACACGAGTCCTCTACTCACCACAACAATACACTACCAAGGATCCTCTTCCGTCATCCTACGGAAGGGCCATCCACGGCACTCACACTTATCTTGAGGCTTTTAGTAGTATCCATCAACTTGTCTATGAACTGTAAGAGTAACCAAGTAGTCCGTACCGCGAACAACGGCTATTCGAATAGATTGATAACCCTGCAAGGGTGTACTTCTTCACACACGCTCCCACCACTTATCGCCGTTTACTCGACGTGTACTCGGCAACCTTCAAGCGGAAGCCCAGCGTGGGTGTCGGCCACGACATGACTAACTACACAAGTCTCTCGTCCAGGTTTATCGCCTATTTGGGTTCCATCCGTCGGGAGATCCGGCCGGGGTGTCGCTCACGGCCCCAAACGATGTGTACAAGGTTCCCGAGTCACCAAACGGGCAACCGGTACACCGTGTCACGTACCTGTCGCATCACAACCCACCCCGAGGGTCAGCGATGTGCACAACCTCCAGTAAACTATAAACACCAGAAACTAGTTGCAACTCCTGGACAGAGATCGAGGGTAATTAATAAGCCGAGAGGGTCAATTAAGGATCCCAATGTGTGGTAGTAGTTGTAACTTGAACCACACATACAGATCTCGGGTCCTATGGACGATTCCAATGAAACAACCCACCATGTACTCCTACATGGCCTTTCATCGATACCTTTACCAAGCATATTCCACACTTCCTTCTCTTTATCGGTGTGATCATTTCACTCTGATCCATCACCCAGATGAACCAGACCAGACACAACTCTAAGCATAGCAGGCAACATAAGCAAAAAGCATGGTGGATCACACATCACATGGCTCAATCAACTCCTACACATGCTAGTGGGTTTCAACTATTTACTGTGGCAATGACATGTCATGCAAGGGAATAAGGTTCAACTACCGCAGCAAGTAGCAGTTCACACGTTGTTGCCTTAATGCAGAAAAAGAGAGCAGGAGCGAGGAGATTGGGTTTGTATCAGAATGATCAATGATTGCTTGCCTGACAAAGTGGTTGTCGGGTACTGCTCTTCAGTTGGATACGCAGCAGTATCCTCGGGAGCAGGACCTAACACAGAGAATACCGGCGATACAATCATTAAACAAACAAATGCAACAATATGATGCATGCTCATGACATGGCAAGATGCATGTGTGTTGGGCTAATGCAACTATATCCAGAAGGGTGTGAGCCTATTTGAATCAAAGATTCAAATTGGCACTTTAGCTATTATTTAATTAAGTGCATTATCATGTTTTAATGTATACAGCAAGGTTAACTTGCTCAAACATGCATGAAACCAGTGCCACTGGAAAGATTGGATTTTTCTGATCATTTTTCATATATAAATTATTTCCATCAGAGCTACGGTTGATTTTATATGATTTTTAGAAGTTTTGGGTATTTTCTGAAATTCATAAATCATTTAAGATTCAAATTAAATTCCAGAAACTCTTTACTGCGTCAGCATGACCTCATGCTGACGTCAGCAGGTCAACAGGAGCTGGTCCAGGTCAAACATGACATGTGGGCCCGGCATGTCAGTGTCATAGCTAATTAGCCAAGTTAATTAGTTTTAAGCTAGGAACTAATTAGCTGTCAGTGGGGTCTGGGCCCACGGGTCAGTGACTAAACTAACTAACTAATTTAATTAATATTTACTTAAATAAACTAGCTAATTAGGGGAGGGGTGGCCCACACGTCAGTGACCCAGGGGTGGTCAACCCCCCGGTCAAACGAGTCAAACTCGCCGGCGATGTGACGCCGGTGAGGCCAAACACGGCGGCGAGCTTCGGAAATCGCCTACAGGGCATGGTTCGAGCTGCGGTTGGGCGCGTTGGAGTGCCCTCGTCGATGCGCGTCGAATGGTGGTGGTCGCCGGGCCTGTGGTGGCCGGAGGCGACGACAACGAGCTCGACAGCGGCGGCCGGCGTTCGGGCGTGTGTGGAGACGCGGCTGCGGTGGCCTAGGCGATGCGTGCGTGGCACCTAGCTCATCTACGTGCTGCGGCGAGCGAGATGGACGTGCGTCCGTGACCAAATGGTCACCGGAGCATCACCGGCGGCAAGCACAGCGGCAGCGGGTTTCGGTGATCAGCGGAGAGGCAGCTACGCGGCGCAAACGAAGCGGAGGGGGGAGGGATTCGGCGTAGGGGCTCACAGCGGTGCTAGCGAGCTCGACGGAGAGGTCGAGGACGCTCTGCAGCTTCTTAATCGACGGCGAGGAGCTCCGGCGGTCCGAGGTTGGGGACGACGCGTGAAGGCGTTGTAGGGCTCCCGGCGATCCGTGGCTTAGCGAGGAGGAAGAGGGCGTCGCGGCGATCCTTCTGGACACTCTCACGGGACGAGGGGGAGGCTCTAGGTGCGGCAACGGCGAACGGCGGCGACCGGCGGCCTCGGTGATGAGAGGGAGAGAGCCAGGGGAAGGAGATGAGGATGAGGGGAAGTGAGAGAGAGGTCGGGGCAGCTGCGTGGCGACGCATGGAGGCGTCCAGGCCGTCGGGGACGCAGGCAGGCAGGCTGGAGGTGGCCGGGCGCGTGCCGGCGCGCGGTGGCCATGCGCGCTGCCTACTGGCACGAGGAGGAAGGCGACTGGAGCGGCGCTGGTGGGCTGGGCCGGCCTGCAACAGTGCTAGGCTCAGGTAAGTTCTTTCTCTCTTTTTCTTTTTTCCTATTTCTTTTCTGTTTCATTTCTTTTGCAACTTTGTTTAATTAATAAAAATGCAGAACATTTTTATAACTCATAAAACTTGTCATGCCCACTGTATATAATATGAACATTAAGGGACATTATAGTTTATGATTATTTGAGCATTTAAAATATTTTATAGCATTTAAATGCCCATATACAAATACCATATTATTTAATCCAAAGACCTTAGAGGTCCTAGAAAATTGTGCACCATTTTTGACAAAGGTTTAAGACCAAGGCCGAAATGATGAACATTTTTGAAGGGCATTTTGGGTACATTGGAAAAGATTTTATCAAACCCTAGTTGTTAGGAGAGGGGTGCTGGGGTTTCTGTCATTCCCATTTCAAGTTTCTTTGATAAGTAAACATGATGCACACTCCAGCTAGTCCTAATGCAAGTGCTAACTAGGGACGTGACAAGAATGTCCATTTTTGAGTGGGAACACAAGGACGTTCTTATCCTGACAAAAGCGGTCTTCGCCTACAAAAGAATCAGGCGATGACACGGTGGTGGGCTCGATGGTGACATCTCCCTTGTCATCCTTGCGATCTTCGGTCTTGTTGTGCCAAAGAGGAAACCTTTGCCCCGCTCCTTGGGAACCAATGGCTGCGTTGTCCCCTTTGCACCCAAATGGCAACTGCGCCGCTGGCGGACGCTGGCACCCACTGGCGTGGTGCGTCACTACTAACATCACTGCCTCCTCGTGAGGCTGGCCCGGCCTTGGATTCTCCACCCCTCCGGAGCGCCATGCTGAGGCCGCTCCGCTGAGGTCTTGACGTCGTTCACCTCACGAGGCTTGGCCCCCTCAGGAGGGTCTTGGATAACTGGTCGATCAGCTGGGCCGTAGCAGGCCGCTTGCAGGAGCGCGTCGCGGCCCGCAGACAGGTAAGTCTGGGTACCCTGGTTCCCAAGACGCCGACAAGGACAGTGCAGCCATTGGTTCCCTAGGAGCGGGGCAAAGGTTTCCTCTTTGGTGCAACAAGACCGAAGACCGCAAGGACGACAAGGGAAATGTCACCCTCGAGCCCCCCACCGTGTCACCGCCTGATCCTTTTGCAGGTGAAGACCGCTTTTGTCAGGATAAGAACGTCCTTGTGTTCCCGATCAAAAATGGCTGTTGTGGGATCCCTTCCCGCCTAAACATTTTGGGGGAAGAGGATCATGGCCGCCTATATAAGTAGCTAGAACTCCCACTGCAAAGTGACGGACCGGTACACTCTGTCACCACACAAGGAGAAGAACACTAGCCTCCTGACCCTCCTGAGCTCACCTCCTAAGCCCAGGAACCTCTGTACTAGCTCGTATCCCAGCTCGCCCGAGGCTAATCCACCAAAGCAGGAAGTAGGGTCTTACACCACGCGGTGGCCCGAACCTGGATAAACTCTTGTGTGCTTTATTCGTTGTTTGCTTGAATCCTTCCACCTCCACGAGAGCGAGGCGTTAGGTAGACGAGAGTGGGAGAGTTCTTCGTTCACGCCCCTGTGTTCGAACTTAACGGGTTTTGCGGAGCCCTGAATCCGACACCTTTTTTTTTGATTTTTTTGAATTTTATTAGATTTTATTATTCATGGTGGTATCATAAGATCTAAAACTAGGGTGGGCACTTACCAACACTTTTGTCATGAATGCAAGTGATATTGACATACAAGTGATGTTTTTCTAAACTTTTTGGTATCTTACTTGCATTTTTCTGATTTAGTATGAATTAGCTATGAAGTTTTCAAAGTGACGGTCAAACGGTCAAAGGGCAAAAGCACAAGATGCCAAAGTGGCTTGGGCAAGACCACGTGTTTTCAGAAACTAGGGGCAATCCTGACGAGGAGGGGGGGTACAACTAAGGGTATAAAACCAATTATCCCTTCTTTGTTCTACAGGGGCGATTACATCAGCCACTATTGGACCCCCTTCATCACGTCGTCTGCCGCTCTCACCCGGCAATACATGCGCTGGTAATTGCACGGGGTGGTGGTGTTCATATCTTCTTGTTGATGTGTTGTTATTGGTGTTCTCTCGGCCGGCTCCACACGAAGAAGATTCTTCGGCCATAGCAACATCCAACCATTGAGGTTTCCAAGCCGCTGCGGGGTCTCTTCATCATCTCCCCCCTAGCCGTACTGGAGGATGAAAATCCTCGTGCCCCGATTTCACACTCGACAAGGTAACCCTGAAGTGCCCACAAGGCATCGGCTGATCGTGGAACGTGAGTTCCAAGGGCTTCATTATCACCGCCTTTCCCACATCCACCTTCTGGCCTTTGATCAAATAGAGTACGGTGCACAGAGTTTCGTCGGTCTGCAAACACATGTCTGCAGCGTAAAACATCTGAAAGGCAACGAAAATGAAATATTATATATATATGACCGTGCGACATGTAATTACCATGAGGGCGTCAAACTCATTGAAAGACGAAGGCCCTCCTAGCGTGCCAGAGACTGAGGACGGGCTGCTATGAGCGGGTGCAGGTGCGGGTGCGGGAACAGGCGTGGTTGCGTGAGCAGGTGATGGTGCGGTGGTCTTGTTCACCAAATTGCTCTCGATGAAATTGGGCATCGAGAAATCATCTACCATCTTGCCTGGACTTTCCTTCGTCCAGTTGATGATAGCCGGGATCAAGCAACTAGGAAAATCATTTTTACAGGCATCTACAGCTGCAGCGACTGCCTGCTGTAGCAACTCATTTTTCTATTTGGTTGCTTTTTCCGCTTCCTCAGCTACTTTTTTCTCAAACTCAAGCTTCACCTTCTCGTCGATGTCCGCCCGACTAAACTTCTTTTTCTGCTTCTTGGCCTCCGGGCCCTCGTTGTAAAAGCCTTCCACATGGCACCGTCTCTGGCGCCGTGCACACGTCCATATTGCGGCCGCTGGTCCAAAGTGGGTGCCTTAAGTTCTTTCAAGGCCCGGTTGAGAGGGGTGTCCCACTTGGGCCTCATCAGCGAAGTAGGGCTTTCGTCTGGAAGCTGGTGTTGCTTGTCCTGTAGAAGGAATGTGAACCATTTACGAATGTGTAGTCAACTTGATCAGAAGCTAAATGTAAGGTGGTAAAAGAATAATTACCAGTAGGGAAAAGCCTTGTAGTAGCGCGGGTTAAATGCTTATCGGTAGCGCGGGTGGCCGTGCTACTGATACGACGCTACAACTAATACTTATCAGTAGCGCGGTTTGAACCGTGTTGCTACTATCTAGGAATAGCAACAACGTTGGTCGTCAACGAGCGCTGCTGCTAGTAGTTGTAGAGCCTTTGGACAAAGAGCGCTACTGCTAAGAACACTCTACCGCTAAAGTCGTACCCCGCGCTACTGTTATTAGTTTTTGAATTGTTTTTCTGCTCCATAATTTGTGGTGCTGAATTTTGTTTAGGGCTTTATAGCATAATCTCTAGCATATCATACACATACAAATGTAATCATAGCATATACATACAAATAGTCTCATCAAATCATGTCATCATCATAATCATCATCCAACACAAAGTGGTCTCTCGTCATCATCTCGAAAATAGCCATACAAATCTCGAGTACTTGCAACTACGTCATCATCCATTTAAACAATGATATACACGATAAGAGCTATCACTATGAGTGAGAGAAAAACTATGCAGTACATGAGGCGGCAGTTATGAGTCCTCTCTCGCGCTAGTGTGAACCTCAAGTAACTAGCTTCTGCTTCTTGTCTGCTTTTGAAACCTTTATGGCTGGCGCCCGAGACCCCCTCCACTTACACCTGGCACTCGGGCCACTCGTCGTACACTCCCGGAACCTTCCCTTTGTACACGACATAGCACTGCTTCTTCGCCATCAAGAATCTGGGTACCTATTAGAGATGCATGTTCATCAAGAGAATGTACAATCATATATGCAACAAAATATACTTGAGCAACACAAAAAAGGTTAGCAACTAGATGCAACATATACTAAACATACAAATAATGAACGCAGTTTCATCGTACGCAAACTAATTAACTAGAGGTACGCAGGTCGTCGTATCCAAACTAACAAAGTAGTGTCATGCAAGTTCGGCAGGGACCATGGACATCACAAAGTTCCATCGCTACAGAAAGTATACAAGTTCAACTGACACATATCATCATCATTGACATCGAAAATTACTAGAAGTTCCATCCTTCCATATCATCGAGGATGGACCCTAGCTTCTTGAATGGCGTGAGGTCCTGACGTTGCATGCCTATGCGAGTTCGGACATCAGCTCGCGATAGAGGGCCGTGGTGGAACATCCCCTTCTCATCGACGACTTCTTACATGATGATCATCGCAATGTCCCTCTGGATGCGAAAGAAGTCATCTCTAAGTTTATAATCCACTTCTCCATGAGATTCTCCCCACTAGCGGATATGGTCATCGTTTCTGCCTGTCATGCGAAGCTTTTGACGATCCCTTCTTAACTCCATCATGAGATGGAGGAGGTAGAATCCATAATTCTTGCTTGGTTTTGGGACATGGATGCAGCAGAAGTTAGTTTTATGCGAGAAACATGTCTTCTTGTTCCTCTGTTTCCTGATCTGCGGGTAGCCACCCCTCAAGCTGAAGCCTTGGAGAGCATCATCTAGAATGTTTATTACATCGGTCTAGTCCTTCATCTCATAGTTTCTGGTAGGGTCGAAATACACGGCGTGGGAGTATCGTGCGTAAAGAACGATAACGATGGCGCGTCCGTTGCCGCGGGGAAAAAGACACCTCAAATTATTCTCCATATGAGCGAGACGGAATGATTGAAATGTACGAAAGGGTTGTTCGGCATTGAATTACATTGGATGATAAGGCAGGAGGACAATTTCGTGGTCCTTATTTTGTAACATGAAGTTTTCGAGGTACTCCCTAGCAGTTTTACACTCAAAGACACCAATCCTCATGGACTCGTGCATGTAGTGTGGATCCGCCACACAGATTTGCGAGACTTCTTCTCTCTTCTTGACGGCGCTCGTATGCAGCCCAAAAAGGCGGGCGATTGTAAAATCAAGCCGCCTTGTCAGAAACATCTCAAAGATATGCTCAAACCGTAGGAAGAACACCTCCGCGGGCCATGTGTCGACGTAGCACTTCCCCTCAGGCACACGAGCCGCGTATGTCAGATATCATGGATCCTTCGGCTTTTCTCAGTCGGCAGCACATTGATGTCTACTACGCAACCTTCTTCTTGTAGACATTGTTAGGCCTCCAAGTGCAGAGGTTTGTAGGACAGTAGCAAATTTCCCTCAAGTGGAAGACCTAAGGTTTATCAATCGGTGGGAGGCGTAGGATGAAGATGGTCTCTCTCAAACAACCCTGCAACCAAATATCAAAGAGTCTCTTGTGTCCCCAACACACCCAATACAATTGTAAATTGTATAGGTGCACTAGTTCAGCGAAGAGATGGTGATACAAGTGCAATATGCATGGTAGATATAGGTTTTTGTAAACTGAAAATATAAAAACAGCAAGGTAGCAAGTGGTAAAAGTGAGCACAAACGGTGTAGCAATGATAGGAAACAAGGCCTAGGGTTCATACTTTCACCAGTGCAAGTTCTCTCAACAATAATAACATAACTTGATCATATAACTATCCCTCAACATGCAACAAAGAGTCACTCCAAAGTCACTAATAGCGGAGAACAAACGAAGAGATTATGGTAGGGTACGAAACCACCTCGAAGTTATTCTTTCTGATCGATCTATTCAAGAGTCCGTAGTAAAATAACACGAAGCTATTCTTTCCATTCGATCTATCATAGAGTTCGTACTAGAATAACACCTTAAGACACACATCAACCAAAGCCCTAATGTCAACTTGATACTCCATTGTCACCTCAAGTATCCGTGGGCATGATTATATGATATGCATCACACAATCTCAGATTCATCTATTCAACAACGCAAAGTACTTCAAAGAGTGCCCTAAAGTTTCTACCAGAGAGTCAAGACAAAAATGTGTGCCAACCCCTATGCATAGATTCCCATGGTCACGGAACCCGCAAGTTGATTACCAAAACATACATCAAGTAGATCACGTGATGTCCCACTGTTACCACCTATAAGCACATGCAAGACATACATCAACTGTTCTCAAATCCTTAAAGACTCAATCCGATAAGATAACTTCAAAGGGAAAACTCAATTCATCACAAGAGAGTAGAGGGGAAGAAACATCATAAGATCCAACTATAATAGCAAAGCTCGCGATACATCAAGATTGTGCCATCTCAAGAACACGAGAGAGAGAGAGAGAGAGATCAAACACATAGCTACTGGTACATACCCTCAGCTCCGAGGGTGAACTACTCCTCCCTCGTCATGGAGAGCGCCGGGATGATGAAGATGGCCACCAGAGAGGGATTCCCCCCCCCCTCCGATAGGGTGCCAGAACGGGTCTAGATTGGTTTTCAGTTGCAATAGAGGCTTTCGGCGGCGGAACTCCCGATCTAGGTTATTTTCCGGAGGTTTATGTATATATAGGGGTCTTGGAGTCGGGAACAAGTAAAGGGCGTCTCCAGGCTGTCCACGAGGTAGGGGGCGTGCCCAGGGGGGAGGGCGCGCACCCCACCCTCGTGGGCAGCCTGTGGGCCTTCTGGTCCTCCTCCGGTACTCTCTGGTCTTCTTCTAGCCCAAAAACGTCCTCCGTTGAGTTTCAGGTGAATTGGGCTCCGTTTGATATTCCTTTTCTGCGATACTCAAAAACAAGGGAAAAACAACAACTGGCACTGGGCTCTGGGTTAACAGGTTAGTCCCAAATATCTTATAAAAGTGTATATAAAAGCCCATAAAACATCCTAGAAGGATAATATAATAGCATGGAACAATAAAAAATTATAGATACATTGGAGACGTATCAAGCATCCCCAAGCTTAATTCCTGCTCGTAATCGAGTAGGTAAATGATAAAAAGAAGTATTTTTGATGTGGAATGCTACCTAACATATTTCTCAAAGCAATTTTCTTTATTGTGGCATGAATGTTCAAATCCGAAAGATTCAAGACAAAATTCTATATTGACATAAGAATAATAATACTTCAAGCATAGTAACAAAGCAATTATGTCTTCTCAAAATAACATGGCCAAAGAAAGTTCATCCCTACAAAATCATATAGTCTGGCTATGCTCCCTCTTCATCACACAAAATATTCATATCATGCACAACCCCGGTTTCAGCCGAGCAATTGTTTTCATACTCAAAATTTTTCAAACCTTTCAACTTTCACGCAATACATGAGCGTGAGCCATGAATATAGCACTATAGGTGGAATAGAGTGGTGGTTGTGGAGAAGACAAAAAGGAGGAAGATAGTCTCACATCAACTAGGCTTATCAATGGGCTATGGAGATGCCCATCAATAGATATCAATGTGAGTGAGTAGGGATTGCCATGCAATGGATGCACTAGAGCTATAAGTGTATGAAAGCTCAACAAAAGAAACTAAGTGGGTGTGCATCCAACTTGCTTGCACTTTGAGGAAGCCCATCGTTGGAATATACAAGCCAAGATCTATAATGAAAGTTCCCACTAGTATATGAAAGTGAAAAAAATAAGAGACTCTCTATCATGAAGATTATGGTGCTACTTTGAAGCACAAGTGTGAAAAAGGATAGTAGCATTGTCCCTTCTCTCTTTTCTCTCATTTTTTTGGGAGGGGGCTTTCCCCTTTTTTTAGCCCCCCTCTTTTTTTGGGCCATCTCTTTTTTTGGCCTTTCCTTTTTTTATTTCCTCACACGGGACAATGCTCTAATAATGAAGATCATCACACTTTTATTTACTTACAACTCAAAGATTACAACTCGAAGCTAGAACAAAATATGACTCTATGTGAATGCCTCCGGCGGTGTACCGGGATGTGCAATGAATCAAGAGTGACATGTATGAATGAAGTGTGAATGGTGGCTTTGCCACAAATACGATGTCAACTACATAATCATGTATGGCAATATGACAATATGAAGCGTGTCATAAGAACGGAACGGTGGAAAGTTGCACGGTAATATATCTCGGAATGGCTATGGAAATGCCATGATAGACTGGTATGGTGGCTGTTTTGAGGAAGGTATATGGTGGGTGTATGGTACCGGCGAAAGTTGCGCGGTACAAGAGAGGCTAGCAGTGGTGGAAGGGTGAGAGTGCGTATAATCCATGGACTCAACATTAGTCATAAAGAACTCATATACTTATTGCAAAAATAAAAGAGTAATGAAAACAAAGTATTCAATGCATGTTCCTAGGGGAAGGGTTGGTAGGAGTTAACCATCGCGCGATGCCGACCTCCACACAAAGGATGACAATCAATAAATACCTCATGCTCTAACTTCATCACATAGCGGTTCACCATACGTGCATGCTACGGGAATCACAAACCTTAACACAAGTATTTCTTGAATTCATAATTACCCCAGTAGCATAACTCTAATATGACCATCCTCATATCTCAAAACAATCATCAAGTATCAAACTTCTCCTATCATTTAATGCACTTTATGTGAAAGTTTTTAGTATACCCATCTTGGATGCCTATCATATTAGGACTAAATTTATAGCCAAAGCACATTACCATGCTGTTATAAAAGACTCTCAAAATAATATAAGTGAAGCATGAGAGTTCATCTATTTCTTCAAAATAAAACCACTGCCGTCCTCTAAAAAGATATAAGGGAAGCACTAGAGCAAATGACAAACTACTCCAAAAGACATAAGTGAAGATCAATGAGTAGTTGAATAATTATGTAACTATGTGAAGACTCTCTAACATTTGAGAATTTCAGATCTTGGGTTATTATTCAAACAGCAAGCAAAACAAAATAAAACAAAATGAAGCTCCAAGCAAAACACATATCATGTGGTGAATAAAAATATAGCATCGAGTAAAGTTACCGACAGATGAAGACAAAAGAGGGCATGCCTTCCCGGGGCATCCCCAAGCTTAGGCTCTTGGTTGTCCTTGAATTTTACCTTGGGATTCCTTGGGCATCCCCAAGCTTAGGCTCTTGCCACTCCTTATTCCATAGTCCATCGAATCCATACTCAAAACTGGAAAACTTCACAACACAAAACTTAGCCAAAATTCTCGTGAGCTCCGTTAGTATAAGAAAATAAAACCACCACTTAGGTACTGTTGTGAACACATTCTAAATTCATATTGGTGTAATATATACTGTATTCCAACTTCTCTATGGTTCATACCATCCGATACTACTCATAGATTCACCAAAATAAGCAAACAACACATAGAAAACAGAATCTGTAAGAAATAGAACAATCTGTAGCAATCTGTAACTTTCCAATACTTCTGTAACTCTAAAAATTCTGAAATAAATTGGTATACCTGAGGAATTTGTCTATTAATTATCTGCAAAAAGAATCAACTAAAAAGCACTCTCCAGTAAAAAAATGGTAGCTAATCTCGTGAGCGCTAAAGTTTCTGTTTTTTACAGCATGATCGTATAAACTTCACACAAGTCTTCCCAAAGGCTCTACTTGGCACAAACACTAATTAAAACACGAAAACACATCTAAACAGAAGTTAGATGCAATATTTATTCCTAAACAGAAGCAAAAGCGAAGAAAATAAAATAAAGTTTGGTTGCCTCCCAACAAGCACTATCGTTTAAGGCCCCTAGCTAGGCATGATGATTTCAATGATGCTTGCATAAAAGATAAGCATTGAAACATAAAGGGAGCATCATGAAGAATATGACTAGCACATTTAAGTATAACCCACTTCCTATGTGTAGGGATTTTGTGAGAAAACAAGTTATGGGAGCAATAATCAAGTAGCATAGGAAAGTGAAACAAGCATAGCTTCAAAACTTTAGGCACATAGAGAGGAAACTTGATATTATTGCAATATGTAGAAGCATATGATCCTCTCTCATAATAATTTTTAGTAGCATCATGAATGAATTCAACCATATAACCTGCACATAAAGCGTTCTTTTCATGATCTACTTGCATATAAATTTTAGTACTCTCCACATAAGCAAAATTCTTGTCATTCATAGTAGTGGGAGCAAACTCAACAAAATAACTATCATGTGAAGCATAATCCAATTGAAAATTAAAATCATAATGACAAGTTTCATGGTTATCTTTATTCTTTCTAGCATATGTGTCATCACAATAATCATCATAAATAGGAGGCTTGCTTTCATCATAATAAATTTGATCATCAACACTTGTGGGACTAAACATATCATTGTTGGAGATATTGACCACGGGTGCCTTCATCGACCACCCATGGCGTTTCAAGACAAAACAAGGCCGCCTGCCATGCTCCGGCCACCTGCACATCAGGCCGCCTCCTAGGGCCACCATGCCTTGGAGCCGGCTGCTAGCAGGCGGCGGAACCCTAACAGGTGGCTGCCCAGCGGCCGACATCTGGTAGACGGCCCCATACCTCCCCCTCGGGGTGTGCGCTAGTGATCCACGACGAGACTAAAGCGTGGCTACAGTTAAGGATGTCCCTAAAGAATCCACAGAAGCGTGGCTACAGTGTGAGTGTACCCTACGGACACTCCCTGATCGGCGCATCACTGTAGCCCTGTTATCAATGACCTAGCTTTGGTCAGAGGAAGCCACGATCCCACTACCCATTGGCGGAGCGGCCAGCAGGCGCCAGGCCCCACCTGTCAGAGAGCCACCCAGAAGCAACCGACCTTTGTTAGATGGCCTGGGGAACGGGCCACCTTGTAGCATGCGGCTAACCGTTCCCTAAGCGTTTGAACCCCATCAAGAGGACAAGACGGGGCGTGGTAGCAGTGTACGACCGAGGGGCGGCGGCACTTTAGCCACTACCCCCCTGGCGATGCCTCCGTCAGCAGAAAAACGCCAACAGTGAAACACAATCACGTGGTCCCATAGACGGCGGGGCCCAGCGGCCGGCAGAGAAGCCGGTGCCCAGAGACACTGACGGCCGGGGTCCACCCCGCCGGGATTACCATTGTCGCCCTGGGGGGTAGGCCTATATAAATCCCCAGGATCCTCCATGCAGAGGGGGTTAGACCTTGAGAGAGACGCGAAAAGAGAGACACACTGATAGGGAGAAACCCTAGCGACAACTCGCATTCCCTATAGGGAAAGAAGAGAGCTAGCCTTGCCCTTCTGCCTCCTCTAGACGACACAGCTCAAGGAGCAACCTTGTAGCTACCATATTGACATTAGTGATGACGCGGAGTCCCCGTATAGCTCGACTATGGGTGTTATCTCCATGGAGAGCCCCAAACCTGGGTAAGATTCGTAGGCATCCTAAGTATCGCCTTATCTCGCTTCAAGGGCCCGGCGACGTTCTCTTGTCCCAATGAATGATAAGCCATCCTTTGGCATATGTCGCACCAAAACTCCGACATTTGGCGCCCACCATGGGGCAAGGTGCACCGTCGTCTGGAGAGATGTTCTGGACGGGAACTTCGTTCCTCCCTGGCAAGCGCAGCCAGCCCGGCACGCCCAATGGCGTGGATGCCGAGATACTTTGCGACGATGAGGCCACACGCGCCGCGAGCAAGGTCGACGATCTTCTCAGCAAGGTCCACCTCCACGTTGAACCCTCTCCGGTCACAGAAACAGTCGGCTCAGAGAGCTGCCTCGTCGAGCTCCTCGACAAGCTGCACATCGTCGACGAGCGTGCCTCCGACCTATAGTCCATTGGCACCTCTGATCCACCCATCGACCTGGAGTCCTGGAGACCGATTCCTTCCCCGACCACGTGGTGATCATCGAGGATCCCCTCCCTCCTTTGACCTGCGACACAAGCGTCAGCACCGTCACGGAGTTGCTGGCCGCCAGCCACGATGAACCCTCCAACGGGTCTGGCCAAGACCCATTGTAGGCGGCAATCCGGAGTGTCTCCGCTCCCATCGCCGCGGGAACAAACGGCGCAGCGCTGAAAGCGCTCCGCGTCTCGCTCCTCGACAACGCCAACAAGTTAGCTGCCTCCCTGCGCCTCACTAAAGCCTACCGCTGCGAGATCGACTGTAAGGACCGGTTTTCGGGGTATTAATTTCCCCAAAATTGTCCCTTGTGCTCATCAGCCCCAGGATTACTGTTAGCTGATGAGTCACCACTTGATACAGAAAATCCATGCAAAAAATACAAAATATGTAGTACAAGACCATTCTGGTCTTTAAGTACAACACAAGGTTTCTGGTGGCTGATGGCGGAAGCGGTCTATAACATGTCGGTGTCTGTGGGACTCCATTTCCCACAGGAACAGCTAACCATGTTAACTCCTATCTTCGCGAGGCTACTATCACTATGGCGTAGGTTCCGGGACGGTCGTCGCAACGCTCCTCTCCATGCGAGAAATCTGGCCAAGACAATAGCCAAGGACAAGCCAGTGAGTACTTTGAATGTACTCGCAAACATTATGAACGCGGATGCAATATAACAGAAGATAATCATTGTCAGAAATATTCGATGATCACATTGTTAGTTACGAAATGATAATCCATGATGCAAGCAGGTTATCCATATAAATATGACCATGCGCTCAAGGAGTGATAAAAGATAAATAAATAGCAATCGTGTCACAATCGGGCGTCTGAGCGACACCACATAAAGGGCTTATAAGAAAAATAAATAACGATTATGGCACAGTTGGGCGTCTGAGCAACACCACATAAAGGGCTTATAAGGAAATTAAATAATGATCATGCCACAGTCGGGCGTCTGAGCGACACCTCATAAAGGGCTTATCAGGAAAATGAATAACTAGTATCCCACTGTCAGGCGTCTGAGCGACACCACATAAAGGGCTTATAAGGAAAATGAATAACAAGTATGCCACAGTCGGGCGTCTGAGCGACACCACATAAAGGGATTATAAATAAAAGAAAAAAAATAGTGAATATCCAGGAGGTAGAACCATCCCAGGGATACTCAATAACTCAAATACATAAATGGTTAGTCCATAATCATAATCATAGTAATAGTCATCATAGGTCACAAGTCATGACCCATGTTTTGTTTTAGTAGTTCCTCCTCCGAAGACCGACACTAAGACCGACGCTTGACCCATCCCAGACTGTAGTCCTAACCCAGGGACACGGATATTTGAATAGATTTAATCTCTGCAGAGGGTGTACTCTTTACCCACGTGTAATGGATTCCTTTTGTCCATCGGGACTAATTCCGTCTACGGTCTTTTAATTTGAAAACACACCTGACCGCATACACCAGCCTAACTTACCGGTGTCTGGAATCACCCACGATACCCGTTAAGCCAAACTCTAAGTGGGGAGGCTGCAACCTCAACTAGCATGGGATCACAAAATTTATAACGCGCGCAAACTGGGGAAGCTACCCCCTTCGGCTCCAAACGAAAACACCCATGCCCCTGGACCAGGTGGTATGCCTACCAGATGCAGCTGGTATCTTCCACCATGGCCTCTCTGTACGGTGTGTGCTAGAACAGGGGTCGACAATTTACTAAACCGTACCCTAACTGTGGCAGGGACAAGTGGTAGAACGAAACAAGTATGGGGTTACTGGAACAAGACTCGATCTACGGCCGACTTAGGTGGTTCAAGCATCACTTGCATGATTAGCATAACCAATATATTCCATAACAACAGTTGGAATCACCACCCGTCATGCCTCACCAAGCCATACCGGACTCCACCGTCCCGACGAGGAACTAGTGACAATCTCTTGTCTACACAAGACAGCGACTTTCACGACTTTCTTCTGTTAGGCATGGAAGGCATATGAGGGGATCACCGTCATGCATATTAAATTTTCACAGCAAGGAGTGTACATCATGCACTAATGGGTATGATCATATCGTCACATATGAAAAATGAATGCATCCATATCGAGGTGACATTGTAATCGTATCCACAACACTCACAAGTATTGGGCCAGGGTTCAAAAATGCTTGCCTTCAAGTAGTGGAGAGGTAAAGTGCATTCCAAAACTTTTTGAAAGTTTTCTCCCTCTTCAAAATCCTATTTAAGATAATTTGGAATCAACACATAGCTTCAAAACAGCACAAAAAAGTTGTTTGGAAAATTTTCAAATAAATATGAAAATAAACTAGACCAAATTTGAGGAATAACAGAAAAAGAATCAAGTCATTTGGACTTATATTTAAAAAGTTGTAGCCAGTCAAAGTTCAGTCAAAGTTCTGTTTTTAAATAAAAACCAGAAAAGAAAATGATTCGGGGAAGAATACGCTTTCGAGACGGGGAAACATACTACGGGGTTCTGCGCATTCACTTAAACCAGCGCGGGCCGGTGCGGGGTCGCTGACAGTGGGTCCCTTGGGCCCACTGGTCAGGTTTGACTAGTCATAGCGCCTTCTTCCTCCTCTGTTCGAGCGGGGCGGGGCTCCGGCGGTCGCCGTCGACGAGCCACGGCTCCTTGAGGGGTTCCGGATCTATGAAATACCGCTAGAGACGGGGAGTGATCGGTAAGTACCATACAACTTTCTGCGGAGATTTCTTAACGGCCTTCTTGTATCAAGAAGCATTGCACAAGGACATCTTGTTCTTTTTGTGTGCTCCTTCCAATAAACTATGCAATCGTTGATGCATGCATGGTATCTAACGTGTGAGAGATCAAGAGGGCACACGATCTTCTTGGCCTCATCTACACTAGTAGGACAAAGATTCCCTGCGGGAAGAACATCCCTTAGGTACTTGAGATGCTCATCAAGGCTAGTGTCGGTCCATTTGTTTTTAGCCTTCGTCTTCAGGACTTGGAGTGTGAAACTCAAACGGGTCACCTCAGGATTGCAACCATGATACAATGGAGTGTTAAAGTCTACCACCAGTTGCTACAGCTTGGCCTCCTCTCTAGAAGAAGCTCTCTTAGTACTCGTCTCCTTGCGAAGAAGTGCTTGAACATAAGTGTCCCGCACAAATGAACTTAGTACTGACGAACTCTGCGGCGTGGAGTCCATGTTCTCTTCGCCGCCATGTCCGGCCCCTTCTACGCCGCCATGTCCAGATCCTTCTCCGCTGCCATGTCCGGCCTCTTCCCCGCTGCCATTATCGATCATCTCTTTTTTACGTCCCCGTGTCGTCATTGCCTCCCCGTCAGCATCCTCAACATCATCATCCTCATCTTCAATTATGCAACAAGTATAGCCATCCATTAAACCAGTCCTGAGAAGGTGCGCTTCAACACTACCATCGATATAGGGGTTGAGCCAAACTCCTCCTTTGCATTTTCGACAAGGATATAAAACCTCTTTCAGGTTATTTTCTTTCATGTCCTGCATCACCGACCCCAACTACCTGTCAACCATCGTTCCACTGATCATCATGAATGCCTGCACGGTAATAATAAACAAATTGATTATAAAAATGTGTGCATGCATCAAAGTCATACAAAAATTTGGAGTGACGTTCCCTAAAAATAGGACACATAGAGTTTTCCCGAAATTCACCGAAGCAGAAATAAATCGACATTTCGGCAAAACATAGGCAACTCACAAGCACAATTCTGCGTCATATCATACACACATACACATATTTCCATTATTACAAAAGCATAAATTTTTAATCACCCACGATGCAGATGTAGTAGGGAGATCAAAAGTGGACAAAGCTCTTCTTGACAAGGCTAGATCTAGTTAGGGGTACATAGGTCACCTATCTAAATGGTACATCTACCTAGCTAGCTAGTTTGGGAGGAGACAACTTCAACTAGTGGCGGGGGAAGGAAAAAGAGAAAGGAGATACATTAATGGCGGTGGTGTAGTTAGCTAGAGTAATAAAGAGAGAGAAAGGTAGGTAGATGAAGGAGTGTAATGGGGGGAGAAGTAGTGAGGAAGAAGCAAAGTGAGGGAGAGAGGAGGTGGGAGGTAGGGGAAAGTGAGGAAGAGAGGATTGGGAGGGAAGGGGGAGGGGAAAGGTGGTATATCTTGCGGCTTAGCTGTAGTAATGGTTGTAAATAGCGCTACTACTAATAAGATAGCAGCAGCACGCTTCTGGCACACGCGCTACTGCTAAGCGGGGCCTGCCATGTGGACAGTTTCAAAATTAGCGGTGGCGTCACCCAAAAAAGTGCGCTGGCGCTATTACCTTATCAGTAGCGCGATTAGCTAGAGCTCGCTACTGCAAAACCTAGGGTGGCGGGAACGGTCGGTCAACTTTAGTAGCAGTGTCGTGCAACCGAGCCACGCTAATGCTAAGTCAGAAGCAGCAGCGCCCATATTTTTCCCGCGCTACTCCTAATTAGAAATAGCGCATCTTTTTATCCCGCACTGTTGCTAAGATTTTGTGTATAATGTTTCCCCTAGTAGTGTTACGCTGGGCGCGGCGACAATGCTGTTACCCGCTGCACAAACTGCCATGCGGACGCGGCGAGAATCCAGGCCGCATGGCCCCCATTTATTCCTATGGCCATTTACCTTCATCTCTCACATCACACGACACAATATGCACACCCAGGACGACACATACAGAGAGGACAACCAGCGGTTCCAATGGCGATCCCCGTGGCTCCAATGGCGATCACATAGTGGACACCCACGTGACGGGCAAGGCCCTCTCGGTGGTGTACACGAACGATACAGTCTCAGTGGAGAGCTCAATATAAACTATGGAGAAGTTCCTTGTCGAGGACAAGTACCAAGTGGTCGGCTTCGACCTCGAGTTCACCATCGGTCCTGCCGGGCATCATCAGAAGGTTGCCTTCACCCAGTTGTGCGTGCGACATGACTTCCTTGTCTACCACTACCACCTGGCCACAAGGCCTTGCGAGCATTTCTCCAGGTTTATCAAGAACTCCGACTACAATTTCGCTATGTTGGAAACGAACAACGATCTAAAAGCGCTCAAGGTTTCGGGCTTGAAATGCCAGAATCTTGTCAACATCCAGGACCACTACAAGGTCTGGGGCATCGACAACAACAAAAAGAACTCCTTGGTTGACCTCGCCTCGGCCATCATCAACCCCTACTACATGAAGATAAAGGTTGTGAGCAAAAAGGACAAGAACGCCTGGCACAGTGTCTGGCATGAGACGTCACGTACGCGGCCAAGGACGTGTACACAAGCTACGAGATGTAAAAGTGGGTCCTTGACATGAGGGAGTGCCTTCTGCCTACCCCAGATGAGGGATCGAGCCACAGAGCAGTGGCGGGAGCATCACAAGAAGTAGATGAGTAGACGATCATCTCTCGTAGTTTAGAATGCATACAATTGTTTATTGAGGTGTGTGTGAATTATCTGCACAGTCACTTATGTAATTCTTCTGTAGACAGAGAAAATCACACGGCTTATTAGCAGGAATCGTATGTGTTATTATTTTCCTTCGCACACAATTATTATCACAGACCTGTCTGCCACGTATCACAGACATCTTGTTTAGTTGAACCATTTCTATTGTGTTACCTAATCACATACAGTTCATCCTAGTGAATTGTATGATGTATATTGCAAACGCTATCATCAGGTGTGATAGCCCGGCTTATTAGGGATGATAGACTACTCATATCAATAAGGAATTCCTTCTTTTCCGGGAGCCCATTCGGATAGAACTCCAAAGTTAAGCGTGCTCAGCTTGGAGTAGTTTCAGGATGGGTGACCGACCGGGAAGTTGGTCCCGTGTGCGCATCAGTGAGGGCAAAATGCGTAGAAAAGACTAGTATTGATATGTGGGGCCAGTCTAGATCCCATCAGGACTAACGACCATCGGCGGGTGTGTCCGCGGCATTACAAGTTGGTATCAGAGCCGACCTTCATGGTTACACGGATGTTTGCGGATAGTTTGCAGTCATGTTGTGCATGATGTTTGTGACCCGTCGTGGCACACGGCATGGCACATGTGCTGTACTGGAGGCAAAGACGTATGTGCCAAGAGAGAATGTTCCTGTGGGCCGACGAGGACGTCAGTTCCTCTGAGTGTGGGTGTATGTGATAGCCTGGCTTCTTAGGGATGATAGACTACTCATATCAATAAGGAATTAGTTCTTTTCCGCGAGCCGAATCAGATAGAACTCCAAAGTTAAGCCTCCTCAGCTTGGAGTAGTTTTAGGATGGGTGACCGACCGGGAAGTTGGTCCCGGCTGCGCATGAGTGAGGACAAAGTGTGCAGAAAAGACTAGTATTGATATGTGGGGCCAGTCTAGATCCCGCCAGGAGTAAGGACCACCGGCGGGTGTGTCCGGGGTGTTACATCAAGCAGCCCGTTTCTGTAGTTCTGCATCCACGCAAACAATTCTTCTGAATTAACCATTTTACACTCATCGCACACGTAACTCCAATATGAGCCGTGTTTGATGACACCGCCATCGCAAACATTTTGCATCTTTTTTAACCATTTATTACATCACCATTTGTGATTGATGCATCGGACATAGTTTCGTTGAAGGGTCTCTGATTCGACTGTCGGGTTTGGACCATCCTGAAGTAGTGACTATTACTATTTTTGTAAAACACCCTAAAAATATGCCCTAAGTTCAGAATATAGCAAGTACATGATATTTTTTCAAATACTACCAACTAAAAATTTCCATTACAAAAATTTCCAATCAAAAGACCTAAAATTTCCTATTCTATTAAAAACACCTAAAATACTCCAAACAATTATTCTATTACAAAACCTACATTCTACAATGTCTACATTGTAAAATCTACATTTAAATTACCTACATTCTACAAGAACAGACAGAAGGGAGGGAGGGATGGAGGAGGGGTAGGAAGGAGGGAGGGAGGAGGGGGAGGAAGGAGGGAGGAGGCACAAAGGAGGGGAGAGGGAGGAGG
>LR738710.1:342421301-342434461 GCA_902687465.1 Secale cereale | reverse complement strand
GAGGGGATGGAGGAGGGAGCTAGGGAGGGAGTGGCGATGGCGGCGGGATGGAGGAGGGAGAGGATGTAGGAGAGAGCTAGGGAGGGAGGGGGCGACGACGGCAACAGCTGGCGGCGGCGGATGACGGGGTGCGGGGGAGTGAGTGAGTGGGTGGAGAGAGGAGAATGAGGGGGGCGGCCGGTTGGGGAAGATTATTAAGCGCTAGCAGTAGCGTGCTTTAGGATAAAGCGCTACTGCTAAAGGCCATAGAAGTAGCGCCACTTACACGAAAAGCGCTACTGCTAAAGGCCATAGAAGTAGCGCCACTTACACGAAAAGCGCTACTGCTAAAGGCCATAGAAGTAGCGCCACTTACACGAAAAGCGCTACTGCTAACTCAATAGCAGTAGCGTGTTTGGGGTAGGCGCGCTACTTCTATGCCTAGTCTGGCGGCAAGGTCGTGGCACTTGTAGTAGTAGCGCTCTTTCTTCCAGACACGCTACTGCAACGTTTCTGTTAATAGCGCTATTTTTTTCCACGCGCTAATGCGTAAAATACCGATGGTCGTTAGAACAAAGAGGGGATGCCACTCAGGTGCATCCCCAAGATCAGTTGCTTGGTACTTCTTGAATATTATCTTGGGGTGCCTCGGGCATCCCCAAGCTTAGCCTTTTGCTAATCCTTATTCTTCATTCATCGTGATCTCACCAAAACTTGAAAACTTCAATGACACAAAACTCGACCAAACTTGCGAGATCCGTTAGTATAACAAAACCAATCTTTATTTTAAGTACTATAGCAAACCAATTCATATTTTGTTATTGCATTATATCTACTGCATTCTAACTTTCCATGGCTTAAACTCTTCAAAAGAAACCATATATTTAATAAAAAAGCACATAGCACAACGAAAACATAATCTCTCAAAAACAGAACTGTCTGTAAAGACGCAATTTTTAGTCATACTTCTGTAACTCTAAAAATTCAGAAACATTAGGACAACGTGGGCAATTTTTCTATTGATGACATGTAAAAAAATTCAATAATTGATCATGTTCAAGTAGTCATCAACAATTTTGGCACTGACGCAAAAAGTTTCTGATTTTCAACGCAATCAAATCAACTACCAACCAAATCATCCCAAAGGCTTTGCTTGGCACAAACACTAATTTTAACCACAAAAAACCTCTAACTAGAAGCATCATTGTGTATTTATTGAAAAACAGCAAGAAAACAAAAAAGCAAAAAGATACAAGTTGGGTTGCCTCCCAACAAGCGCTATCGTTTTACGCCCCTAGTTAGGCATAACACATAGATCTCAAGTATTGTCATATTTCTTTTCCAATTTCTCAATCACACAATTCTTCAAAGATTTGGCACACATGCTTCCAATAATGAAATTTCTAGGAATAAGATTGAAAAGGTCATTCTTGCTAACAGGGCCGCTTATCATTTCAACAAAATTGTGATGAATACTAATCATTTTAAGATTGGCTTTGTTGCTACTAGATGTGGCACCCTTGTTCTTAGTGACTTGAGTAGTCTTGCCAATTTTTACGGGGTTTTTTCAATAGTTTTGACGGAAGAAAAAGCAGTGCTCAAGTTACTAAAAACATCTTCCAATTTATCAATCTGAGAAGGGATTTCTTCAATTATTTCATTGATTACAGTTTCTTTCTCCTTTAGTAATTTAAAAATATCACCCGCTTTCGATCCAAATTTATTAGCAATATTCTGCATCTTTTCGTCCAAGTTTTCAATTTGTTCAATAGTATCCATCTTCTTTACAACACAATCTAATCTTTGCATAACATTCTCAAGAGTCAAATTTGTATCATTAACAATGATAGGTGTTGAACCCACTAGATTTCCCATAGCATTAAAAGTGTCCACGGACGGACACATTAAGAAATTCCCACCGGTAATATCAAGGACGAGTCTATACCAAGTAGTGATACCCACATAAAAACTGTGAAGAATAATATCGGTAGATTGCTTACGAATGGATCTATTATGAGCATTGCAAATCCTATACCATGCATCTTTTAGATTCTCCCCTCCCCTTTGTTTGAATTTAAGAACCTCTTTCTCAGGGGTAAACACAATCGAGAATGAACCAGCCTTAACGAACAAGCAAGCAAGACCGCAAACAGAAACATATCTGACGAGAAAACGACAAACGTAAAGAGGGTGAATAAAACGGCAATTTTTGTGAAGTGGGGGTGATGAAAGCGATAGGCAAATGGAAAATAATGTAAATTGCTTGGAAATGAGATTTGTGATTAGGAACCTGATAGATGTTCATGATGCCTCCCTGGCAATGGCGCCAGAAATTCCTTTTGATGTCGCTTGAACTACGTCGGTATTTCCCCAAAGAGGAAGGGATTATGCAGCACAACTATGATAGGTATCTCCCTCAGTGATGAGACCAAGTTTGTCAAAGCAGTAGGAGAACTACGCAACACTATGTAAATAGTACCGGCACACAAATAACAAATACTTGCAACCCGGCATGTAAGAGGGGTTGTCAATCCCTCCTGGGTAATTGATTGGTAAAAGGATAGATGAGTAGTAGCAAAAGGAACAACGACAAATAAACTTCAGCAAGGTATTTTTGTTTTTTGATAATATAGATGTGAAAATAAAAGTTCAAATAAAGGAAAAAGCAAATGGCAATATTGATTTGAAAGTATACGATAGGATAATAGACCCCGGGGCCGTAGATTTTACTAGTGGCTTCTCTCGAGAAATAACAAACGGTGGGTAACAAATTACTGTTGGGCAATTGATAGAAAACCAAGTAATTATGACGATATCCAAGAGAATGATCATGTATATAGGCATCACGTCCATGATTAGTAGACCGACTCCTGCCTTCATCTATTACTATTACTCCACACATCGACCGCTATCCTCCATGCATCTAGTGTACTAAGTTGATGGAAAAATGGAGTGATGCAATCAGAATGATGACATGATGTTGACAAGATCTATTCATGTAGGAAATACACCCCATGTTTTTATCCTTAATAGCAACGATACATGCGTGCCTTGCTACCCCTTCTGTCACTGGGAAAGGACAATGCAAGATAGAACCCATCACAAAGCACCTCTTCCCATTGCAAGATAAATAGATCAAGTTGGCCAAACAAAACCCAAATATCAAAGAAGAAATATGAGGCTATAATAATCAAGCGTGGATATTAAAACAAGGAAAATTTGATCATAAACTTACAATTCATCGGATCCCAACAAACACACCGCACAAAGTAATTACGTCAAATAGATCTCCAAGAGAACTTTGTATTGAGAAACAAAGAGCGAATAGGCCATCTAGTTGTTGCCTACGGACCCTTTGGCCTAAGGTGAACTACACACGCTTCATCGGAAGGGCACCAATGAGGATGATGAACCCCTCTGTGATCGTGTTCCCCTCTGGCGGAATGCCGGAAAAGGGCTCTAGATTGGATCTCGTGGTTCTGGAACTTGCGGCGGCTGGAACAAAAATTTTCCGACTCTCCTAGGTTTTCTGGAATATTGGGGTATTTATAGAGTGAATAGGCGGTGCGGAATGCCACCGAGGTGGGAACAACTCACCAGGGCATGCTTGGGGGCCTGGGCGCTCCCTGGTGTGTTGTGCTCCCCTCAAAGCATCCCCCAGGTGCTTCTTTCGCCCATCGTGTGTCTTCTGGCCCAGAAAAATTCTCCAAATAGTTTTGCTGCGCTTGGACTCCGTTTGGTATTGATTTTCCGTGATGTATAAAACAAGCAAAAAACTGTAACTAGCACTGGGTTGATCATGTTTTGTAATATTGACAACTTAGGGTTGTCTTTTAATTATTGTATGACATGTGTGTCAATCATTAAGCTCCATGTAATTGCTTTACTTTATCGCTATGCATTAGCAATAGTTGTAGAAGCAATAGTTGGCGAGACGATCCTGACACAACGGTTGAGATCAAGGTGTCGCACTGGTGACTCTAGAGATCATTACATTGCTTTGGAGATGGAGATCAAAACCACGAGATGATGATGGTCATATCATATCACATATGATTGATGTGATATTTATCATTTATGCATCTTATTTTTCTTAGAACGATGGTAGCATTATAAGATGATCCCTTCACTTAATTTCAAGTTAAAAGTGTTCTCCCCGAGTATGCACCGTTGCTAAAGTTCTTTGTTTCGAAGCACCACGTGATGTTATGGTGTGATAGATTCTACGTTCACATAGAACGGGTGTAAGCCAGTTTTACACACGCATAATACTTGGGTTAAACTTGACGAGCCTAGCATGTACAGACATGGTCTCGGAAAACTTCAGACCAAGAGCTCGAACATGAGTAATACAGTAAATATGATCAATATGGGACGTTCACCATTGATGACTATCCCATCTTACGTGATGATAGGACATGGGTTTGTTGACTTGGATCATGTATCACTTAGACAACTTGAGGGATGTTGATTTAAGTGGGATTTCATTAATAATTTGATTAATTGAACTTATATTTATCTTGAATTTTGTCTTGAAGTTTTTGCATATCTATGTTGTAGATCAATGGCCCGTGCTACCGTTCCCTTGAATTTTAATGCATTCCTATTGAAAGCTAAGTTTAAAGATGATGGTAGCAACTACATGGACTGGGTCCATAACTGAAGGATTATCATCATTTTTGCATAGAAGAATTATGTCCTTGATGCACCGCTAGGTGACGGACCTACTGCAGGAGCTGATGCAGATGTTATGAACGTCTGGCAAGCTCGATCTGATGACTACTCTATAGTTCAGTGTGCCATGCTTTACTTCCTAGAACCGGGACTTTAAAAGCGTTTTGAATTCCATGGAGCATATGAGATGTTCCAAGAGTTGAAGTTAATATTTCAAGAAAATGCCCGGGTTGAGAGCTCTCAGATGTAAGTTGGAGGAGACCAGTTCTGTCAGTGAACAAATACTCAGAATGTGTGGGTACCACATTAACTTGACTCAGCTGGTAATTGAGCTCTCATATGAGTGTGCTATTGATAGAGTTCTTCAATCACTACCACCAAGCTATAAAGGCTTGGTGACGAACTATAATATTCAAGGAATGACTGAAACAATTTCCGAGCTCTTCGAGATGCTGAAATCAGTGGAGGTGGAAATCAAGAAGGACCATCTTGTGTTAATGGTTAACAAGACCACTAGTCTCAATAAAAGGGCAAGGGAAAAAAGGGAACTTCAAGAAGAATGGCAAGCAAGTTGCCGCTCCCGGGAAGAAGCCCATAACGGGACCCAAATCTGAGACTCAGTGCATCTACTACAAGGGAAATGGTCAATGGAAGCGGAACTGCCCCAAATACTTGGCAGATAAGAATGATGGAAAAGTAAACAAAGGTATATTTGATATACATGTTATTTACATGTACCTTACTAATGCTCGTAGTAGCGCCAGGGTATTTGATACTGGTTTGGTTGCTCATATATGTAACTCAAAATAGGAGTTGCAGAATAAACGAGGATTGGCTAAGGACGAGGTGACGATGCACATCAGGAATTGTTCCAAAGTTGAAGTGATTGCCGTCGGCATGCTACCACCACATCTACCTTCACGATTTGTTTTGAACCTAAATAATTGTTATTTGGTGCCAGCGTTGAGCATGAACATTACATCTGGATCTTGTTCATTGTGAGACTGTTATTAATTTAAGTCAGAGAATAATGGTTGTTCTATTTACATGAGTAACATCTCTTATGGTCATGCACCCATAGTGAATGGTCTATTCTTGTTGAATCTCGATTGTACTGATACACATATTCATAATATTGATGCCAAAAGATGCAAAATTGATTGATAGTGCAACATACTTGTTGCACTGCATCTACATGCGACGGCTAAGTGCTAACCATAACGATTTGAAAAATCATATTTGCGTACTTGTGTGCGAGTTAATTCCATGTGTAGTAAATTAGAAGGAATTTTCAAACATATTGGTCTCACGGCATGGACACATGTACATGTATGGAGTGCCATGGCATTTAAATTCCAAAAAAAATAAAAAGGATCAGAAAACATGAAACCTTGCTTGATGAAATGTCATGACGCCAAGATGATGTGGAAATAATTTTGGCATGTTTCATGAAAGTTTGGACACACACCCCTCACAAAGTGAAGTAACTCACTAGAAGTCTCGTGGTTCCGAGAGGGAACAATGAATGTTTGATGACGAACGGGAGATAGCTTCCCCTTATGACCTTCAATTTTTTTCTACGTTTAACATGCACCAACACAATTGTCATGTCAAAATTTGGAAAATTTCAGGGGTGATTTGACCTTTTAAAGATATTTAATGATTTTCTAGCCATTTAATGATCGTAATTCAAATTTGAACTACATCTACATGCAATGGATAACCGTAACGGTTTGAAAAATCATATTTGCGTACTTGTGTGCAGAGTAATTCCATGTGTAGTAAATTAGAAGGAATTTTCAAACATATTGGTCTCACGGCAGGGACAGATGTACATGCATGGAGTGCCATGGCATTTTAATTCCAAAAAATTAAGAAATGATATGAAAAACATGAAACCTTGCTTGATGTAATATCATGCCACCAAGATGATGTGGTAAAAAAATGGCATGTTGACGAAAGTTTGGACACACATCCCTCACAAACTGGAGCAACTCGCTAAAAGGCTCGTGGTTCCGAGAGGGAACAATGCATGTTTGATGGTGAACGGGAGATAGCATCCCCTTATGTCCTTCAATTTTTTTCTACGTTTAACGTTCACTAATACAACTGTCATGTGAAAATTTGGAAAATTTCAGGGGTCATTTGACCTTTTAAAGACATTTAAGTGATTTTCTAGCCATTTATTGACCGTAATTCAAATTTGAACTACATCTACATGCAATGGCTAACCATAACGGTTTGAAAAATCATATTTGCCTACTTGTGTGCGAGTTAATTCCATGTGCTGTTAATTAGAAGGAATTGTCAAACATATTTGTCTCACGACATGGACACGTGTACATGCATGGACTGCCATGTCATTTTAATTCCAAAAAATAAGAAAATGGTCAGAAAAACATGAAACGTTGCTTGATGTAATGTCATGCCACCAAGATGATGTGGTAAAAAAATTGCCCTGTTTGGCGAAAGTTTGGACACACGTTAGAGTTGTGTCGAAAATTAGTGTACAAGTTAGGTTAAAGTTGGACTCTGAGTCGTATGGTGTGTAGACAGGATATGGAGTCGTGTCCAAGTAGGATAACTTGTATCCTAGGCCTCTCTTATATAGCAAGGGTAGACACACGATGTAACCTATGCCAACATAATAGCACATGCACACAAGGGAAGCCGGTGGCGTGTGTCGGTGCCCAGGGCGGTCGGGGTGCAGTATTGTGACACTATCACGACGAGGAGCGCCCGTAGTCATGCCCTAGGATGTAGCGATACCGGTGAACCTCGTTAACAAATCTCGGTGTCGTTCCTTGTGTGATTGCTTGGTCCTCAGATGATCGACGGTATGCCTCGGATTTATTCTAACAAGTGGTATCATGAGCTAGGTTGTTCGAAGGTCGTGGTTTGTTGATTTAGAGGAGGATGAACGTAGGGAGCGGAAGAAGTCAGCGAGTCAGCGTTGGAGAGTGCAACCAGGAGGAGGCGATCAAGAGTGCATGACTGTTCTATTTCTTTGAGAAACAGTCGGATTGGGAGGCGCCGGCAGAGCGAAGCCATCGGCGAGATCGAATGTTGGTGATGCACGATAGCAGCCAGCGAAAGACCTAGCATGCAACAGCGGTGGCGGATCAATTGATCTAATCGATACTGCACGTGATAGGCATCAGCGTGACGAAGAGGCGTTGGAAGCATGCAGCCGAAGGTCGGGCGGCGGCAACGCGTGGAGGCTGTGTGCTGGATGGGCCACGCAAGCATGGAAGTTGGAGCTGCATTGCGTTCAATTGGATGCCAAGCTGGGTAATGCTCAGCAGCATAGTGGTGCTACATATTTTTTGAAAACAAAGGACAATCTGCACATATGGTATTGACGTGGCAGGAACAACAATAAGACAAAGGAAAATAGCATTGAGAGTTGTTGAGGCACGTACATGGTGTAGCCATGGGAGCTCCCATGAAAGCAATTTTATTTTTGATGCATTGCTAATTGCACTTCACACGGGGTTGTACCAGGAGGATAGTAGATTGGTGACACACGCATAAGATTCTGAGAAGCCTGGAGTGTGTCATAGGGGATCATGCATATACAGGGCGACAAAGCAATGCACAGATGTGCGGGCGGACACGACGCAGGGTGGAGCATGGTTGCAGTCGCATATTTTTCGGCTGGGTCGGACTGGATTGTCTGATTGACTGACATGAATGTTGGTCAAAGAAGAAGACGGCGGTGATTTCAGCGATGATGACATAGGAGCGTGATGCTGATGGTGGCCGACTTCTAGGGCGTGGGAACATCTGGCGCATGCCTAAGGGCTTGTGCAGCTTCGACAAGACTATGGCACGAGGTTGATTTAAGATGGTGCACAGAAGAGAGCTTGAAGTCGACAGGGCGCAGAGTAGCGTGGCTAGCTACATGGAGTATATTGAAGGTGGAGCTAGAGTTTGACGGAAGACTACACTCTGTGCTAATGGAGGGGCTACGACATAAGAATTCGGAGAGTCAAAGCCTATTTTAGCGGGATAGCGAGAGATATGTGGTTCAGATTGGGTACCAGTGGTCTGAAGGAGACCAGATACTCAGCATCGGTCAGTGATGATAGATGGTTCTCTGCAATGGGTGTAGAGTGGTGTGGGTTCGCGGCCCTGGGATACTCGACCAGGACAGCAGAGGCTCGACGCGGTGATAGCGGCGAGGCGTGCGGTAAGCACGGGACACAGTGACAGACCAAGGCACTAATGGTGAGACAAATGGTCAGACAAATTGTGCAGGGGTGCTGAAGCAGTGTTGGCGAGTACCGAATTCAAGTTGGTGACTTGGTCTATCGGTGCTAGTTGATGGACAGGAGCTGACCATGGAGAATCTGAGAATGTGGCGGAGAGTCTGAAATTGTCAAAATCCGAGAGAGTACATGGCCGTATATTCTGTAGTGTTCAATGCATATGGTAAAGTGCGGATGACAAGTATAGAAGGAGGTGGTGTGCTATAGTTGTGAGACATGTCAGCGACTATTCGGGAAAAGGGTGAGACAACTGTGAATTTGACTGAGCGTGACACATGGCGACGGTGAAATTTCTTCAAGTTTCACAAAGACGGTCAAGAATGAGCGGTGATGTTGTGTTCAGGTAACTCTTATATGTGGCGTCCAATATGTGAATTGTACACTTCATGCAGGTCAATTATCGGTGTGTGAAGGCGTTGAGTGAATACTTCAGAAGTTGGGAGCACAAGGTAGAGTAATTAGGAACTTAATTTTGCTCGAGTGTTGACTCTAAAGAAGATGAGAAGGGACTACAATTGCAGGTGGAGTCACGTGGAGTCTAGGAGTAGCAGCAGTGCTCATGGCATATCTCAAGTCCAATGTACATGGAAGTTCGACGGGCCGATCAATCCAACGTGGTGGATAATATTCGCCAAGGTGGAGTTTGTTAGAGTTGTGTCGAATATTAGTGTACAAGTTAGGTTACAGTTGGACTCTGAGTCGTATGGTGTGTAGACAGGATATGGAGTCGTGTCCAAGTAGGACAACATGTATCCTAGGCCTCTCTTATATAGCGAGGGTAGACACACGATGTAACATATGCCAACATAATGGCACAAGCATACAAGGGAAGCCGGCGGCGCGTGTCGGTGCCCAGGGCGGTCGGGGTGCGGTATTGTGACACTATCACGGGGAGGAGCGCCCGTATTCATGCCCTGGGATGTAGCGATATCGGTGAACCTCGTTAACAAATCTCGGTGTCGTTCCTTGTGTGATTGCGTGGTCCTCGGATTTATTCTAACAAGTGGTATCATGAGCTAGGTTGTTCAAAGGTCGTGGTTTGTTGATTTAGAGGAGGATGAACGTAGGGAGCAGAAGAAGTCGGCGAGTCAGCGTTGACTAGTGCAAGCAGGAGGAGGTGATCAAGAGTGCATGCATGTTGTAGTTCTTCGAGAAACAGTCGGATTGGGAGGCGGCGGCAGAGCGAAGCCATCGACGAGATCGAATGTTGGTGATGCACGGCAGCAGCGAGCGAAAGACCTAGCATGCGGCAGCGGCGGTGGATCAATTGATCAGATCGATACCGCACGTGACGGGGAGGCGTTGCAAGCATGCAGCCGAAGGTCGGGCGGCGGCAACGCGTGGAGGCTGTGTGCTGGATGGGCCATGCAGGCGTGGAAGTTGGAGCTGCGTTGTGTTCGATTGGATGCCAAGCAGGGTAATGCTCAGCAGGATAGCGGTGCTATAGATTTTTTGAAAACAAAGGACAATCTGCACATATGGTATTGACGTGGCAGGAACAACAATAAGACAAAAGAAAAGAGATTGTGAGCTCCCATGAAAGCAATTTTATTTTTGATGCATTGCTAATTGCACTTCACACGGGATTGTACCAGGAGGATAGTAGATTGGTGACACATGCATAAGATTCTGAGAAGCGTGGAGTGTGTCATAAGGGATCATGCATATACAGGGCGTCAATGCAATGCACAGATGTGCGGGCGGACACGACGCAGGGTGGAGCATGGTTGCAGTCGCATATTTTTCGGCTGGGTCGGACTGGATTGTCTAATTGGCTGACATGAATGTTGGTCAAGGAAGAAGATGGCGGTGATTTCAGCGACGATGACATAGGAGCGTGATGCTGATGGTGGCTGACTTCTGGGGCGTGGAAACATGTGGCGCAGGCCTAAGGGCTTGTGCAGCTTCGACAAGACTATGGCACGAGGTTGATTCAAGATGGTGCGCAGAAGAGAGCTTGAAGTCGACAGGGCGCGGAGTAGCGTGGCTAGCTACATGGATTCACATTGAAGGTGAAGCTAGAGTTTGACGGAAGACTACACTCTGTGCTAATGGAGGGGCTACGGCATAAGAATTCGGAGAGTCGAAACCTATTTCAGCGGGATAGCGAGAGACATGTGGTTCAGATTGGGTACCAATGGTCTAAAGGAGACGAGATACTCAGCATCGGCCGGTGATGATCGGTGGTTCTCCACATTGGGGGTAGAGTGGTGTTGGTTTGCGGCCTTGGGATACTCGATCAGGACCGCAGAGGCTTGACGCGGTGATAGCGGCGAGGCGTGCGGTAAGCAAGGGACACAGCGACAGACCAAGGCACTAATTGTGAGACAAATGGTCAGACAAATTGTGCAGGGGTGCTGAAGCAGTGTTGGCGAGTACCGGATTAAAGTTCGTGACTTGATCTATCGGTGCTAGTTCATGGACAGGAGTTGACCATGGAGAATCTGAGAATGTGGCGGAGAGTCTGAAATTGTCAAAATCTGAGAGAGTACATGGCCGTATATTCTGTAGTGTTCAATGCACATGGTAAAGTGCGGATGACAAGTATAGAAGAACTCGGCGTGCTATAGTTGTGAAACATGTCACGGACTATTCGGGAAAAGGGCGAGACAACTGTGAATTTGACTGAGCGTGACACATGTCGACGCTGAAATTTCTTCAAGTTTCAGACAGGCGGTCAAGAAAGAGTGGTGATGTTGAGTTCAAGTAACTCTTATATGTTGCGTCCAATATGTGAGTTGTTCACTTCACGCAGGTCAATTATCGGTGTGTGAAGGCGTTGAGCGAATACTCCGGAAGTTGGGAGCACAAGGTAGAGTAGTTAGGAACTTAATTTTTCTCGAGTGTTGACTCTAAAGAAGACGAGAAGGGACTACAATTGCAGGTGGAGTCATGTGCAGTCTAGGAGTAGCAGCAGTGCTCATGGCATATCTCAAGTCCAATGTACGTGGAAGTTCGACGCACGGATGAATCCAAGGTGGTGGAGAATTTTCGCCAAGGTGAAGTTTGTTAGAGTTGTGTCGAATATTAGTGTACAAGATAGGTCACAGTTGGACTCTGAGTCGTATGGTGTGTAGACAGGATAAGGAGTCATGTCCAAGTAGGATACTTGTATCCTAGGACTCTCTTATATAGAGAGGGTAGACACACTATGTAACCTATGCCAAAATAATAGCACAGGTACACAGGGGGAGCCGGCGGCGTGTGCTGGTGCCCAGGGCGGTCGGGGTGCAGTATTGTGATGGTGTCACGGGGAGGAGCACCCATAGTCATGCCCCGGGGATGTAGCCATATCGGTGAACCTCGTTAACAAATCTCGGAGTCGTTCCTCATGTGATTGCTTGGTCCTCGGATGATCGACGGTATGCCTCGGATTCGTCATCAAACATGCATTGTTTCCTCTAGATTCTGATCTCTAATAAATACTACCTTGCTCACGTTGTCCCATCTGCATTCTCATCTACATCCTCCCCTCGCTCGCCCCTCTCTCTCTCTCTCTCCAAGCTCTGACATGGCGCCGCCGACCTACCCACACCCTGATGAGGAGTCACCTCCCCTCGAGGATGCTCAATCGAAGAGCAGCGATGATAAGGTCCCCTATGCGCCGCCAGACAAGGTTGCAGCGAACCCCCAACTTTGGAATGGTTTTGGGGCCAGTACAATCTTTGTCTATGGAAGTCACTGCCGCCAGCTGAGAAAGCCAGGCAAGTGGCGTTCAAGAAGGAGATGGTGGAGGAGGAAGCCAGGTACTAGGCAGCCTGTGAAGCCCGTGATGCCGCCTGGAAAAAGGAGGCGGTGGAGCTTTGGGGGCAGGTGCATCATCGTGCGAAGAAGGTGTACAAAGACGGGTACTTCACGAGGAATATCAAATGCGCTAGGCACCTCATCGCTGCGCGGAGGTGGGTCGGTAAGCTCCAGCGTGCCACGAACAAGGAGCTCTGGTGGGCGCCCAATGAAATGTCAAGTTCATTTGCGCTCGTCCACCAGCAAGAGGCAGATCGGTACGTCAAGTGCTACGAGGCGGAGGAGGCGGAGTACTGGCTCTGCGTTGGGAAGACGCCGCGCACGAGGGAGCTACTGGCAAGGGGCTGCCGGAATACTGCCCTCAAGAGGGATTATTAGTTTTAGTATTGTTCGTTTTCAATTTTATGTGTTGTACGTAGTAGTTATGTATCATCACGTATATGTGATGAACTAATGAACAATTTTTATATATATATATATATATATATATAT